>CM035426.1:115682652-115740152 GCA_020310875.1 Ceratopteris richardii | reverse complement strand
TTTAGGGAGAGAGCATCAGCCTCTACAAGATTACTATTGGCGAAGAAGATGATGTAGAGAATTGAAGGAGCAAGACAATGATGGTCACGTGTATGTATATTGTTTCCATGTATTGTACAAGTGATTTCAAGTCTTTATATAGACTCTAGGAGTGTTCCACAACTTCTACAAGTGGAATTTGAATTCAAATGAAGGTGGGAATGCTTGTTGGAGGGAATCAATTCACTTTCCTACAATCTAGGAAAAGTGAAGATCTAGTTTGATCTACTTTTAGGTGATTGATTGCTTGATTGAATGCAACTTCAACCACCACAAATTCGTAGGATTTGGGCTCTATCTTTCTACCTTTACATGTGTAAAGCTCAAGGCTTTTACAATGGTAAATGAACCATCAAAAATCTCTCAAAAAAATACAATAAATGATCATAAGAAGAAGAACTCTCCAACAGAGAAATATTCTTTCGACGCGATAGCCTTTGATGTAGATCAAATCCACCTCAAGCATAGTGTAAGCTTGATGTTCCAACACCTCTCCCTCAAGCTAAAGTATGCTTGAGTCTTCATTCTCTGATAGGTTGAATACCTGCCATAGCTTTGAATCTACAAAGCTTTATTCCATCAAGTGCCTTCGACATCATATCTGCTACTTGCTTTTCAATTGGAACAAAAGAAATGTCAATCTCCTTTGCCATGAGCTTCTCCCTGATGAAGTGGTAATGGACTTATATGTGCTTGGGTCTCACATGGAAAATAGGATTTTTCGCTAGATGCATGGAACTTACATTATCTACAAATATGTGAAGTTTGGAACTCACAAGTCCCAAATCTATATACAATGCTTTTAACCATATTGCCTCTTGAGTTTCTATGGTCAAGCCTCTGTACTCTGCTTTAGTTGAGAATAAAGCAACTATTGGCTGCTTCCTGGAACTCCATGACACTAGCTTCGAACCTGCAAATGCTAAGTAACCAGATGTACTTGTTCTATCATCCTTAGCTCCTGCCCAAACTGCATCTGAATAGATTTTGATATCCAAATCTGAAGAGTAAGGATAGAATATACCTTCGTTGATTGTACCTTTGAGATACTTAAGTAATCTCTTAGCCGCATCCATGTGTGGTCTTCTCGGTGAGTGCATGAACTGTCTAAGCACTCCCACACTATAAGAGATATCTGCCCTTGTATGAGTAGCATATATCAAGCTACCTACCAAGCTTTGATACTCTTTAATGTCTTCAATTTTCTCACCTTCATAAACAGTAAGTTTATGATTCATCTCCAAAGGTGTACCTGCAGATTTAGTGTTCTCCATTTTGAACTTGAGAAGAAGATCCTAAATGTATCTTCTCTGAGTCAAATACATTCCTTCATGTGTATATATCACCTGCATACCTAGGAAATATGGGAGCTCACCTAGTTCACTGATTTTGAACTCCTCTTGCATGTGTCTCTTGATCCTTTGAATGCCATTTAGATCATCACCTGTCACGATAATATCATCTACATATACACATAGATAGATAACCTCATTGTGATCCCTTTTCTTGAATAGAGAAGGATCTAAGCTGCTAGCTTTGAACCCTTGATCTTGAAGATATGTAACCAACCTGTAATTCCAAGCTCTAGGAGCTTGTTTCAATCCATACAATGTTTTCTTAAGTCTGCAAACATAAGATGGATGATTAGGGTTTTCAAAACCGGGTGGTTGTGACATGTATACCTCTTCACTTATCCAAACATTTAAGAATGCATTATTCACATCAAGTTGGAGGAGTCTCCAATTCCTTGCAGCAGCTACACTTATCAATGTCATGATTGTAGTCATCTTTGCAACTGGTGAGAATGTTTCCTCATAGTCTATACCATGAGTTTGTGAGCATCCTTTGGCAACTAATCCTACCTTGTACCTGCAAACTGATCCATCTGAATTTGTTTTAACTTTATTTACCCATCTGCGACCAATTACCTTTTGATTCGATGACATTGGAACCAAATCCCAAGTGTCCATGGCCTTTTCCCAATTAGCGTTTCCCTTTGCCTCTTCATAGGTTGAGGGTTCCTCTGGAATAGAGTCTTTTTCCAAGTATATTGAATGCTTCGTAACAAATGTGGAATCATATCCATACCTTTCTGGTTGCTTCTTCTCTCTTGCTGATCTTCTAGGTGCTTGTTTTGAGCATTCCCCAACCTCTTGCATCTTTGCTTTGCCTCTTGACTTCCATAGCTTGCAATCCTTTTCTCTTTCATCTTGGTCATCATCTATATCACTTCTTGGATCCTGGACCTGTGTATCATGCTTGCTTCCTAATTGATGAGAGTTAGAATCAAGATCATATGGTAGTGTTACCTTTTGTTTGTCTTCATCATACCAAGATCTATGTACTTCAAACACAACATCTCTACTTGTAGTGAATTGCTTGCTTGAAGGATTGAAGAACTTGTAACCCATCTGAATCATATCCAATAAACACTGCTTTTGTTGCCCTTTCATCTAGCTTACCTCTTATTTGTGATGGTACATGAACATAAGCTAAACAACCAAAAACCTTGCAATGTCCAAGACTAGGTTTTCTTCCATGCCATGCTTCATAAGGAGTCATACCTTGAAGTGATTTGGATGGTAGTCTATTGACAAGGTACACAGCAGTTGAAATAGCTTCTACCCATAGATAATGTGGCAACTTCTTCTCTTCAAGCATTGTTCGGGCCGATCCAACCAATGTCTTGTTTCTCCTCTCTGCAATTCCATTTAGGTGACGGGAGTACGTAGTAGTCACTTTCCTTTTGATACCTTTGTCCTGCAATAACTCATCAAACTCTTTGGAGAAGTATTGTCCCCCTCCATTAGATCTGAGCTTCTTTAGTGATCTACCTGTATGATTCTCCACATGTGCAAGATACTTCTTGAAGCAATCAAACACTTCATTCTTACTATTGATAAAGTATAGAACAGTCCATCTACTATGGTAATCAATAAATGAGACATAATACCTTGATCCTGCCAATGAAGTTTCTTGACTTGGTCCCCATACATCTGTATGTACTAAGTCCAATAAGTTATTGTGGATGTAGCCTTTGTGGTTGAATGGTTGTCTTTGTGCCTTCCCAATCTGACATGTATCACACCTGTTGATCATGTGTTGCTTTGATATGTAGGGTAGTCCCAGAACACTTTGATCCCTACATATATCCTTCAAGGTTCTTTCATTCACATGAGCAAGTCTCTTATGCCACACTTCAAGCTCACTTAGGGTTTGAGACCCAAAGTTGAATAGAGCTATGTTCCTGGTTTCTCCTACTTCAAAAGTAAAGAGCCTACCATGCTTCTCACCTCGGGCTATCTTGTTGAAGCCTTGACATGGATCTTCCACAAAAGCTCCATGTTGGGTGAACTTAACTTGCAAGCCTTTTTCAACTATTTGGCCTACACTTATTAGGTTTTTAGTGATAGTGGGTACATAGAGAACCTTACTTAGAATGTTTGTCCTGGCATTGGAAGCTTTGACATTACCAATCTTCTCCAAATTGTGCTTTGTGTCATCCCTTGTTTGCACTTCATGTCTATGCTTTGGACTTTCCAAATCAGATAGAAGAGCAATGTTGCTTGTAACATGATTCGAACATCCTGAATCTATGTAGAACAAATGATCATCTTCTTTACCTTCTTTGTGGCTTAGATTCATAAGAAGCAATGATTCTTCATGTGGTTGATCTTCTGAATAATTGTTATAGTCCCTTCTATTATAGCTTCTATTGTTATTGTTGAAGTTGCGTCCACATCTGCCTCTATTGTTGCCATATCCACCTCTTCCACTTCCTTTCTCGGTCTTCCCATTGAACCAGCAATTCTGAGTGGTGTGGTTGGTCTTATCGCATATGGCAGAAGGTTGAACATTCTGACCTTTGGCTTTGTCTTACTTTGGTCCTTTCTTCTTCCCTTTCCACTTGCTCTTGCTTGCAAAGTTGGCTTGGGAGGTCTCTTCTTCATCGTCTTCCTTCTTCTTGCCTTTCTTCTTCTTATCCTTCTTATCTGTATATTTAGCACTAGTTGAATTACCATGATAAGAGTTACCTTCCTTTATGCTATTGTTGGCTTCTTGATTGAAGAGTTATCTAAGAAAGATATTGAAGTCTGGAGTTTGCACATCCATGATGAGATCATAAGCCGTCGTGAAGGATTGCCATTGCTTATCACTTCGAATGCCATTGAGAATTTGCCTCATGATGAACTCTTCTTCAATCAGCTCTCCAATGGATGCTGACTGATCCGCAACCTCCTTGACCTTGGTAACAAACTCTGTGATGGTTTGTTTAGGTGTCTTCTTCATTTGGTTGAACTCGTTCCAAAGATGATTCTTTCTTGCTTAAGTACTAGCAGAAAAGAAAGTCTCGAGGGCATCCCAAGTCTCTTGAGATGTCTTGCATCCTCTAATATGTGGTAATAAAAACACAGAGATAGAGTTTAGTATGTACGACCTTGCTTGAGCATCCCTTGCGCATCAAAGTGTGAGCTTATCTCTCTGCTCTTCTGTAGGTCCTCCTTTGGATCTTGGAATAGGCATAGCTTCATCACCTGCTACAATTCCATAAATATTTCTACCTTGCAAATAGGCCTCCATTCTGATTTGCCAAGCCACGTAGTTGTGTCGATCAAGCTTCTCAATCATTGAGGGAAAGCCGTCACCCATCTTGGTTTAGCTCTGATACCACTGAAAGAACTTGGAGAAGCTTGTAGAACGTAGAAAAGTGCGTTTCGAAGCAACGAAGTTTGGTCAAGCCAATCGGCACAAGACCAGCCCTTGAGCTTATGGAGACTCAAATATACTTTATAGGCATGCAATAAGTGCAAAGAAACACAGTATGTACTTTGGAGCATCAAGGAGAATGAGTCGATACAAAACAGATAGGCTTGCGGGTCGACTAGCTCAAAAAACTTACTATCTATGGAAGAGACAATGAACTTCAAATGCCCATAGCGACCAGCGTGATTACAATTAGAAACAATACTTTTATGGGAGTGCTACACATAGGATTGAGTGTATTGAATGCACAAAAGTATAAGGAATAAGCTAAATATGCTATAGGAATGAATTCGACATTCATCGGTGGTACTTCCTATTTTTCAGGAATACGTAGAGATTGACCCCGAGATAGAAACACTCAGATTTCTCCCAATCTACTGAACCAAATGCTATGAAAATTTATACACATAAACTACCCACTAATACCTTTCCAATGAGCCATCTCGAACTCAATTTGGAGCTCTAAAGAGAGAGAAGCGGCCTCTGCAAGATTACTGTTGGTGAAGAAGATGATGCAGAGAATTGAAGAAGCAAGACAATGATGGTCACAAGTGTATGTATATTGCTTCATGTATTGTACAAGTGATTTCAAGTCTTTATATAGACTCAAGGAGTGTTCCATGACTTCTATAAGTGGAATTTGAATTCAAATGAAGGTGGGAATGCTTGTTGGAGGGAATCAATTCACTTTCCTACAATCTAGGAAAAGTGAAGATCTAGTTTGATCTACTTTTAGGTGATTGATTGCTTGATTGAATGCAACTTCAACCACCAAAAATTCGTGGGATTTGGGCTATATCTTTCTACCTTTACATGTGTAAAGCTCAAGGCTTTTACAACGGTAAATGAACCATCAAAAATCTCTCAAAAAAATACAATAAATGAGCATAAGAAAAAGAACTCTCCAACGGATATTCTTTCAATGCGATAGCCTTTGATGTAGATCAAATCCACCTCAAGCATAGTGTAAGCTTGATGTTCCAACAAAGGCTTGTGTACTTGCACCAACAGCTCTGCTTCAAACTAAACATCTTGGCTTGTTCTTCTTTATTAATCCTCTTGAATGTCCTGCAATCCAATCATAGCTTTAAATCTATAGAGTTTAGTACCATCAAGTGATTTGGTCAATAAATCTTCACATTGCATATTAGTGGACACATATAAAAGTTCAATCTCCTTGCTCAATAGCTTCTCTCTAACATAATGATAGTGAACTTCTGTATGCTTGGTTCTTGCATGATAGATAGGATTGGCTGCTAGATGTAAAGAACTTGTATTGTCACCAAAGATCAGAGGTGAGTCAGTATGAAGTCCCAAATCTGAATATAGCAATCTAATCCATATGGCTTCTTGTGTAGCATTGGCTATTCCCCTGTATTCAGGCTCTATTGAAGATAAAGCAATAGTAGGCTGCTTCTTTGAAGACCATGAAATGAGCTTATCTCCTGCAAAAGAAAGATATCCAGAAGTGCTCCTCATGTCATCCTTACAACTTGCCCAATCTACATCTGAGTATAGCTTGATGTCCAAATCTGATGTGTATGGAAAGTAAAGACCTTGATTTTGAGTACCCTTGAGATACTTCAAAATCCTCTTGGCAACTTCCAAGTGAGGTGCTCTAGGTTTATGCATGAATTGACTTAAGACACTTACTCAATAGGCTATAGCAATCCTTGCTAGAGTTGCATAGTTGAATCTTTTCCTTTCCTTTATCTTCATACCATGGTCTTAGTTCATCAAAGACCACATCTCATGAGACTCTTAATTCCTTTGTTCTAGGATTGTAACACTTGTATCCTTTTTGCTCTGTCGAGCAGCCGATGAACATGCATTTTTCTGACCTTGGTTCCATCTTTGTTCTAACTTCTTGTGGAATGTGAACAAAGCAAACACATCCAAACACTTTGAGGTGTGTAAGATCAGGTTTCTTACCGGAATATAGCTCCTCTGGAGTCAAGTGATGTATTCTTGATGTTGTGCACCTATTCATCAAGTAAATGGCAATTGTGGTAGCTTCAGCCCAATAGTACAATGGTACCTTCATCTCATTGAGCATGCATCTTGCAATTTCAGCAATTTTCCTATTTTTCCTCTCAGCTACTCCATTTTGTTGTGGTGTATACCTACAAGTGAATTGCCTTTTGATCCCATTCTCTTGTAGAAAATCTGAAAAATTCTTTGGAGAAGTATTCTCCTCCACCATCAGACCTTAAGGTTTTGATAGACCCTCTTGTTTCTTTTTCAACTTCAACTTTGAATCTTTTGAATATAGAAAACACCTCTGATTTTTGCTTCATACAAAAAAACCATACCTATCTTGAGTGATCATCAATGAAGGTGACAAAAAATCTATTACCAGCCATTGATGCCTCTTGGGTTGGTCCCCATACATCCGTATGTATCAAGTCGAAGACATTTGGGGCCACATAATTGCTCCTCTTGAATGGTTGCCTCATTTGCTTTCCTAGTTGACAAGCTTCACATAACTCATGTAGTACAATTCTATTAAATTTTGGAAGACCTCTTACCACTTCATGTTTGCTCATGTCCTTTAGCTTTGGAATGTTGATGTGTCCTATTCTTTTGTGCCATAAGTCCAGCTCTGAAATCTTCTTGTTTCCACATTCAATGTACATGACCTTTCCATGTGGATGTTGGACATCCAAAGTGAACATTCTTCCTCTCTTCTACCTCGAGCAATGACCTTCAAGCCTTCCTTTGGATTCTTTATGAAGCACCCATTCTCATTGAATATGATATGATAACCCTTCTCTACCATTTTTTCCTACTGAAATCAAGTTCTTTGAAATTGTAGGAACATGAAGAACATTAGATAGTACTTTGGCTCTACTTGTATCTCCAAGCCTTATATCTCCAATATGTTCAATCATGTGTTGAGTATCATCACCTTTTTCAACACATCCTTTTCCACTTGGTGCCTGTAGATTAGTGAACAAACTTCCTTGGCATGACATATGGTTACTACAACCTGAATCAATGTACCATTTTTTTCATCTTCACAAGAGCTTCTATACTCGTGTCTCATTGCAAGTAGTGTGTCCTTGCTTCCTTCACTTGAGGTGCTTGCATAGTTGCTTTGGTTCCTTTGATTGCCTCCATTTGGTCTTCCATTCTTCAACCAACAATCACTAGCATAGTGTCCTACTTTACCACAATGATAGCATGTTATACCTTTATGAGAATTGTAGGAGCCTCGGCTTCCTCTACTTCTACCTCGACCTCTTCCTTGTGTGTTGGCATTTGATGAATCCTTGTTGTCTTCTGAAGTTTTTTTATTGTAGTTGGAGTTGTTGTGACCTCTTCCTTTTCCTCTTGAACCTCCTCTTGAGTTCCTTCCTTTACCTTGACCTACATATAACATTTGGTTTTAGCTGTCCTTTCCTTTGGGACTCCCCAAGCTAAGCTCTTCTGTGACAAGATGAGGGATTAGTTGTTCAAAACCTGGACAAGATGTTAGTCTTCAACCGTTGTGCCAATAGAACCTAAAGCATCACTTAGCTCCTTAGTCTTCAAAGTAGATTTAGCTATGGATTGACTCGAACTTTTCTTGATTGTGTTCAACTCATTCTTGAGTTGAAGTTTCCTAGCTTTGGTATTTGCTGAATACATCCTTTCAAGACCTTCCCAAGCATCCTTAGCTTTCTCTAGATGTTGAATATGCCCTACCATGGCATTAGTAATGACTTTCAAAATGAGGAGCATGACTCTCCTATTCCTCGCTTCCCATTCTTTTGCTTGTCTCCTTTGGACTTCAGTGGCCATAGCTTGATTGGTTTGAGGTTGAGCATCATTGCCGCTCACAATACCCCATAACCCTTTGCCCATTAGGTAGTTGTTCATTCTAAACTTCCATGCGGGATAGTTATCCTTATCCAACTTCTCTACTTGTTGACCCAAGTCAGCCATTGAAGAGTATCAAAGACTTTGAGAGTTACCTCGAATAGTTATATTGTCCTTTGCTCTTGTGTTTGTGAAGCTCCTCCTTGTTTTGTAGCTCCTCTTTTGCTTTGCTTTATCTCTAGATCTGTTGATGAAGCTTCAGCACCAAGTTTGCTCTGATACCAACTATGGAGAATGAGTTCTCTTATGCGCAACAAAAATGTGTAGTGAAACCTTGTATGTCTAGCACTTGGACAAATAGCTGCAGCTTAGATAGCTTGCTGCTCTCAATACAAAACTCAAATGGACTTGAGCCTTTAGTCAATCAAACTAGACAAAGAGAGCTCTCTAACAAGCTATAAATAACTTAATTTGGACAAGTTTTGATGAAACATAACTGACAAAGATGAACTACCTATCCACATAGGTATATTGAAGAATTGAGCTTCACTCTCAGACTGATAACTCTCTGAATATATAACCTTTGACAAAGATATTTGGTATAGAGAAATTAGACACAAATAGCTTTCCAAAATGCTAAAAACAAGTAATTTGGATGATTTTTGGTTAGGAAACTCAACTAACCAAAATAGACCACCTGCACACATAAATACACTATAAAACTAGACTTCACTCTCTGACAGATATCTCACAAAATATAAATCTTTTGAATGAGATATTTGGCACAGGGAAAGTAGATTCCAAGAGCTTTTCAATAAGACAAAAATCAAGCAATTTGGATATGGTCTGGTTGGGAAATGTAACCGACCAAAATAGAATACTTGTCTACACAGGTATATTGAAAAACTGCGCTTCACTCTTTCACTGATATCTCACAAACTTTATAAGCTTTCAAAG
The DNA here is from genome assembly GCA_020310875.1 of Ceratopteris richardii. Classification (NCBI taxonomy): domain Eukaryota; kingdom Viridiplantae; phylum Streptophyta; class Polypodiopsida; order Polypodiales; family Pteridaceae; genus Ceratopteris; species Ceratopteris richardii. Next base: position 115,730,591 of record CM035426.1, on the reverse strand, counting down.
AGATATTTGGTATGAAAAAATTTCACAAGATAATATTTTCAATGAATTTTTAAACACAAGAAATGGTTACATATACACTGAGATATGGGCTCCACAATATGTTGGGAGTGATGGTTGGATGCACTCAAGAAATGAGTTGGTGCTGCTATACCTGCTTCACACCAGCCCTCCTTTGATGTAGACTCCTTGAGCTTTCAAATGATACCAAGAAACCATATAGGTACTTTGCAAATGGTTTGTGTAATGATCAAACCAAAACAGATAACTTGGTTCCTTCACAAATCCAAAAAACTTGCTATTTCTGTAATGATACCTGCTCAGTGTTATGCTCAGTGTGACCAGCACACTTGCAATTGAAACAATTCCTTTTGGGAGTATTAAAGTACCTTAATAAGCTATCAATTACAAGTGGAATCACTCAAATTGATAAACCATACACTGAGAAATAAGTTTAGCAAAATTCTGATTACCCCCGACTTTTTAGGAGAGTTGCAGAGATAGACCAGTGACTGCTTCGAGCGCGATTTCTCCCAAATGGCTGAATGAAATCTTCTGAGATTTTGTATGCTTGTAGAAGACCTTGAGCTGGTTCCAATGAGCTATTGAACTCTTGATTTGGTTCAGTGAGCACTGAGAAATGCTCCTTGGAAGTTGACAGACTTGGAGTAGGAGACTCAGACAAAACAGAGATGATGAATGTAAGTATTTGTATTATATCATATGAATATACATTCCCATTGGCATGATAGACATAGCACAATGGTACTTAGAGGTGCAAGCTATAGAGTAGGCCTTACACACTCAATGAATAGTACAGAATAGCCTCGGGATTGATGATGGACACCCGCGACTTTTTGCTTGTAGTTTTTATAGGAGTTGAAGGTTAGTTTGAATTTCAAATTCAAACTTAGGCTCCCTAGAATATCTCTACTAAAAGTAGGGAGATATTCTCTCCACTAAATCATTCCCTTTTCCACGACTAATGAAGAAGGTAAGTGACTAAAGTGATTACATATAAATGCCAAGTCATATAGACTTTTACAAAGGGGTAAAAATGTAAGAACATCTAAGCACATGTTCATATGAACCTTGCTTCAAGTGAAGCCTTGATAAAGCTTTGTCCAAGCTAGTCTTCCATGATTCCAAGCCAATGTGTGAAGGCTTGATATGCACCAACAGCTCCACCTCAAGCCAAACACTTTGGCTTAAGTCTTCTCTTTCAATCTTCAATTACATCCTGCAATCCAATCATAGATTTGAATCTGCATAACTTGTTTCCATCTAATGCCTTTGTAAGTAAATCTGCACATTGCATATTAGTAGACACATAAGTCAATTGAATGTCTTTACTAAGCAACTTCTCTCTCACATAGTGGTAATGAACCTCTATGTGTTTGGTTCTGGCATGATATATTGGATTAGCTGCAAGGTGAAGAGAGCTAGTGTTATCTCCAAATATGATTGGTGGCCTTGTATATAGACCTAACTCTGTATATAGAAGCTTCAACCAGATAGCTTCTTGAGTGGCATTGGCAAGCCCTCTGTACTCTGCTTCAGTGGATGAGGTGCTTCTCCTATCATCCTTGCATCCTGCCCAATCTGCATTTGAGTAAACTTTAATGTCAATATCTGATGTATAAGGAAAGTACAAACCATGACTTTGAGTTCCCTTCAGATACTTCAAGATCTTCTTTGCTGCCTCTAGGTGAGGTACCCTTGGTTTGTGCATGAATTGACTAAGCACACTAACTCCATATGCTATGTCAATTCTTGTCAAGGTAGCATAGTTCAAACTACCAACCATACTTTGATACCCTGTGATGTCTTGGACTTCTTCTCCTTCATGAGCACTTAGCTTTATGTTGACCTCCATTGGAGTAGTAGATACCTTAGCATCCTGCAAACCAAACTTCTTGACCATATCCTGCACATACTTCTTTTGAGTGATATATATACCTGAGTTGGTGTAGACTAACTCAAGACCTAAGAAATACTTCAATAATCCAAGATCACTAATCTTGAATTCTTTCATCATCTGTCCTTTGATGTGTCTAATCCCATTGACATCATTACCTGTAATGATGATGTCATCAACATAAACACATAAGTAGATTACCTCTGTACTACTTCTCTTTATGAATAGAGAAGTGTCTGCTTTACTCATCACAAATCCTTGGTCTTTGAGGTAGGTTGTCAACCTGTAAGTCCATGCTCTAGGTGCCTGCTTTAAACCATACAGAGCCTTCTTCAATTTACAAACATAATGTACCTTTTTTGGATCTTCATAGCCAGGTGGTTGTGACATGTAGACTTCTTCAGATATCCATCCATTCAAGAAAGCATTCTTGACATCTAATTGGTACATATTCCAATTCTTGGATGCAGCTACACTCACCAATATTCTGATAGTGGGCATCTTGGCCACAGGAGAAAATGTCTCCTCATAATCAATGCCTTGGGTTTGTGCAAAACCCTTGGCTACCAACCTAGATTTGTACCTGTTTATTGTTCCATCTGAATTCTTCTTTAGTTTGTAGATCCATCTGGATCCTATTACCTTCATAGAGTCTTTCTTGGGTACCAAGTCCCAAGTATCACTTTCTTTGAGAGCTTCCATCTCTTCATCCATGGCTTCTTTCCATTCAGGTTTGGTAATTGCTTCTTCATAGGTACCTGGTTCTTCATTCAACAAGTCTTTTGCAAGATATACAGAATGTTTAGTTACAAGTGATGTGTCATACCCAAATCTGATAGGCTTCTTCTTTTCTCTCTGAGATCTCCTCATTGCTTGAGTTGAAGATTCTGGTTTATCTTCTAGTTGCTTCATCTTCATCTTCCCTTTGGACTTCCAAGCCTTGAACTCTTCAAGGTTTATTGTGACTTCATCATCTGAGCTTGAATCTTCTTGCTGAATTGGTTCCTCCTTGGTGAGCTTTGGGAAATCTTCTTCCATGTCATAGGGTAGACTCACTTTCCCGCATTCATTCTCATACCATGAGTCATTCTCATCAAAGATGACATCTCTGCTTACCTTGAAACCTTTGTTTTTTGGGTTGTAGAATCTGTATCCTTTTTGGTTCAAATCATAACCAATGAAGATACATTCTTCAGCCTTGGGATCTAGCTTTCCCCTTACCTGTGAGGGAATATGCACATATGCTACACAACCAAAGATTTTGCAATGATCCAGAGAGGGTCTCTTACCATGCCAAGCTTCATATGGTGTCATGCCATCAAGTGATTTGGATGGCAATCTATTGATAAGGTAGGTGGCAGTGGATATACTCTCTGCCCAAAGATAATTTGGCAACTTCTTTTCATTAAGCATAGACCTAGTTGTTTCTACTATGAGTCTATTCCTTCTTTCAGCTACCCCATTTTGTTCAGGTGAGTACCTTGTAGTAATTTCCCTTTTGATGCCTCTTTCCTGCAAGAAATCTTCAAACTCATTGGAGAAGTACTCTCCTCCACCATCTCACCTTAGCCTCTTCAAGCTTCTTCCTGTTTGATTTTCAACAAGTGCAAGATACCTCTTGAAACAATTAAACACTTCATCTTTATGCTTCATAAAGTATAAAATGGTCCACCTGCTATAATCATCAATGAAGGACACATAATACCTTGAACCTGAAATAGAAGGGTCCTTGCTAGGTCCCCAAACATCTGTGTGTACCAAGTCTAGGTAGTCTTCATGCATGAAACCTTTCCTTGAATAGGGTAACCTGTGAGACTTACCAAATTTACATGATCCACACTTGTAAATCATGTGTTGCTTGGACACATTAGGTATCCCAAGCACACATTGATCCCTGCACATTTGCTTTAGGGTTCTTTCACCTATGTGCCCTAATCTCTTGTGCCATATTTCTAACTCTGAAAGTGTCTGATCCTTATAATTATACAAAGCAATGTTCTTGGTGTCTTCTAGCTCAAATGTAAATAATCTACCTGATTTCTCCCCTTTGGCTATCCTTCTGAATCCATGTCTTGGGTCCTCCACATATGCTCCATGTTGTGTGAATCTGACCTGCAAACCTTTCTCCACAATCAGGCCAACACTCATTAGATTCTTGGTGATGGTTGGTACATAGAGTACCCTGCTCAATAGGTTTTGGTTTCCATCACATGTCTTCACATTCCCAATCTTAACAACAGAATGTTTAGTGTCATCACCTGTTTGTACCTGATGTTTGCCCTTGGGCTCTTCCAAGTCAGAAAGTAGTGCCACATTGCCAGCTACATGGTTAGAACATCCTGAGTCAATATAAAATAAGTGATCATCATTTGTACCTGCCTTGGAGGTCATATTCATGATCAATAGGGAGTCATCTTGCTCCTCTATGTAGTTGTTGTAGTCTCTTCTATTTCTGAATCCACGTTGTTAATTACCATTGTGGTTATTGTTGTAATTGTTGTTGTATTGATTGTTGTATCCATTGTAGCTTTGGTGTTGATTGAATCTGCCTCTCCCTTGAGAGTATCCACCTCTTGAGTAGCCTCTTCCTCTCTGATTCTTGTAGTTCTTGTAGCATTCATCTGTGGTATGGTTTGACAATCTACAAATGTTGCATGGTGATGAGTTGTAGGGTCTCCCCCTACCTGACTTACCTCCTCTGCCTCTTCCTCTAGATGACCTACCTCTCCCTGCATAATTAGCTTGAGAGGTAGAGCCTTCTTCATCCTGTTTCTTCCCTTTACCTTTATCTTTAACTCTCTTATCAGTATAGAGAGCAGAGGGGTTGTTACCTTTTGATTGATCTCCAGCCTTTGTAAACTTTGCTTCATGTGTAAATAGTTGGCCCATGAGTGTTGTGAGATCTGGGGTATGCATGTCCATATAGAGGCCCATTGCAGTGGTGAAACTTTCCCACTTCTCATCTGCCTTGAGTCCATTTGTTACTTGCCTGACTATTTGCTCCTCTTCAATCTCCTCTCCAATGCTTGCTAATTGGTCTGCCACATCTTTGATCTTTGTCACATACTCTGAGACTGATTGCTTGGGCTGCTTCCTAAGGGTTGTGAACTCAATCCACAATTGATTCTTCCTAGCCCTTGTGTTAGAAGAAAAGTAGGTTGACAAGGTTTCCCAAGTCTCTTGGGAAGTCTTACAATTCCTTACATGAGGTAAAAGAAAGTCAGATATAGAGTTTAGAAGGTAAGACCTTGCCAAAGCATCCTTTGCACACCATTGGTTGAGTCTTTCATGTTCATCCTTTGTGGGTAGTCCTCTAGTCTTGAATGAGGGTAATTTCTCATCTCCTGATATGTATCCAAACAAGCTCCTTCCTTGTAGATAGGTCTTCATTCTCAATGACCAAGCTTGGTAGTTGTTCCTATCCAATTTGTCAATGAATGAAGGAAATCCATCACCCATGTTTACCTTCTTTGCTCTGATACCACTGTTGGGAGTGATGGTTGGATGCACTCAAGAAATGAGTTGGTGCTGCTATACCTGCTTCACACCAGCCCTCCTTTGATTCCAGAAATGCTTAGTAGACTCCTTGAGCTTTCAAATGATACCAAGAAACCATATAGGTACTTTGCAAGTGGTTTGTGTAATGATCAAACCAAAACAGATAACTTGGTTCCTTCACAAATCCAAAAAACTTGCTATTTCTGTAATAATACCTGCTCAGTGTTATGCTCAGTGTGACCAGCACACTTGCAATTGAAACAATTCCTTTTGGGAGTATTAAAGTACCTTAATAAGCTATCAATTACAAGTGGAATCACTCAAATTGATAAACCATACACTGAGAAATAAGTTTAGCAAAATTCTGATTACCCCCGACTTTTTAGGAGAGTTGCAGAGATAGACCAGTGACTGCTTCGAGCGCGATTTCTCCCAAATGGCTGAATGAAATCTTCTGAGATTTTGTATGCTTGTAGAAGACCTTGAGCTGGTTCCAATGAGCTATTGAACTCTTGATTTGGTTCAGTGAGCACTGAGAAATGCTCCTTGGAAGTTGACAGACTTGGAGTAGGAGACTCAGACAAAACAGAGATGATGAATGTAAGTATTTGTATTATATCATATGAATATACATTCCCATTGGCATGATAGACATAGCACAATGGTACTTAGAGGTGCAAGCTATAGAGTAGGCCTTACACACTCAATGAATAGTACAGAATAGCCTCGGGATTGATGATGGACACCCGCGACTTTTTGCTTGTAGTTTTTATAGGAGTTGAAGGTTAGTTTGAATTTCAAATTCAAACTTAGGCTCCCTAGAATATCTCTACTAAAAGTAGGGAGATATTCTCTCCACTAAATCATTCCCTTTTCCACGACTAATGAAGTAGGTAAGTGACTAAAGTGATTACATATAAATGCCAAGTCATATAGACTTTTACAAAGGGGTAAAAATGTAAGAACATCTAAGCACATGTTCATATGAACCTTGCTTCAAGTGAAGCCTTGATAAAGCTTTGTCCAAGCTAGTCTTCCATGATTCCAAGCCAATGTGTGAAGGCTTGATATGCACCAACACAATAGAGTTGTGTACAAATTGACGTGCGGCTGGAAGGAGTCTAAGGGAAGACAAAATGACTAGATCCAACTACTGGGAGCTCTTGCCTCTTTCTCTCCTTGTTTAGAACATGCTCCCACTCCAGTTTTATAACCAATGATCATGTGAAGAAGTTTGTGCCTCCTTCTTAACTCACCACTTTGCCCACTACATGCTACTGACTACAAGGGAGCTAATGTATCTTTTACTCATCATGAATTTTGACTAGACTTTTTCTTTTCTTTTTTTGTTTTCTCTTCTTTCCTTTATCTTTATATTTGGTAAATTTATCCAAGCATAGCTCATATGGAAATGAGCTTGTACATGTATCTTGAACATGAAGGACTACCATGTACAAGTTTACATCGTAGCCTTCTTCATCCACACATTCATTCATGGTCAAGACTTCGTCATTCATGCATACATTAAGGTTGCTAGAATCTCCATCCAACCATGTGGTTTGAATGCTTCATCAAGGAAGATTTTAGGCATGTACATTGATTCCTCTATGGGTTGATAATTTGGATGTCCTATGGGCCATAACTGCATCTTGTTATCCTCTTTCTTGGCTTCTTTACACATCCATAATTGGGCATCCTCATGCATCCATGATTGATCGCTTGATCCAGCACTATGGATAGACATATCATCTTTCTCCTTGTGTATGGGATTCCATTGAAGTGGAGGTACATCTCGGTAAGTGAAGGTAGGCAAGTTTATCTTGGTAGTGTTTCCTTGATGTTGGAGCTATAAAGAGTCTTGTCCCCAATCTTTCACTACCCTAAGTTGTCTCATGAAAGGTCCTCCTAATATCATCTCATAATTATTTGCTTTTCCAAATTGACAGATAGCTAACGTATGCTCAAATTCAACTCCATAGGTGATTAGTTTGATCTTTTCCGATATTCCCAATGGTTTCTCCACATGACCATCTGCTAACTAAAGCTTCATACGAGTTAGTTGTAGGGCAGGCTTTCCCCATTTCTCCCAAATCTCCTTAGTGGCAATACCTACTCCTGCTCCTATGTCTAATATGGCTTTAGTCATGTATCCATTGTATGTGACAGGTAGACATGTGTTACCCTCATCTCCTTTGCTAAATTCTCCAATCTTATCCACTAGGACTTGTACGTTAGATGGGTTTTCATTTCCTTTGCTTTCCTTTTTGTTCTTCTCCTGATTTAAATCCAATTGTCCTGCTAATTGTTTCCATAATTGTGGTTTAACAGGAAGTAATTTTTCCATACTCAATTGGCATTGTACTTTGGTCTTTTTAAGTTCTGTTAGATTGTGTGAGTTCTTATCTGAGATTCCCTTTTCTTTTTCTCGTATTGTGGGCGCACAGACGATCATGGACTCCTTCTCATATTCTCCCATGTAATTTGGTAGGGTAGAAATACTCTGGGCCTCCTCCCTATTTTTGTCTAATCTAGATACTTCTTCATATATTTCTTCTAGGCTAGGCATTGGTTGATAATCTTACACATCTAACTCCTCAAAAGAAGGTTTTGCCACTCCATTTCTTTTCCATTGATCTTATCGAATTCTATTCCACAATTCTTTTGGCCAATCTGCTTCTAAATGCGCGACTATGGATGTAGCTTTGTCGTGAGTATTTAGCAATTCTTTCCCATCAATCCTCTCTTTTGGATTTTTCTCTTGGATCTTAATGCGATCTCGATATTGATTTTCAGGTATTCTTGTCTCAGGGAGGGCTAGAATAGTCTTCTCCAGGGTTGCTTGAGCTACCTCTATGAGTTTTCTACATATCGCTAGCCTCTCCTTTTCTAACTCCCCTTGTGGGTAAAGTTTTTCATGTTGTTCTACATTTGGTCCATTCTTGATTCTAGCTTGATAAGCTTTCAACCACATGTCTAAATCGTCTGATTTTGGGTCTACTAGAATTGATCCCAGTTTTTTTGGCTCTCGAGTCTGTGGTGTAAGAGAAATTTCTTCCTGATCTTCAGGTTCTTTGGATTCTTATTTCCTCGCACGTGCTTCTTGTCTTCCTTGTTTTTACTTTTCATCCACTTTTCTTTGATTTTTTCTCTCCTATCCTTCCTTTTTTGGCTTTTTATTGTTTGGGTACTCTCATGTGGGTCTTCTGAGTCTTCCACTATTTGTGTCCTAGGTTCTAAGGTTTTACTCTTTCCTTGCTCTAGGTCTGCTTGTATTTTTTCCTGCTCTTTCGTTTTTGCTCGGGTGATCGCCTTCAATGGCACTATGTATTCCTTGTCACTTCTTGACGGTTCTATCACTTCAATCACGTTGATAGGTGCAGTGTCTTGAGCCTTATTCAGATTTTTTGGGCACTCTCTAAAGAGATGTTCCTTTCCACAGTCGTTACAGTACCTATAGCTCAATGATGAGTAGCACCTCCTTTAATGTCAATCCGGGAAGACGTGAGGATGGTATGAAGACCTTGAGCAAGTGGCGGCACAAGTGCGTGAGTGAGAAGCACACAAGCATGCACACACATACACACACACGCGCACACACGGCAAGACAAAGAGTGAGAATCAATGGAGCTTTTAGATTACTTTCAAAATGCTCTTACAAGTTCGTTTTAATTACAATCTCCCCCCCAAAATGAGCTCTCTAGCTCTTTTTATAGTTTTTGGCTAAGTTTTGGCCCTGTCCAGACCTAGTGTCCGGCCTAGTTAAAAATTAGGTTCCAGGGCTTATTTGAGGGCTCAAACGATATCTAAAAAATACGAAATTTGGCAGGTAGATACTTCTAATGCTCCTCAAGCTCAAGGACTCCTTGGCTTGCACAAAATGGAGCTACAAAAAGATGAAATGATATTTACAATGGTGCTTAGTGATGATAATCACTTTTAATGGGTGTAGAGGTTTTGAAAGATTAAGGTTGCCTTAGTGCTAAATCTGCGTGAATGTTCATAAGTGCTTCTTCTTGAAAAATTGTTGGCCTACTTGCCGGGTCTTCGTTGACTTCCTTGTCTGCTTGGGCCTTCTCTTCTCTCGGACTCTCTTCTTGTGCTTCCTTGTCTTGTCAATCCTTTAGCTCCAGCTCCAACACCCCCCCCTCTCTCGCGTCTGTCGTCTCTGACAGACCCTTGTTGAGAGGTTTTTTGGATGTAGTATTCAACGACGTCCTGCGCTAAATGATGTTCGGCAATTCGCAACCCTTTGGCCAAATCTGTCAGAAGAGCATCCCAGTCTACCGGCCCAGGAACCTCTGGATGTGGCATACGTAGCTTTTCGGAGTGGAGAGCTTGTTCCACTGCAAACAACTGCAAGAGATGGGATGGTCTGGGAATGAATATCTCGGAATGATATTCCCAGAATCCCGTGACAAACATCTCTTCGAACGTTTGTTTGAAACAAGCCGGTAGATATTTGATGCGAGCGTGCCATGCATACACAACATTGATCGATGGAGTTGTGCGCATGTCGTATACAAGATCCTGGTTCCCTTCATTAAATCCTAGTGCTGAGAGATGCGGTTCCTTGACATTTTTGAAGGTCTTGAAGGTGACCAGCATAAGTTCAAAAATTTTCAGGCACATCTGAGTCATGATATCAGGAACATTCTTGAAACGGGCCCCCCAATGCCGGATCGTTGAAATCATATAGCCAATTGTGGGTGCGCCTTTAGGGGGTGCGAAGTACACGTAATTTAGCCACTTCTCGCATCCTTTAATCGTCAGCACTGTATGTGTGTACTCCGGCCAGGATCTCCTTCGGAACACAGGGCAATAACATGGATTATATTTGATGTACAATGGCATGTTGTTCCACGTTCTTACCATTTCCGGATAGGTTTCGAGCAGTCGAATTCTCCATGTTGGTTGCCGGATATGTCCTTGCTTGGCACTCTCTGGGATGTCATCGGGTGCAAATTGGGTGGCAGAGGTGGGTTCCCTTGAGGTGTGGCGCTTGATCTCCGCATTATAATCCGCCATCAGTACGCAAAAAGGTACATACAGATCATCCGATGGCCCGATCCACCTATGGTGTGAAAGATTCTGGAAATAATCAGATTTTATTACCACTTCTTCCAATTTTGACATCAATGCGATTTGGACGGCCACCCTGTCATCATGCGTCGTGGCTACTTTCTCTAACTTTTGCATCCATTCCGGTGCCTCGATCTCAATTGTGTCCATGCCCTGTTCTGTGCGCTTACCTCCGGGTGTTGGCATCGGGACATAGGGATCCTCAAATGTTTCTTCTACCTCAATTGGCACCAGGTCGTCAGGCTCGGGGTCTACCAGAGGGGAGGGCTGACGCTCATATTGCATAACCTTGCTGCGTAATTCCTCAAGTTCGGCCCGGAGTTTACTGACCTCTTCAGCTGTTTCTGCTGCGGTTATGCTCGGGCTGGGTTCTGTTTGTCGAGTGGCCAATTGTCTTCGTAACTCATCTCTTTCTTTTTCTAAAGCGGCATGGGCCTCCATTAAGTCTGCATGAGTTTCTAACACCACCTGCATATTCTCAGAGGGTATCGCCTTGAATCGTTCTGGGTCAATCTCTTGTGGGGAACCCTCCATGGCCGCTTCCAGGTTTTCTTCGTTCTGTTTCTGTAATCTCTTATTCTCTTCTAACGCGGTCGACATATGCTTGCGGAGGAGGCCCAAGTTCCGTCGAAGTTTCATGTTCTCTGTGATCTGAGAATGGAGCAGCTCGTCCATATGTCGTCGTTCTTCATCATCTGTTTGAGGTGGGTTGGCTTCTAATTGTGCGTATTGCTCCTGTAATGTCACGTGCTGCTGTTCTAATTGCTGCTTCTACTCTTCAAGATCCCTACATCTTTCTTGGAGATCTTCGTGGCGTTGGAAGAGCCTTGTATGTTGGTCGTCCAAGTGTTGGTAATGTTGCTGGAGTTGGGCCATACATTGATGCATATTATTAAATAGGTTACCGAGAGGAATAGTATTGAATGCAGAGGGGTAGGGAAAGGGAAAGGGGGTTGTGAATGCAGTACTGGGGACGGGTGAGGGGGGCGGTGGGGGAATGGGAGATTGTGGGTAAATGGGGGATGGGAGAGGTGCAGAGGTGGGTGATACCTCCATGAAAGTGGGGTTCGTGGTGGGAGTGACTGTGAATATGGGGATTGTGGTAGCGGTGAGGGTTGTGAATGTGTATAGAGGTGTGTGTAATTGTGAACTTCTAGGAAGTGTGCTCGGGGTGGTGAGGTGTATCGTGGCTGTAGTTAAACTCGTGTTTTCAGTGGAAGTAGAGTGCGTGGGTGGACTGATGGTTTGTGCGTTGGTGTGTGTAGTGGTTTCAGAGGTGGTGACAGTGGAGGTTACAGTGGTAGAGGGAGGTGAGTGAGGTCGATGTGGGGGAGAAGGTGGTAAGGGAGGTGATGGGGGTGCACTCGATGTGTGGGCTTCCTCGGTGGCGTGAACTGTGTGTGCCGTGCCAGTGGTTGTGGGTGTGCCTTGTGGTCCTGATCCTAATACATTCATTTGTTTTCCCGTGCGTGGGGGGCGTCTTCCATATCTTCTCTCTGTTCTTCGTGAATGCACTAGTGCGGTATGCACCGTTTCTGGTACTCCTAAAGCATCTGATATCATTTCCAAGGTGGCACGGTACTGTTCGTCCACACCTTCCTCCTCCAGAATTTGGTTCATGAGAGCTTTACCCGCAGCTAATGAGAGCCTGTGTTGCTCTTGAACTCGGTTCATTGTATCATAAAGCTTCTTTAATGCGCTAGTGTAGGCGGGGGCACCTTCCAGTACTTGTAGGGCTTCTGGATCATACTCTTGTTCTTCTGCTTCTGAGTGTCTGCCCTGTGTCTCCCCATGAGCTTCTTCTTCAGTGTCCACGTTGACTACGTCTGGTTGGCTGGGCTGTGCTTGATCTGGGGCCGTTTGCTGTCCACTGGCTTGCTCTTCTTCAACTTCTGCATTTACAGCTTCTATGATTCTTGCAACTTCTTCGTCAGTTAAGTCCTCTAGAGTGAACCCATGCGGGAACTCCAGATCAGTCGGTACTGGTGGGAATACAAGATTGGGGCCATCTGTGCTGTGCCTGGGTAGCCTGATAGTAAACGGTTGCACTCGTCGGGGGAGTCTGGGGGTTGTCTCAGGCGTCAGGGTTGCCCCGCGAGCTTGTGCACAAGGCATCTGGACGGTGCCTCGCATCTTCTTTGAGGGAGGCCCTACAGCTGACAATCTGCGTTGAAATTCCTGAGCTCTGGACCAGATCAGAGCCCTTTGCACCGGTACATCATAGGCGAGACATCTGTATACAATTCTTGTGAGTGCACAGCAACCATACAATACAGATCTTTGCTTCTTATACCATCTCTGATGAGCCATATGAATCTGGTCGATAATCCAGTGGGGCATATTGATGGTCAACTCAAAAGCATCCGCCAGGTAGAGGCTAAACCAAATCTTTTTGGGGGGCATTGTGAATCTATCCTGCGCGGGGAAGGCGAAATGTTGCATGACCATACGTAAGTGGATGGCGATCGTGGGTGTCATTGCAACCATGTCCTTCAGCTTTGTCAGATTCCTGTTCTTCATGTTGTCTGGAACCATTGTCTCTTTCTCTGTTGGAATGTGCATTCCCTGCATGTCGAGTGCTTCTCTTACCAGATTGATAGTTAAGCGGAAACGCTTCAGCTCGTTGCCCCTTGTGAGTGATGGGAGCACAAAGGAGCTGTATCCTTTCTTGTCTTTGCTGGGGGTGAGGGTACTAATTAGATATGAGCATCTAAGGAAATCTGGCTTTGGTAGTTGGGACTTGAAGTAGTCATAAAGCCCTGCCTTCTTCCAGATCGGCTTAAGTCCTTCGTTATTTTGCAGCCTTTCAAATTCCCTGGTAAAGAAATGGTATCGGCCCCATCGTCCATTGAATTCGACTTCGGATTCCGACATATACGTGCCTTCACCCAGGGGGCCAGCAACATCACTGAACCAATGTGAGGCTTTGCCCACCGGCATTGTGTGTCCCTGCGGGGGATTCTGAATTGGTATTGCGTGCAATGCCCGTAATGCCGCTGGTCTTTCCTTTAACTCTTCCTCGACTGGAAGACTTTCGATATCCACCACTTGTGGGCTGGAGCCTGCCTGGGAGCTAGTTCCTACTGTATCTGCCATTTTACTTCTTGCTGTCTGTCTCTGTGAGAATATACAAACAGGTGTTAATATTGTACAGGACCAGTGAGGACCGTTGTTCCCATCACAATATTAACATAAGGGTCGGGAGCGAATAATGGGTTAGTAAGTGTTCGGTGCACGTGTGTGTGGTTAATGCTTGGGTAATCCTAGGAGACTAATGAAGTTAGCAAGTGGGGATGAATTTACAAATTGGGGTCGGGGGGTTTATGACAGGTGTTAGGCTGCCAAATGCAGTGGATGGGCTTTGCTTTCGGTTTCGTAGAGACTCTAGAGAGCTTTCTCGGTGTCGCGGTTTGAAAATGAGGCTTTTTAGGGACCCATTTACAATTGATTACATGCATGCTCTTGGGTCTTGGTGTGTTCTTGAGCGTTGAGAACGAGTGAATACGGGCAGTATGCGTAGCTGCGTTATGCTGTTTAAGTTGTGCCTCGACGTAGCTACTTGTGCCCTCAAGCAAGCCTTAGGCACCCAAATTTGTCTTGATTGTGGGCTAGCCTTCATCGACTTCTTGGGCACCCAAATAGATTTCACATTAGCAGGAGAATTTATGCAAGACTTCTTATTAATGTCATGTTGTGGGTTATTAATAAGAAACTTCGCCCGTGTCATTGACGGTGGTGCAACCGGTTGTTCGCCTTTCCGCACCCACACATGGTTTATTTTCTGGGACATTTTGTTGAGCAGGTACTTTTGATCTCGGACATAGGTAGTACTCTGCTTCTTCTGCCTTTGATCCACCTTGGGTTGCTGCCTCCTTCTGGCCTTTGGAAAAGAAGGGAGTTCCGTTGCATTCCTGACTCCTTTTTGGCGAATATCATTCCTCTGCAACACATAGTTTTGGACAAGAACAGCATGGTCATCTTCATGTGTACCCCTGGAAGGAACAGGAGTCTGTGCCTTTCCTAGTTCCTTGAGTGCTCCATTGTCTAATTCTACTGTAACTCGACTATGATTGATCCAAACCTGGAGAAGTCCACTTCTTAGGTTTAAATTGACTGCTTGGTCATAGATCCAATCTTGACCCAGGACAAGAGGTTCAGTGAGATCCTCATCCTGACACACCAGTACTTTAACTGTCATTGCCTCATCATGAATGTAGAGGGGAAGTTCCACCTCGCCCATGCAAGGGGTTTCCACGCCTCCCAATCCTATGAGATATGCTTCCACAGGATTGACAGTTAACTGCAACTCTTGACAGTAAGACACTCTAACAGCACTAGTGGCTGCTCCTGAGTCAATCAAGGCTCTTACGGTTCTTGCACTCTTTCCTCGTCCCATATCTATGGTTATGAAAGGACGTCTATCGATTATTCTATGCGAGCTTGTTCCTGCAACTTCACACATGGCCATGGGACATCCTTGATCTGCATAGTCATTTGCTCTAGTCTGATCTCTACCTTGCCTTCTTAGCTTCATCCTTCTGATGCGTTCTAAAGCTTCTGCTTGAGCCTCTTCTCGAATGCGCTTTTCTTCCTCTTTGCGTTTCTTAGCAGTATTGAGTCGGCTGAGCATTTCCTCCGTGAGGGGTTCCTGATACAACTTGACTCTACAACCGCTAATATAGTTAGGGAGAACATCACCCTCTAATGTGGCTAATTGTACTGCACCACTCCTGGAGATCCTATTGATGATCATTGGTCCGTAGCCTCTCTTTTCTAGCTTCCTTGCGTGTTGTTTCAGTGTATAAACTAAAACTAGATCTCCTGCTTTCAAACCCTTATCCTTTACGTGGGCATCAAAGTATGCCTTCTGTCTCTTCTTGGCTGCATATATTCCTGCAGCGGCTCTCAGTCGTGTTTCTCCTAATCGTTCAAGGTCAAAAATCCTAGAGGAGAGTTCATGGCCTGTCCATTCGTGCTCTTGTGCTACTTTCAACGTAGGAATCAGGAAATCCAAGGGTAGCACAGCGTTTTGACCGAATACCATCTGAAAGGGGGTGGCTTGGAGTACCGTTTTGTAGGCAACTCGGTATGCCCAAACAGCATGGTGTAGCTGCTTGTCCCAATCAGAGCGTTTAGTGTTCACTAATTTCGTCAGTACATTGCATAAGATCTTATTAGTGCTCTCAGCTTGTCCATTAGCTTGAGGGTGATAAGGGGCAGACTTCTTGTGTATTACCAAGAATTCTTGGAGTAGATTTTCAATCACTTCGTTCAAGAAATGAGTGCCTCTATCACTTACAAGCTCTATAGGTAGCCCGTATCTTGTGAATACATTCTCAAACAAGAATTTGGCAGTTGTTTGAGCATCGTTCTTTGTCGTAGCCTTTACCTCTACCCACTTGGTGAGATAATCTGTCGCAACAATGATGTATTCCGCATGAGAACCCTTAGCTGGGGGATTAATAGGACCTACGAAGTCTATTCCCCACTTAGAGAATGCACATCCACCCATCATAGGTTTCAGTGGCATCTCATCTTTGCGTATAGGATACTGAGTCCTCTGACATACATCGCACCGTTTCACATAGGTATGTGCATCCATGTGAAGGGTCGGCCACCAGAAACCCGCAAATAGAATTGCCTTGATCACCCGATCCGGTCCAAAATGTCCTCCTGCTACACCTTGGTGAGCAGTTTCTAAGATCTTAAGATACTCACTTTCATGGACACACAATCTCAGGTAACCATCTTTACCGCGCTTATATAGAATATCACCAATGAGTGAGTAATCCAAGGCTTCTTGTTCTAAACTCCTTTTCCTAGCCAGAGTCATGTCTGGAGGGAATGTGTTTGTCCTCAGGAATGATACTAGTGGGTCGCTCCAATCTGGCGCAATGGATACTTGATAGAGAGTGGCATGTTCCACAGGTGGTTTAGTGCAACAGATTGGGCATTCCTTGCACAACTTGTGGACATCCGCTTCCATAGTTGGCCAATGCACTCCGAATCTCTTTAGAGTCTGTAAGGTTCGTTGCTTTGAATGGTGTTGCTCTAACGCACCTACATGTGCTAATTGCAACCATTTAGCGTACTCATCCTCTTCTACACAACAAGCCAAGATCCCTTGATCTGTGTGCTTGTACATGCTTCCTGCCATGATGTGGTACTTCTGGGCTTTTACAACCTCTCTATTCCGTGTATTTACGACTGGATGATTAGGCCCGTAGGTCAATACTGGTACCAATGGCTTAGCCCACTGCGGTATAACTTCCAAATTAAACAAGTAAGCATCAGGAAGGTCATCTGACACTCCTTGTGGGGCTTCTCCCGATGTGAGCCTAGAGAGGTGATCTGCTCTCAAATGAGTCCTACCTTTCCTTACCACAACCTCAAAATCGTATTCCATTAGCAAGAGAAACCATCTCACTAATCTTCCTGTATTGCATGGCTTGTTTACAAGATATAACAATGCCTGATGATCAGTAAAAAATTTAAACTTATTTGCAAGCAAATAGTGTCTAAATTTCTTGACTGCATATACCATGCCTAATCCTTCGCGCTCTGTGGTGGTGTAATTCCGTTCAGCCGCATTCAATTGTCTACTGGCATAGGCAATTGGAAGATCCATATTACCTTCACCAGTAGGTTGTGCGAGCACACATCCAATAGCATAATTGGATGCATCAACATGAACGTGGAATGGCTTATTCCAATCTGGTGTGGTCAAGATTGGTGCTGAACACAATCTTCGTTTAAGCTCCTGGAAGGAATTCTCACATTCATCCGTCCACTCAAAGTTTGTCAGAAGTCCGTACATGGGCTTTGCAATGACAGCATACATGTGTATAAATCGTCGGTAATAACCACAGTGCCCCATGAAAGCTTGTACTTCTTTTACATTCTTTGGCCTAGGTAGCTCTGCTATGGCTCGCACCTTTTCTTCGTCAGTAGATATGCCATTCTTTGACACTATGTGTCCTAGAATCTTGCCTTGCCTGACCATAAAAACGCACTTTTCTAGGTTCAGGCAGACTTGATATTCTCTACATTTGCCAAAGATTTGTCTGAGTTCAGGAATATGGGTTTGTCTAACAATAGAATGAGCACAGAGATCATCAACATAGACTTCTAAACTCTTCCTCAGGAACTCCTTAAACACATGGCACATCAGCCTCTGGAAGGTGGCTGGTGCATTGGTAAGCCCAAATGGCATTACTCTAAAAGCAAAAATGCCCCATTCTGTGGCAAAGGCTGTCTTATGCTGATCCTCTGGAGCTATGGCTACTTGATTGTAGCCCGAAAATCCATCAAGGAAGCTGTACACTTCCTTGCCTGCCACTCTTTCTAAGAGATGTTCTGTTATGGGAAGCGGATAGTTATCTCGAATTGTGGCGGCATTAACCTTTTTCAAGTTAATGCACACACGCAGTTTGCCATTCTTCTTGGGCACCACTACGATGGGGGATACCCATTCAGTGTGCTCAATTTCATAGATAAATCCAGCTTCAACCAGTCTATCTATCTCTTCTTTGATCTTAGCGGCGTAATTATCGTTATATGTATAAGGCTTTTGCTTAGAGGGTTTAGCATCTGAGGTCATGGGAATAGTGTGTGAGCATATGTCCGGGTCAACCCCTTTCAAATCCTTGTAACTCCAAGCGAATACATCTCTGTATTCTCTTAGCAAGGCAATCAATTCATGCTCTTCTTCTTCTGTCAGGTCATGGCCTATATACGTGCATCTCTCCTCTCCTTCTTCTATGGCCACTAATATTTTCTTGGTGGTTTCTTTGTTATCATAGGCCTCTCCTGATTGTGCTTCTCGTTTAGGCATTCTTATCATGACTCTCCTGTCATCTATCTCATACTTCTTAAAATTTTCTGGGACCTCAAACAAAGATTCTTCCTCCTCTGGTGAAACTTCTTTCTTCTTTCGTTTCTTTCCTTCTTCCTTCGGGGTCATATGTGTTGCTAATCTTACATCATTTGTAACCTCTCCATGCCTCTGGGGTTGAAATTCTATTTCATGGAAGTATTCTTCATCTGATGCAAATGGTGGGTCCATAATGATTGACTCTAGATCGGAGTCACTTGCATCCTCAAATGCATCAGGGCTAGGTTCACATTCTTCTAGAACTGCCTCTCCCATGATTGGCTCTATGGAGAAGACTGAAATGTCATAGCCATCCTCATCACAGTGAGGTGTCCATTGTTCTTCATTGATGGCTACGTCCATTGTTGCTAATATTTCTGCCCAACCGTGAGGTTCAAATTCTTCGTCTGGAAAAACTACAGGTGCATAGGCTGGGTCTTGGATTGATCTATGGGTTTCTTTCGCACCTACCTCTCTGGCTTTCTCTCTCTTCTCTTCTTCTACTGCTACCTTGCACATCCATAAGTGGGTGTCTTCATGCATCCATGAGGATCCAGACCCTATGGAATGCACAGATTCCGTATCATCTTTGGCTCTATGGATGGGATTCCACTGGATAGGAGGTACATCCCTATGAGAGTAATCTTTGAGATTGACTTTGGTCGTAACACCTAAGTGTTGCAGGTACAAGGAATTGGTCCCCCAATCCTGTACCACTTGCAACTGTCGCATAAATGGTCTTCCCAAAATCATCTCATAGGCATGATTTTTGCTGAAGTCACATATAGCAAAACTATGCTCAAACTCAACACCACAAGTGGTGAGAGTTATTCCTTCGAGCAATCCTAGGGGTCTTTCAATATGACCATCGGCCATCTGCAATTTCATTCTCGTTGGCCTGAGTGCTGGCTTGCCCCAACGCTTCCAAAGGGAAGTAGTGGCAATTGCAACTCCTGCACCTGAGTCCAAAATTGCCTTTGTGGTGTAGTCCTGGTAGGTGATGGGAAGATAGGTGTTCCCTTCTTCACCTTCACACATATCTCCTATCTTGTCCAAGGGAATTTCTGGCACTGTCCTATGGGATCCTCCCTTGGAACAAGGTTTTGCAACTTCAGTTACCTGACTGGCTACATATTTTCGCGCTTCTGGTCTATCCTTGGGCAGTTCTTCCAAAGTGGAATCGCGCTGCACCTTGGTGTTCTTTACTACCTCCGTGTTCCTTGATATGACCGAGTCATCGTTCCT
Organism: Ceratopteris richardii; assembly: GCA_020310875.1. Classification (NCBI taxonomy): domain Eukaryota; kingdom Viridiplantae; phylum Streptophyta; class Polypodiopsida; order Polypodiales; family Pteridaceae; genus Ceratopteris; species Ceratopteris richardii. The sequence goes on along the minus strand of CM035426.1, from coordinate 115,710,981 downwards.
TACCATGACTGTGGGTGCTCTCATACATGTGGACTTTGCTTCCCATGGGCCTGTGAAGTGGGGTAGCTCTTGTATGGAATTAGACTCAAAGTCCAATCTCTCATGAGACTAAGTACTCTCATGTTCCCCGTAAATGGATGGGATGTCTTGTGGGAATTGGTCGTGTGCATCGTCCACAAGTTCAAATGGAGGGGCAACCTCACTTTCGTTATCCCATTTGTCTTCTTGAATCTCTCGTAGGAAATCTGGTGCAAACCGATTCATAGAAGAAGAAGTGTCTGGCTCCGTAGAATTGGGCACATAAGCAACCTGGGAAGGAGGGCTTATTCTATCGTTGGCTCTCTCCTCGTTCCCATAGATGGCTGGAGCACAAGCTTCTTGGGGAGGATTACTTATTCTATTACTTTTCCTAACAGGCTCATACGCTCTCTGAGAAGGAATGTAGGTCACCTGTGGAGGTACGTAAGCTTTCGAGGGAGGCTCATGTGACTTTTGGGGGGGAAGATAAGCTTCTTGAGGAGGCACATGGGCTTCCTGAAGAGGCTGGCTTATCCGTTCTCTTGCCCTTTCCTCTCTTTGAGGGGCAGGTTCCTTCTCTGATTGTGCAATTAGCTTCTCTATTCGTTCTAGCAGTCCATTAAAGTGTAACTGCGTCTTAGCTGAGCTAGAGATATTAAAGAGGCGGCTGGCTTCAAACATGGTCTGAGCCAATTCCACCATTTTGGCACAAATTTTGGTTCGTTCAAGCTCTAGCTCGGCTCTAGGGTAGCATTTTTCATGATCGGTTATGGTTGGCCCTTCGTGGATTCTGGCCTGATATGCTTTCAGCATCATGTTTAGGTCTTCGGGAGTGGGATCAGCTAGGACTGATCCTACTCTAGGGGGTGGTGGGATTTGATGAGGCGGTGGGGGAGGTGGTGGGTCGGATGGAGATGGGAGTGGTGGAGGCGGGATAATGTGAGAGGGAGTTTGAGTTGTGAGTTCAGTTATCCTCGCTTTGGTTTCTCTTATGCTTTCCTCAAGCTCACTCATCTTTTTAGCCCATTGTCTTTTCATTCTTTCTCGACTATCTTTCCACGCTCTAGTCCTTTTCTTTGTCACGCTCTCGGTTTCACTAGCCTCTGGGCCCTTTTCCTGGCTTGCCTCTTGGTTTTGCTGCAATGCCTGAGCTCTAGTAACCACCTGCACTGGTGTAGTGGAAGTGACACTTCCTGAGGCATCCACAACCAACCCAATCACATTGATAGGAGTGATTTTTGGCATATTATTGGGGTTCTTTGGGCAATCTCGTAAGAGATGCTCTTTTCCACAATCTTGGCAAAAGCCTTGGATCGTCACGGACTGATTTTGTGTAGGTGGAGGTAAGGGACAATCACGAATGAAGTGATCTCCCTGACATCGGTAGCATGGTCCTCTAGGAAATGGTGGTCGTACCTGCCTAGGTTGAGGCCTAGGGTTGGGGTTTGCATACATGACATTTGTGTAGTCTGACTCCCAACTAGGTTCACTCGGTTCTTCACTATAGTAGGACTCACCATGTTCTGGCGACTGCATGTAGTAAGCCTGGGGACTATCGACATGGGTAGAATCAAAGCTATGGTCACTCGGGTCACTTTCTGAGATCAATGGGGTTACTGGTGCTATGGCCCTATTCAGGTTTTCTTCTGCCACAGCATACTTTACTGGAATCACGTTAGCGGGGTTTGGAGGCTGTTGAGCTAGCACCGGTTGGGGTCTCTGTTGGGCCTGATATTGTGGTTGGTAGGTTTGTTGGGGTCTAGCATATTGTGGTGGTGGAGGGTACTGGTTCTGGTATCTGCCTTGTTGGTAGGGCTGAGGGTAGGGTTGCCTAACAGCCTGCTTGTTGTATGGGCAATCTTGTGCAGTGTGGTTTGTGTACTTCCGTTCTATGGTGCAATATTGGCTATTTGGATTGACCTGGGGTTGATCCATAATGGGGCACACGTTTGCCATGTGGTCGCCACCGCATGTATAGCACCTCTTTGCTGGAGCAAACCTTGGGATTTGTTTGCTAGTTACACCTAATTTCTGAGCTACTTTTTCGGCAAGTTCCTCAATTGATGTGGACTGCGTGGAAGAGTGACTAGATGCACTATCTGAATCTTTGTAGATTTTGGAAAGCTCTAGTTCTTCCCCTAGGTTATCTTCAATGTCAATGCACATGCGTACACACTCTTCTATAGTCCTAGGGTCCTTCAGATACACATAGGATCTCAATTTCGTACTCAACAATCCATCAAGGAATAAGGCTACTTGTTTAGCGGATGTGGGTAGCTCCGAAATAGGGCACCTTTCAAGATATTGTCTAAATCTCCTTCCGGCCAATCTGACAGTCTCTTGGGGGGTCTGTTTGAAGCTGTGAATCAATGAGGATGTATTATGTCTTATGCCGCTCTTAGAGAACTCTACAATGAATGCCTCTAGGAGTTGGTCTATGCTCCTGAACTGACGCTCATCTAATGGTTGAAACCATGTAAGTGCTGTGTTCCTAAGGGTTAGACCGAAGGCATTGTACTGCGTGAACAGATCTTCCACTTGTTCAGCTCTCAAGACTTGCTTGAACTCAGCCACATGATCATAGGGATCTCCTGTGCCGTCAAAGTAATTCTTCATGGACTTAACTAGTTGGGTGGGTCTCAAAGTTCTTGTGTGCTCTCTAGGCCTCGGCAGAGGGAATCCATCTACGTTTCTTTGGTTCCTGTGGGCTCTATGCATCTCAGGTTCTACCCTATTCGTCTCTGTTCTCGTTCTTTCTCTGCCCACTGGGTTGGCAAAACTTACTTCTGGTCTATCTCTACTTCTGTCTCTTTGCGTACCATGAGCTTGGGAAGTTCCAGCCCCAGGGTGACCATAGGATACATTTGATCTTGGTTGAGGGAAAATAAATTCACCCTTCCAAGTGTAAGCATGCCTATCATTTTCTGTCACCACAAAGATCCGTTCTGAAGCATGATCTAAGTAGGTCACTCTGCCTGGGCTATCCGGATCCTTGAACTCATAGATCATGATATTTCCTATATCAGTTGGCTGATTGGATTTATACCTCCAAAAGGCTTCATCAGTTTCTCGATTGAGGAGCAACTCTATGCTCTTGTTGTCTTGGGGGACCCACTCAGGCGTGATAATCCTAGTGAGAACCGATTTACCTCGAGGGGTTCTAGGTTCCGCACCCATGTTCCCTTGTTCCAGGTCACCTAAGTCCGCTTCTGAGATTACATTACCAAATTCATCTGTCCTATCCGGGTGACTAGTGACTACATATATAGTTCCTTCTTTGTCCAGGTATGCACCGTTTTCGAACTTGACAGCTGGGTGCTCTAGTCCAATGGATTGATCAGGATTTCTAATCTGGACCACGGATCTTCCTAGGCCGTCTTCATAGATGCTAGCACCTAATCGGTTGGTCCTAAGGTACTCTAGCTGCGTTTTGTAAGGGCCTTCTACCCTGTACAGGTAAGGCACACCTGAACTTCCCGTAGGTCTGTCCATGCCTTGAGACATCCCTGATTCACTGGTATCCGAGCTAGGGTAATGAGAGTGGTGACTCAACTGCTGGGCCCAAGACCTTGCAGTATCATTGACACTAGCCTCTGAAGACCTAAGGCTTTGTCTCTCTCTTGCTAGGTGTCGTCCTGATCTAAGGTTCATATGCCTAACTGATTAACCCAATTTTTTGCCCAGAGTACAACCTCGTTGCCGATCAATTGGTATCAGTCACTTGATTCTTTTTAGTTATTTCTCGTGTTTAAGGTCTTGTCTGATATTTCGTCGTCAGGAATACTTGAATGTTCTGCGCACTTTCAGGTTGATCGTTCCCGGTTAGGTTCTTTACCTTAAGGTTATCGACAGTACAGAGATTATGTTTTTATCTTGAACTTGAGTTTCTAGGTAGTCTTCAACTTGATAATTGCCTACCGTCGCCCTGGCTTACTCCTACCTCTGATCGTTCTTAGCTTAAGCTAGGGATTGACAAGGGGAGTTGAGAATTTCCAACCTTTTTGTTTCCTGCTTGGTTGCCTTTGAATGCCCAGGAAGTGTGTTCCCAAGCTTGCACTTACACTTGCTCAAAACGCCTTGCGATGCTCTCAATAGATCTGTAAGAGTTCCAAAGTTAGCTCAAGACTTAAACTCCAAAGACAGAACCAATGATTTTCATTCAGGTAGCACAAACACAAACTTGTATAGTGATTTTCAAGAAAGCAATCCTAAGAACCCCTGACTTTGATCCCCCTTGATATGGTCAACTTCAATTCACACTATCTGAAAATCAACGCATTATCTTTATAAAAAACAGTTGAGGGCGTGTAGTATATGCCACGAGCTTTCCGACAAGCCCAGGAGCTCAAAAAATGGATTTCGTATGGAAAAGTTATGACTGTTCAGGGTTTAGGGGGTTAAAACAGGATTCAACTGGCTGACAGATCCTAAGATTTTCTCCAAGACACAAGTGTAGGAACCTCAAAAATGCTAATGGATTGACTATTGTGCCCCAAAGATTGCCCCAAATTTTGAAATAAAAAACCCTAATTTTTTGGCCGAAAAGCCTGTCAATCGCGATCGACGGGTCTGTCAATCGCGATTGACAGAGGTGTCCGTCGGGGCTGTCAGTCGCGATTGACAGTGTCAATCGCGATCGACAGAGTCGATCGTGGCTGTCAATCGCGATCGACAGTATCAATCGCGATCGACACGTTTTCCGAAATTTTCGCCGAGATTTCAGTCAATCGGGGGCCTATCAGTCGCGATGGACACGTGGCTACGCGCTAAAGTCAATCAATCGTGGAATTTCAGTCAATCGCGATCGACGGTATCAATCGCGATTGACAGAGGTGTCGGTCGTGGCTGTCGATCGCGATGGACGGTATCAATCGCGATTGATAGGGTCCTACGTGGCAGTCAGTCGATCGTGGAGGTCTGTCGATCGCGATTGACAGAGGCTGTCGGTCGCGATTGACAGGGTCTGTCAATCGCGATTGACAGAAGCTGTCGGTCGCGATTGACAGAAAACCTCGGAATTTTTCTACTGTTTTTAGTGTTTTGGAAGGTGCTCCTTGTGCTTGTTCTAGTGGTGTACTCACTTTTGTGAAAAGTCAGAAATTTCTGTCAGTCGCGATCGACAGAAGCCTGCGACCGCGAGACAGTTTCTTCGAATTTCGTACCTGCGCGCAGCGTGCTGGGGATGATGATGATGGCAGTACCTGCAAGAATCACAACAACATGCAAAAACAGTGCAAGCAATATCGCTCTCTCGCTCTCTCTCACAAGTGGAATGGAGGAAATGAGGTGGAGATGGTGATATGATCAAAACTGAAACTTTTCGCGATGATGGAGATGGAGGTGGGAGATGGTGATGAAAATGGTGAAGAAAGTAAAAGAAAATCGATGAGAGTGAAGAAAATACCTACAACTCCAACGCGTCAACTCTACGTCTTACCATCACACGCTCGTCCTCAAAGCTCGATCCCCGGCAACGGCGCCAAAATTTGGTGTAGCTCAATGATGAGTAGCACCTCCTTTAATGTCAATCCGGGAAGACGTGAGGATGGTATGAAGACCTTGAGCAAGTGGCGGCACAAGTGCGTGAGTGAGAAGCACACAAGCATGCACACACATACACACACACGCGCACACACGGCAAGACAAAGAGTGAGAATCAATGGAGCTTTTAGATTACTTTCAAAATGCTCTTACAAGTTCGTTTTAATTACAATCTCCCCCCCAAAATGAGCTCTCTAGCTCTTTTTATAGTTTTTGGCTAAGTTTTGGCCCTGTCCAGACCTAATGTCCAGCCTAGTTAAAAATTAGGTTCCAGGGCTTATTTGAGGGCTCAAACGATATCTAAAAAATACGAAATTTGGCAGGTAGATACTTCTAATGCTCCTCAAGCTCAAGGACTCCTTGGCTTGCACAAAATGGAGCTACAAAAAGATGAAATGATATTTACAATGGTGCTTAGTGATGATAATCACTTTTAATGGGTGTAGAGGTTTTGAAAGATTAAGGTTGCCTTAGTGCTAAATCTGCGTGAATGTTCATAAGTGCTTCTTCTTGAAAAATTGTTGGCCTACTTGCCGGGTCTTCGTTGACTTCCTTGTCTGCTTGGGCCTTCTCTTCTCTCGGACTCTCTTCTTGTGCTTCCTTGTCTTGTCAATCCTTCAGCTCCAGCTCCAACAGTACCCTTCCCAAGTTCTAGGGGTTGGTGGGTTGTATGGTCTAGTACATTCTCTAATAAAGTGATCTTCTCCACATCTATAACATGGTCCTCTTGGCACAAGTGTTTTGATCGGTGGTCTTATGTACTGGTGCTTTGGGTGCGGTGTACATTAGTGTCGCCACCTTTGGTCCATAGACATTGTCATATCCTTCATATCCATAGTATTGCGGGTCATAAACTTGCTCGAACTCCATTCTACTAGCATCATAGTGATAGTAATCTCCTTGGGTTTGCTCATATCCTGGTTTTGTTGATTCTACACTGGCCATGGGTGATGCTGGTACTATGCCTCTTTCTAAGTTTTTCTCTGGTTGAGCATATTTGATAGGTACTACGTGTTGAGGAAGTGGCGGTTGTGGTCCTAACACCAGCCGAGGGTTTTCAAATTGTACTTTCTCATATGTTCTAGTGCTCTTGGTGGTCCTGGGTAGAGCTTATCCATGGGAATCTCCCTGCCTAGCTCTCTGGGTGGGTATCCATATGGCCGATATTGAGGTTGATTTATAGATCGTGTCTGCTTGTTGAATGGGCAACTCTTAGTGGTGTGATTGGTGTATTTTTGTTCTATGTGGCAATACAAAGTGTTTCCTTGATGTGGCTGCCTATTATAAGGGTAAGCTTGAGGTACACCTGTTCCTCCTCGTGCACACATGTGAGTACGGTGATCACCTCCACATAGGCTACATTTTTGTAACATGGGTATTCTTAGAGATGGATGTTCGTAGTTCCTCTATCCATGAACTCCTAACTTCTTTGCCCCCAGCTCTGCTAACTCTTCTACGTTACTAGAGTTGGATGTTACTATGCTTCGAGTGTCTTATAATTTAGTAGGACTAGTTGTACTCTTGAGATCGTCTGCCAGGTTGTCCTCTAGGTCAATACACTCTTGAAGACATTCATTCAATGTCTGTAGCCTCTTCACATAGACTAAAGCTCTTAGGGTTCCGTTCGTTAGTCCGTCCAAGAGCAATGATATCATTTTTTGCTGCGTAGGTCTTTCTGATACTGGGCATCTATCAACATACTAATTTTTGGGTAGTTGTTTTCACAGTTTCATTTGGGTTCTATTTAAAGCTATGGATTAAAGATGAAGAGTTGTGTTTAATCCCTCTCTTAGTGAATTCCCCTATGAACTCTTGAAAGAATTGCAGAATATCTCCAAATTGATTGGGATCTAGTGGCTGGAACCACGTCAAAGCCGTTCCGGTGAGGGTAAGTCCAAAGGACTCGTACTGCACAAAGAAATCATCTACTTGTTCGCTCTTAGAACTTGTTTAAATTCAGCTATGTGGTCGTAAGGTTCTCCCATCCCGTCATAATGATTTCTCATACACTTAGCCACTTGAATCGGTCTCAATCTTCTCATGGGCTCTGGTTGTCTAGGCATTACAAGAATTGTTGGTCTGATTGGATACATTCCAGGATGCACTCCTAGTGGTGGTCTTGGTCTCACTGGTGGCCGGTATTGGTTGCCTATTCTAGGGTGTGTTTGATTGTGTGCTTGCATTCCGGGCATTGTAAATTGTACATGGGTTCGGTTTGGAACGCTTCGATGGCTTGTTTGTCCCGACATTGTATGTTCTGTCTCTTGTTGTGTTGCAAAGGGATTTTGAGAGGTAGTTGCCTGCTCTCGCTGAGGGAATACAGGCAACCCCATATACTTCAATCACGCATGATCAATGGCATCAACAAGCCAATACCTTCTTTGGTTCTTATCTAGGTAGGTGATTCTAGACTCATCTTCAGGATCTTTTAACTCATAGAATGTCATTGGACTTTCCATCTTGTCCCCTTGTAGGTGAGTCAATTTGTAACAGTAAGTCTGATCCATGGATCAAGTAGACCTCTAACAGGTAATCATCTTGAGGTATCAAATCCCCTCTCAAGTCTCGAGTTACTACTGATTTACCTCTGGGAGTGGTTACCAACTCTTCAGGGTCCGATCTTCCTAAATCTTTTTGTTCCTCCAACCCTCTTCTCTCATTGATCAGATCTGAGTGTTCTGTCCCTACGTAGATGTGACCCAAGTTATCCATGTATGCTCCTCCTTCGTACTTGACTGTAGGTCTAGGCACTATGGTAGAATCCATGGAAGTTACCATCCTGGCTACTGATCTATTTAAACCATCCAAGTAGATGGGAATCTCTTGAGCATTAGTAGACACATATTGCAGAGAGGTACGGTATTCCCCCTCCACCATGGACATGAAATTTCTCCTAGGAACAGGACCTTGCATGTCTTCTAAAGCCTGGGTATCTCCTCCTTTGAATCACTAGAGGTGTCGGAATAGATAGAGCGGTGATTGACCTGAGTTGTACTTCCTACCGATGATATAACACTTCTCCGGCTACTTAGCACCCTTCTTGACCTCAAGTTCATCCACCCTCCTATGGCTATCTTGGTCTCTAACTCTCTCCCTTTTGGCTCCTCAAATGCCTCAAAATTTTGCCCTTAAAATTGCTCAAAATGTTCTGGGCGATACCACTCTGGCGATACTACACTAGGAAATACCAGTTTGTCAATGATACGATACCAGGGTTTTCCACAATATGATACTTCAGAAGGTAACAATACAATACTTTGGACAATCGGTGATACGATACCACAATCCTCACGATACGATACTATTTATCACACGATACGATACCTGTGTATTACACGATATGATACCATGTGCTCAGGCGATACGATACCACCTGATTTGCACGATATGATACCCGAGAACTGAACAATATGATAGTGCTGCACTGTGCAATACGATACTAGGAATCCTCGCGATACAATACCACTTTTGCCATGATACGATATTTTGACTCTACACGATATGATACTATGCGCATGTCGCGACACGATACCAAAAGATTCAACGATACGATATTGCGTGCACGATACGATACCGACACAATGCACGATACGATACTGCATTATCCACTGATACGATACCAAGGTTAGGCATGATACGATACTAGGTACACGATACGATACCAATGTTATGCGCAATATGATACCGCTCGGGCGACGATACGATATAGTGACCAGGACGATACGATACCAAGTGGACCGTAATACGATACCACTGGCAGATCGCGATCGCGATACCAAGTTGACGATACAATACCGAAAATGGTATCGCGATACCTCAAGTGGTATGCGACGATACGATACTTCGGCGCGTATCGTGATACTAGGGAATTTGGGTATCGTGAAACCAAAACTTAACCAATCGTGATACTACAGCCAAAATCATTTCAAACACAAAGATTTTTTCACCCCCTAGTTTCTCTCTCGTTCCTCACCACTATCTAACTCAAAAAACCTCTTAAATCTCTCTGTCCCACCCCGCGATACTGAACACATCTTCAATCACGTCTAATTGCATTTTTACAGTGCTTCTGATGTTAAAATCTTGATGTAGCTTACCTTGGAGATAACTTGCTTAGGTTTAGAGCTCACTAGGTAGCTTTTGAGGGCTTGTATTGCACAATACCACTCAGGCGATACCAGTCGCTGTCTGCAGGTGATACCACTTTCTAAGCAAGTGTCAAATGAACTAATTTTTTGCCTTTTTATAGTTCCTGATGACTGAAGCCTACTCTACACTAACTTGGCAAATTTTTTTTGAAATTTTATTGATAATTTTAACTCACTCCTACTCTACTTCTCCCCTTGACCTAACCCTAACTCCTTCTCTAACTGCTCTTCAAGTTATGGCTAGAATAGTGAATGGCAAGAAACACCTACACTCACTCCACAAGTCGTGCTTGCTCACACACACACTACAATAGTTCAAAAGTGAAGGGGAGGGGTAGAGAATAGTCTTACACTCACATTCCAAGCTTCACACATGCACAAAAGATCATAGAGAAGATGAGAATCTATAGGAAAAAAGCAAATTCAAAATTTTGGAGCTCTCCTTCTTCACAATGGCAAAGATTCTTTACAAATAGTCACAAAGTGACTTATATACATGTGCCCTAGAAATGGTCCTTTCACACAAGTGACCAGTGTCGTTGAGATTTTCTCTCCTCTCTCACTCATGAAGGCCTACAGGAAACACATTCGGTGAAGGTATCCAGAATTGCCTGAGAAGTCCAAGATGCATCAAAGATGTCAAAGGGAGTTCACATGGAAACTTTGGAAGAAATCGAGCAAATCTAGGGTAGCGATCAAAGCTGGTCAAACTTTGGAAATTAGGGCAAAAATTTCAATATCTCCAAATCACATGAATTTCATATACTTGTAAAGCCTGTCAAAGGCAGTGTATAGCCCGAATTTCACATGTAAATGGATTTTCTAGCACATTGATATGCCATGTGCATTTGTAAAAAATGTAATTTTTTCACTTAGACCCTATAAAATCTTGTATAGGAATTTTTGTTAGCCATATGGTTTGGCATGTATAAAGACCATATGTGGCTTCATATTTGTACAAAGTTTCAAGGCTATTAGATTTTCCTAGACACCTTAGTGCTAGCTTGCAAGCTTCCAAATGTAGTGAAACTTGTGTAAGGGAGATTTAGATAAAAGTTTTTTCTGCATATTCCTGAACGAGATCTATGGAAACATAGTCCTACAAAGTTTCATCTTCATCAAAGCCTTTTTAGAGGGTCAAAGAGCACAAAGTCCAGTTTTCAAGGTCACCAGAGTTTTCTAGTTTAAGCAAATTGAAGGGTTGAAGGGCTGCCACATGGTGAAAGCTGATTGAGCCATGTTGTACGATCAAGATGAGCTCATATTCAAGGGTGGAGATGAACTTATGCTTAAAGCAAGGACAATCCACGAGTTTTTCTCATCAAAGAAGACTTTTTGACTCACCCTCGGTGGAGCGTGTGAGTGAGTTAGAGTTGGTTTTAATGAGTCTTAGACTTCTTTAGTTAGATGTTACGAGCCTAGACATACATAGGGTCAATGAAGTGGAACTCATCTTCTTACGTGTGACATTCGGTTGAACTATCATGGTTTGAGGGTCGGAACCGCCTTTGATCAGTAGATTGCTTAGCTTGACGTATCACGACAATCTTATACATGTATCTTAATTCAAATCCTTTTGATTCATGTCACTTGTCACTTGTCTCTTAGTCTCTTAAGTATTTTTACATGTCTTCTATTTTCTTCTATGTGTGAGAAGGCTCCGCAGTATTGCGTTGAACCAGTGAGGATGTTTCATTGAGCTTGTGATTAAACTCTATCATCATAATTCACTTGCATGCATATAATCCATACATACCCAATACATATTGATTAGTTTCTGAAAGTGTATAAGAAGCTCCAAGATTGGACCATTCTTCCTTTCGAAACTGATTTATGTGTAAGCATTCCATCTATTCTCATCATGCATACATATCATCCAAAGAAGACTATGCATATGGATTAGAATTAGGAAGTGTTTAAGAAGCTCCTTCAATGGACCATTCTTCCTTCCAAATTTGATTCGTGTGTATGGTTCTCTTTCATTCTTATCATTCATGTTCATAAATCTAACTTGCACTCCTACATTCCCATTCCCATAATCATTTCAACATCTCTCTCTTCTCCATACTCAACAATAATTTCACTTTCCTGCACTTTAACCTTCCAACATTCATTAGCTTCATACACCCTATAAGTGCCATGACCAGACCCGATCCACCCGGATTGCGATCAACTCCATATTTGAACCTGACGTGAAATGGTACGTGGCATTTGCTTGTGATCTTGTTGGGAGGTTGTGATCCATATCCTTTGTTTCATATTTTTCATCCTCACATATCATCATCATCATTCTGATTGTTGCATTGGATTTGTAAATGCATTTGTAAGAGATCTAGAACATCGTGCATCACTTGCTTATTCACATAAGATGGAGGAAGGATTCAAATCTCTTATTGTTGAGAAACAAGGCCAAAGAATAGTCTCTTCTATGTTGAGAGAGAAAGGAAAATTCAATGGCATCAACATTACAAGCTACCTAGATTTGTTTGAAGAGCAAGCTATGATTTTTGGTCTTCCCAAAGATTTTTTGATATCATTCTTTGAACGAATTGTTGATAGCTCTATCATAAACCATGTGACTCAATATGATAGTCTTCCTTGGAGTGATTTTAGAAAGGAGATGCTCAAAGAATTCTATCTTAAAGATTATAGCCAACATAATCGGGATGGATTCTTACGATGGGTCAACAAAATGAGTATATTAGACGCTATTAACAACTTCGTGATGAGGATAAGATAACTTTGGAACCTGATCTTGTGATCAATTTTCTTAAGCTTCTTCATCTTGAAACTCGTAGGGAAGTTGAACAGCGATTAGAAGAGCTAGATAAGCGCTATGGTCTTACTGACAATTGGCAAAAAGTGCATAAAATAGTAGAGGCTATAGCCCATAGACATCAAAGACAATACATGCTTTATGAGCAAACTAATGTTCCTCAAGCTAGCCTTCCAAAAACTAAGGATCAAGTTAGAGAACAATCCCATGCTATGCTTTTTGACTCTACTCCTATTCCTCAAATGATGGAGCCTACTCAAGGTTTTAAAGTAGAGCCAAATAAAAGTGTAGTTGAACAATCTCAAGTGGAAATTCTCACTAAGCAAATCGAAAGTCTTATTACTACACAATCCAATTTGGCCAAGACTAGAGATGCTTTACAATCTAATTACGCCAAAACTTTCCAAAATCAAATGAACCCAATGTCTTTTCAAGAGCCTAATCAACATGTTATAGCTACCAATCAAAATCCACAAGTAGCTCCTACTCAAACATATCAAGTTCCTCCAATTCATAATCCTTCAAATCCTCATCCTCATGTGAAAAATCCTCAAATGTATCAAAACATATATCCTCAGGCTTCTCAGACAACTTTTCAAAATCCTCAAAATCAAAATTTTCAAAATTGTCAAGTATATACTATGGAAGCTCCTCTTGCACCTCAAGCACCACATGCTGCTCCCCAAGCTCCTCAAATACATCAAATGCCTTATCAAAATCCTAATTATCCTGTTCAAGCAATTTCTTATCAACAAAATACTCAATTTCAAAATTTCCCACCACAAGTTAATCAAAATCTTCAAAATCAAAATGGTTTTGTGTATGACCCTCGTAGGTGTCCTTGGTGTGATTCATTAGAGAACTTTTTGAAAGATTGTGAACTATTGAAGGCTGCTAAGGAGCAACGACTAGTAATGGATATAGACAAGAAAATATGTGACTATCAATCTAGGCTACCTTTGCAAAGAAATTATGGTAAGGGAGGAATGAAAAAACACTATGAAAATATAACCACAACGGATGTAGGAACTAGAGGAGTGAAACTAGAAGCTCTTGATGAACAACAAGTAGAATCAAGTAAACCCACAAAGGAAGGTGACTTTTTTATAGAGGCTTTAGTAAGAGCACGAGATGAGATTAGGAGAATAACGGCTTGGGAGTCACCGATAGAAGATCAATATCTTATTTCTCACATGTCCAATGTAGAAGAAAAACGAAAAAGAGTTGAAGTTGAGCCTAGTGAGAGAAGAGTGACTCGAAAACAAATCTTAGAGGGAATAGAAACAATCATAGAGCAAGGAGAAACATCACAATCCAAAGATAAAAAACAAGAATTGCAACCCAATGAACAAAAACAAGAGGAGAAACGAAAAGGTCATGAGCATGCTTGTAGTGATTGTGCACCTCGATTCATGTTTGGAGCTACATACGATCAAAATTTCGGATAGAATCCATTGTTGAGCGGGACAACAGTGGATATTGGTTTGACATCTCGCATCCAACCAACATGTACAATAGTTTGTCACTTTGTTTTCCACATTCTAGATTATATTTTCTTCATAAGAGTCAATTTTCCAATTCTTTTATCCAAAAAACCCAAAAAAATCATAAAAACAACAAAATCATGGAACATGATGAGAACATTGAGCATGTGATTGAAACATCTCATTGCTTCTCTACTCTTGAGGAGTTAGAGTTATGTCTTCAACAAAATTCTAATTCCCATATTATTCTTCTTTCTTCCCTTGATGAGTATGCTCTAATCCAAGAGTATGCTCTCAATGTTGACAAGTGCTCAAAATTTAGCCAAACACATGATGCCTTAGTTGAAACGAAGTACAAAACTGTAGACAAAAAAATCAAACCCATAGCTCAACCATTACCCCAAAGAAGTAATGAAAACATTATTGGTGTGAAAAATGATCCAACTCTTCGGGATAAGAAAAACATAGGACATACATTCATGAATGAGACAATCAAACAGGTGAAAATTCGTAGAGATGATGACTTTCTTTTGCCAGCAGAGAGAGATAAATTTGAAAGAGTCATACGTAGCCATGGAAAATCCTTTACTATGTATCCTCATGAGATTGGTTGTGTAGATCCTAAGCTAGTTGCACCCATGATAATCTTTACTATTCCACATATTCCATGGAAATCTTATACTAGTTCCAAAGGCTCACTTACCTAAGCTAATGAAACTAATTGAGGAGAAGATAAACATGAGAATTTTAGAGCCATCTTTTGCACCTTACTCAAACAGATGGTTGACTCTGCCTAAAAAGAATGGGAAACTACGTTTTATTCAAGATCTCCAACCTGTCAATAAAGTCACCATAAGGAATGTAGGAACAGGATCCATTGTAGATGAGTTTGTTGAATCATTTTCAGGACATTCTATCTATTCAATGGGTGATTTATATTCGGGATATGACCAGTTCCAATTAGCAATTGACAGTCATGACATAACCACAATGAAAACTCCTTTAGGCTTAGTGGGAATGTGTACTTTACCTCAAGGAGCGACCAATTCTGTGGCTCATATGACGAGTGGTATGAATATGGTCTTACATGATTTTATCCCTCATATAACCGTGCCATTCATTGATGATATTCCAATTAAAGGGAGTGAGGAATGTGCAAAGGAAATTACTTTAGATTCATCTGGATGTCGTAAATTTGTTCTTGACCATATCTCTGATTGTGAAAGAATATTTCAATGATTTGAAGAGGTAGGTCTCACATTTTCCATAGAAAAATGTGTTTGTGGTGTCAATGAGGTTCTTATTGTTGGACATTTATGTGGTCATTATTGTCAAAAGCCATACCCACAAAAAGTTGATGCCATTAGCAAGATTTCTGAAACATGTAACAACATGAGTGAGGTGTGCAGATTTCTTGGTGCTTATATTTTTTATGTTATTTGGATCCCACACTTTGCTCATGTTGTTGATTGTATCTATGACTTGTTGAGGAAGAAACGAAAATTTATTTGGACTGACAAACACACACAAGCTATGCGTAAATTGAAGAAATTATTGCTTGAAGCTTCCATCCTTAAGCGTGTAGACTATTCTGCTAACACACCTATTATATTGACTATTGATACTAGTCCTATTGGTATAGGTTGGGTCATAAGTCAAGATGATAGTGAAGGAAATAGATATGCAATTAGGTTTGGTGCCAAAATTTTACATGAAACACAACGAAAATATCCACAGATCAAACGAGAACTATGGGGTATGGTAACAACTTTGAAAATAGACAAAGAATATTTCATTGGTGCAAATGTCAAAGTTGAGACTGATTTTTTGCCTCTCATTGGAATGATAGCCAATTGTTCATCTCCTGATATAGCCATGCTTAGATGGATCTCATATATTAAGTTCATAAATCCTGAGTTAGTTCATATTTCAAGTAAGTAAAACTTAGTTGTTGATATGTTATCAAGAGCTAGATTTGATTATGATCTTGAAAGTGATCTAATAAAGAATGTGAACTTAGTTGACTATGTTCCACATATGTACGAGTATGAGAAATTTCATGAGTCTGAGTACAAAAATGAATGGAGAGACATAGGAAAGTATTTGAGTACACTACAACCATTACCTAGCTGGACTACGAATAGATTCCGTAACATTAGGAAACGAGCTTATAACTTTTTCCTATGTAACGGTTATCTTTGGAGACATGCTAAGGGTAAGGTTAAGAATCCACAATAAGTCCTAGGAAAATGAGGTCTAAAGTTGCAAGTAATGAAGGAAATGCATGAGACATTATGGGCAGGTCATAAAGGATTTTTTAGAACATATGAAAAAATTAGAAGTATCTATTATTGGCCTAGGATGTATGTTGACATTAGTAGCTATGTTTCTACATGTTCTACTTGTCAACTTCATTCATGGGTCAAACATAGAGATCCATTGCATCCTACTTATCCACCTTGTATTCACTACAAGTGGGTAGTAGATCTTGTAACTATGCCTAAAGGTATTGATAAAATGTGTTACATTGTACTTGCAAGAGAAGACTTAACTAATCATGTAGAAGGACGTGCACTACGATCTAAGACCACTTACAATGTTTGCAAATTCTTGCTTGAAGATGTCATAAGTCGCTTTGGGTACATAGAGAAAGTAGTTGCCGATTGTGGAGAGTTGAATGCAAGAGAAGCTAAAGAGTTCTTTGAACATCACGGTATTCGTTTGTCTCTCACTAATGCATATAATCCAGAGGCCAATGGTAAAATAGAGAGTGGGCATCCACCTATTGTGAAAGCCATATCTAAAGCATGTAACGGTGACATCAAACAATGGCCTAGATTCTTACCTTTTGCACTTTGGGCAGATAGAATGACATGCACACGTACTACTGGGTATATGCCTGCTGAACTCATGTACTTTCAAAAACCATTGTTTCCAATTTGTTGGTGCAAACAAGCCTTCACACTTGGCATTGATTTGTACCTTGAAGACTCAACATAAAGATTGGACATTGATAGCTTAGCATTGGATATCAACCTTGAAGGTTTTACAAGAGTTTGGATTAATTCATGAAGACTTTATTTGAAGGAAGAGCATAGGAACACATGCCTATGCTTAGTTATCTTTTACCTCATGTAAAAGTCAATATGACTTCATATAATCACACCTACCTTCAAAAGTCGTGGAATTTGGAAGGTATG
This sequence comes from Ceratopteris richardii, assembly GCA_020310875.1. Taxonomy (NCBI): domain Eukaryota; kingdom Viridiplantae; phylum Streptophyta; class Polypodiopsida; order Polypodiales; family Pteridaceae; genus Ceratopteris; species Ceratopteris richardii. The sequence goes on along the minus strand of CM035426.1, from coordinate 115,693,814 downwards.
AATGGAGAGAATATCTCCATATGTTTAGATGAGAGATTTGAGGGAGCCTACATTTGAATTTGAAATTCAAACCTCAAGTGATACCTTATAAAAGACCAGGAAAAAACTCGCGGGTTAGTCTCTCTCATTCAGTTCAACTCCCGAGGTCTATCACTCATTGTAACTGAGTGTGTGTTAGTGCTACTTCATAGCCTACACCACTACACCTCAATTAGCTATGCTTGTCAAGCTAATGAGATTGTACAACCATCTAAATCAATAGTATATACACATTTACCATCTCTGATTTTTCTCTGTGTCATCTTCTCCAAGTCTGTCAACTTCAGAGAAGCATATCTCAAGATCTACAGAACCAAATTGGATGATTCAAAGCTCATTGGAACCAGCTCAAAGTATTCTACAACACTATAAAATTTCAAGTCATTCAATTCAGCCATTTGGGAGAAATCGTGGACGAAGTAGTCTCTGGTATTTTTCTGTGTAGATCCTAAAAAGTCGGGGGTGTCTCTGATTTTGCTAAAGACCATTCTCAGTGCATAGTTTATCAATTGGAGTGATTTAACTTGCTAATGGTAGCTTGTTAAGTTAATTTAATTCTCCCAGAAGGAATTAATCCAATTGTAAGTGTGCTAGTCACACTGAGCTTAAGACTGAGCAGGTATCATTACAAGAATAGAAAGTTTTTGGACTTGTGAAGGTTCAAAATCATCTGTTTTGATTTGGTTATTACACAATTAATTTGTAAAGCACATATATAGTTTCTTGGTATCATTTGGAAGCTCAAGGGGTCCACTAAGCATACCTGGAATCAAAGGAGGGCAGGTGTGAAGCAGGTTTAACAACTCCAACCTCATCTTCTGAGTGCATCCAGCCATCACATCCAACACAATTCAGTCTCATATTTCTGCATGGTCGAATTTGCCTTGGTCTGAAAACATGTCTACTAATGATTTTTTGAGTTTGCGCATTAAACAATTAGAATAAGGTAAATTAAGACTTGATGATGCTGTTAAAAAATTAAGAGAATCTAGAATGAAGAACAAGCATTATTTTGATAACACTCATCGATTGCATCCTAAGCCAATTGAAGTAGGAGATTGGGTGCTCATTTATGATAGTACATTTGACTCTCAATATGATGCATGCAAAAAGCTCACTCAACAGTGGTTTGGACCATACATTGTATCAAAAGTCAACAACAATGGTACGTATGCTCTTTGTGAATTAAATGGTGTTGCACTAAAAACTTTGATTGCAGGTAAACGGATAAAGCTATTCAAGAAACATGATAATGACGAGTACATTTTGGATGAGGGCATTGAAGAAGATGACAACAATGAGGCCGATTCATAAATAAGACTATCCATGTTATAAAAAATAAAAAATAAAAAATAAAAAAAGGAAATATATATATATATATATATATATATATATATATATATATATATATATATATATATATATATATATATATATATATATATATATATATATATATATATATATAACATATAAAAATATCATTAATTTTTCAAGATCATGTTGCTATGTTTTTTTTCAAGTTCATTCTACTTTTTTTGGATTCTTGTTTCATGCATGTTTGTTTTCAGTCTTTGCATTGCGTTGCATATCCACATCACTTGAGTCAAAAAGGGCAAATGATGATTTCTCTACTTGTGTAAAATTGTATCTTAAGTAGTAATTTATCTACTAAGAAATTGATTATAATCTAGGATTGTGGAATGATAGGGCATGTAGATTTGGAGGTTTATTTTGATAACATGACTTTCATATATAAACATACATATGTATCTTGTATCGAAAGCATAATTGTTGAAGTCGTAGCTCTTGCTACTGCATGTTTCTACATCCTTAGTCGATCTCACAGCACTTGTATCGGAGTTTAAAGGACTGTTCTCCGTCATAAAAAATGGTTGTATCTTGTATCGGGGTTTAATTTTTCACCGTCATCAAAAAAAAGAAAAAAATGCTACATGTTACCAGGAAGTTTACACTTTCTTCCACCCCAAAAAAGTGATCGTAACCATAAAGTTGCCAAATCATCATCATCATCATCATCAAGAAAAAAAAGAGCAAGCCAAAGAAAGATAAAGAGGCATAGTAGAATAAATCACGGGCTATATAGGCAAATTTATGCATTAGTGGAGTTTAGTTAGATTTCCTTGCATGTTATTAGAGAAAGAGCATATTCATATTTATGAAGGAAATAAGTTGATCTAAAATAAGCTAAAGATGAAAGATGTCTCTTGAAAATCCGAAATCTTTGTTTATAATCGTATTTAAGGTAGATTACTTTATGAAAAAGGTACAAATTTTTCTTCAAGATGAGAGGAACTGACGCTTAAAATGACTCAATACATCCACTTCCACTTCATAATGATGCTTGATTGTTTTCTTTCTTGTTGTCAATGTTGCTTGTTCATTTGCATATATGTTTCCTATTTGTTCATGCATATTCATGTTGCCTATTTCAATTCTTTCTTTCATGCATATTTTGCTTCATGTCACGTTACCTACTCATTCATGCATATAATCAATTTCCCTTCCATGTTTCTTATGTTGCCTATAAAAGAATTTGATGCCTGGAACATTTTGTTTTTCACAGATGCTAGAGTGGCCCTTCTAGAGGAATCGCAGGTTTAATGGGGGCGAATGTCGTCGAGATTTTCTCTCCTCTATCACTCATGAAGGCCTATAGGAAAAACATTTGGTGAAGGTAGCCAGAATTCCCTAAGAAGTCCAAGATGCATCAAGGATGTCAAAGGAAGTTCACATGCAAACTTTGGAAGAAATCGAGCAAACCTAGGGTAGCGATCAAAGCTGGTCAAACTTTGGAAATTAGGGCAAAATTTTTAATATCTCCAAATCACTTGAAAATTCATATACTTGTAAAGCCTATCAAAGTCAGTGTATAGCCCAAATTTCACATGTAAATGGATTTTCTAGCACATTGATATGCCATGTGCATTTGTATAAAATGTAAATTTTCCACTTAGATGCTACAAAATCTTGTATAGGAATTTTTGTTAGCCATATGGTTTGGCATGTATAAAGACCATATGTGGCTACATATTTGTACAAAGTTTCAAGGCTATCAGAGTTTCCTAGTCACCTTAATGCCATCTTGCAAGCTTCCAAATGTAGTCAAACTTGTATAAGGGAGATTTAAATAAAAGTTTTTTCTGCATATTCCTAAAGGAGATCTTTGGAAACATAGTCCTACAAAGTTTCATCTTCATCAAAGCCTTTTTAGAGGGTCAAAGAGCACAAAGTCGAGTTTTCAAGGTCACCAGAGTTTTCTAGTTTAAGCAAATTGAAGGGTTGAAGGGCTGCCACATGGTGAAAGCTGATTGAGCCATGTTGTACGATCAAGATGAGCTCGTATTCAAGGGTGGAGATGAACTTATGCTTAAAGCAAGGAGAATCCACGAGTTTTTTTCATCAAAGAAGACTTTTTGACAGCTAAAGATCAATAATGCAACTTTTCTCTAAAAATAGTGGCATATCTTATCCGAATTGATGTCAGCACTGATCCGACGGTCTAGATCATCCCCAGATCCAATGGTGGAGAATGAAGGCGCCTAAATTTCACTCCTTTACACTAGATTTGATAGAAAGAACAATTCCAAGCCATTGTTTTGATTAATCAAACGGTTCTAATCAAAAGTAGTGATCCTAGAGTTCAGAGTTGATTTCTCTAGATCCAAGGGCCCAAATTCATTCAAAAAACTATATAAACCCCCCTCCAAACTCCTAGAGCATCATTGTTAGGCATCCATAGGGATCTTGCTAGCTTAAGGTTTCCTTGAGACGATCACCCTCGGTTGAGCGAGTGAGGATCCAAGGTGGGCTAGTATGAGTATAGTACCTAGTTTCAAATTTAAGTTAGAACTCCAATCTAGGATAGGCTCTTGAAATCAGCATCTCTATCTTGACTAACCCTCGATGAAGCGTGTGAGTGAGTTAGAGCTAGTTATAATGAGTCTTAGACTTCTCTAGTTAGACGTTACGAGCCTAGACATACATAGGGTCAATGAAGTGGAACTCATCTTCTTACGTGTGACATTCGATTGAACTGTCATGGTTTGAGGGTCGGAACCACCTTTGATCAGTAGACTACTTAGCTTGACGTATCACGACTATCTTATACATGTATCTTAATTCAAATCCTTTTAATTCATGTCACTTGTCACTTGTCTCTTGTCTCTCAGTCTCTTAAGTATTTTTACATGTCTTCTATTTTCTTCTATGTGTGAGAAGGCTCTGTAGTATTGCGTTGAACCAGTGAGGATGTTTCATTGAGCTTGTGATTAAACTCTATCATCATAATTCACTTGCATGCATATAATCCATACATACCCATACATATTGATTAGTTTCTGAAAGTGTATAAGAAGCTCCAATATTGGACCATTCTTCCTTTCGAAACAGATCTATGTGTAAGGATTCCATCTATTCTCGTCATGCGTACATATCATCCAAAGAAGACTATGCATATGGATTAGAATTAGGAAGTGTTTAAGAAGCTCCTTCAATGGACCATTCTTCCTTCCAAATTTGATTTGTGTGTATGGTTCTCTTTCATTCTTATCATTCACATTCATAAATCTAACTTGCACTCCTACATTCCCATTCCCATAATCATCTCAACATCTCTCTCTTCTCCATACTCAACATTAATTTCACTTTCACGTCCTTAAACCTTCCAGCATTCATTAGCTTCATACACCCTGTGTGTGCCACGACCGGACCCGATCCACCCAGATTGCGATCACCTCCACACCGGCACTTGATTGTCTAATCCCTAATTTCCTACTATCTTACAAGAAATATGTTACAATGAGTTGGGCTTATGCATCTAGAGGACTCTTCTAGTGCATTTACATAGGTTTGAGGGAATTTTCTAGGATTTTGAGGAAGAAAAATATTCCCATGAATTTGAAAATTTTGGGACTCCTCTTTTGTGCCTCTTTTCTCTGCAACAGCCACTGATTTTGAACTCGTGCATCATTTGGTTCTTAATGTGTTTGATGCCACTGGCATCACTACCTCTAAGAATGATATCATCAACATACACACATAAATATATCAATTCTAAGTAGCTTCTCTTGACAAATAGAGAAGAATTTGCCTTGCTCATGATGAATCCTTGATCTTGAAGATAGGTAGTCAACCTATGATTCCATGCCCTAGGTGCTTGGTTCAAACCATAAAGAGCTTTCTTCAATTCACATACAAAATTTACCTTGCTTAGGTCTTCATAGCCAGGAGGTTGAGCCATGTAAGCCTCCTCTGAAATCCAACCATTTAGAAAAGCATTTTTCACATCCAATTGATACATATTCCAATTTTTAGATGCTGCCACACTTACCAATACTTTGATGGTTGGCATTTTAGCCACAAGTGAGAATGATTCCTCATAATCAACTCCTTGAGTTTGTGCAAAACCCTTAGCCACAAATCTAGCTTTATACCTATTTATGGATCCATCTGAGTTTCTCTTGATTTTGTAAATCCATCTAGAACCAATTATCTTCATTGTTTCCTTCCTTGGTACTAGCTCCCAAGTATCATTCTCTTGGAGTGCTTCTATTTCTTCATCCATATCTTCTTTCCATTATGCCTTGGTCTTTGCCTCTTCATATGAATTAGGTTCTTCAAGTGATAAATCCTTAGCAAGATAAATGGAATGCTTAGTAACTAATGAAGTGTCATACCCATATCTAATTCGTTTTTTCCTCTCCCTTTGTGATTTCCTTAGAGCTTGGTTGGATGATTTAGGTAAGCCTTCCAACCTCTTCATCTTGGCCTTTCCCTTTGATTTCCATGCCTTGAATTGTTCTAGATTGATAATGTCCTCATCATCTGATTTGATGCCTTCATTTTGGCTTGGCTTCTCCTTGCTGAGGCTTGGAAACTCCTCTACAAGTCATATGGAAACTTGAACTTCCTACATTCACTTTCAAACCAAGAATCATTCTCATCAAACACAACATCTCTACCAACCACAAAGCCCTTTTTGGATGGATTATAAAACATGTATCCTTTTTCATTTAAATCGTACCCTATGAAGATGCACTTTTCTACCTTAGGGTCTAGCTTACCTTTGATTTGAGATGGAACATGCACATAAGCAACACATCCAAAGATTCTACATTGATCAAGTGATGGCCTTCTACCATGCTATGCTTCATATGGAGTCATCCCATCAAGTGATTTCGATGGCAAACTATTAATAAGATAGGTAGTAGTACATACACTCTATGCCCACAAATTATTAGGTAATCTCTTTTCATTAAGCATTGATCTAGCTTTTTCCACAATCAACCTATTTCTCCTCTCTACTACCCCATTTTGCTCAGGGGGTATACCTTGTAGTAATCTCCTTTTTGATACCTCTCTCCTGCAAGAATGCATCAAGTTCATTGGAAAAGTACTCGCCTCCTCCATCTGACTTGAGTCTCTTTAGGCTTCTTCGTGTTTGGTTTTCCACAAGTGCAAGATACTTATTAAAGCAACTGAACACTTCATCTTTATGTTTCATAAAGTACAAGATAGTCCACCTACTAAAATCATCAATGAAAGACACATAGTACCTTGAGCCAAAAATTGAAGGGTCCTTGCTTGGTCCCCACACATCTGTGTGGATAAGTTCCAAGTAATCCTCATGCATGTAACCTTTCTTTGAGAAGGGTAACCTCTGTGATTTACCAAACTGAAATGCACGACATTTATAGATCATATGTTGCTTGGATACATTAGGTATCCCAAGCACACATTGATCTCTACATATTTGCTTCAAGGTTCTCTCACCAATGTGCCCTAATCTTTTATGCCAAATCTCAAGCTCTGACAATGTTTGATCCTTGTAGTTATATAGTGCAATATTTCTAGTGTCATCAAGTTCAAATGTAACTAGTTTACCTGTTTTTTCTCCCTTGGAGATTCTCTTGAATCCACGTTGGGGGTCCTCCACAAAAGCTCTGTATTTGTTGATCCTAACCTACAAACCGTTTTCCACAATCTGTCCAACATTCATCAAATTCTTGGTAATTGTAGGTACATAAAGAACCCTCCTCAACAGATTTCAATTCCCATAAGAAGTTTTGCCATTTCCTACCTTGACCACTGAATGCTTGGTGTCATCACCTGTTTGTAATTGGTGCTTTCCCTTGGGTTCCTCAAGGTCAGAGAGAAGAGCTCCATTGCCTGCTACATGGTTTGAACAACCTGAGTCAATATAGAAGAGGTGCTCATCATTCATACCTTGTTTTGATGTCTTATTCATAATAAGACAAGAATCCTCTTGACCCTTTGTGTAATTTTTGTAGTCCTCTCTTGATTTGTATCCTCCTTGATAGCTGTTATTGTAATTGTTGTTGTAGTCATGGTTGTAGCCTTGAGTATGGTTGAATCTTCTTCTGATTGTGAGTAGCCACCTCTTTGATATCCTCTTCCTCTCTGATTCTTGAAGTTCCTATAGCACTCATCTATAGTGTGATTAGACAATTCACATATGTTGCATGGGGAAGAGTTGAAAGGTCTCCCCCTACCTTGCTTACCTCCTCTATCCCTACCTCTTGAGTTCCTACCTCTCCCTACATAGTTAGCTTGAGAAGTAGTACCTTCATACTCTACTTTCTTTGTTCTTCCCTTTATCTGTGTATAGGGCATAAGAGTTTTTACCTCTTGATGATTTTCCATTTTTGTTGAGCTTGACTTCATGGGTTCCCATGAGTGTGGTAAGGTCTGGAATCTACATATCCATGTAAAGGTCCATAGCAGTTGTGAAAGCTTCCCACTTATCATCTGCCTTGATGCCATTGATTACTTGTCTCACTATTTGCTCCTCTTCAATTTCCTCTCCTATGCTTGCCAATTGGTCAGCCACATGACTTTGGTCACATATTCTGAAACACTTTGCTTGGGTTGCTTCCTTTGAGTGGTAAACTCAATCCATAGTTGATTTTTTCTAGCTCTTGTATTGGAAGAAAAGTATGAAGACAAGGTATCTCAAATCTCTTGGAAAGTTTTACAATTCCTAATGTGTGGAAGAAGGAAGTCAAAAATTGGATTGCAGGTCAAAGAGTTCGTAGATACATCAAAGGAACTCTTAAAGAAGGATTATATTATCCTTTTACATCTTATATAAAGTTGAGAGCATATAGTGACTCATATTGGGCAGGAAGTCAAGATGATAGAAGGTCAACACATTGGTATATGATATACATAGGAGATAAACTTGTCAGTTGGTGTTCAAAGAAGCAACATACAATGGCTTTATCATCAACTGAAGCTAAGTACAAAGGACTTGTGGAAGCATCTAAAGAAGTGATATGGATGCAGACCTTGTTCAAAAGCTTGCACATTAATCAAGGCATATCTATCATACATGGAGATAATATGAGTTCATTGTATCTTGCAGCAAATCCTATATTTCATGCAAGAACAAAGCACATAGAGCTTCAATATCATTTTCTCAGAGAAAAGGTAATGGAGAAGGAGCTTGAAGTGGTATACACTCCTACAAAAGATCAGATTGCAGATATTATGACAAAGAGCTTGGATGGAGTGTAGACAAGTAGATTCAAAGAAATGGCAGGAATAAAAGAGAAGAAGGATGTATGAAGAAGATAGAGAATGCTCATTAGTGATTGAGGGGGAGCTGTTGGGGCTTCACTCACTAATTGGACATAAAAATGTGAAGCCATATGAAGGAAAAAGAAATACAAAGAGAAGTGAAAGCAAAACACTCAAAAAATCAAGCCTTAGTGAAGGGATAAATTCACACTTGTAATATAGTCCAAAATTAGAGTTTAATCTTGGCATAGAACTTCTAGAGTTATGAGTTTGAGTCTAGGAGTATGTAGACCATATGTATATTTGTCATTTTGAGTTAAAAAACATATATGAAAATTGGATTTGTAAGTCTTATGTGAGTAGCGAAGTAGACATGTATTTTTTTGAGAGAGATGTTGAGGAAAAGCTACTCAGAGTAGGAGAGTTTTCCATGGCTATGAGCAGAATGAAGCCAAGCCATTTTTCACACACTTCTCTAATAGATAACACAAGTTTATGTAGAAGGATTTTATCTAATTCCTCTTGTGTAAAGAATTCTAAGTGTTTTCATATCAGTCTGAAAGTTAGTTGATAGTTTTTTGGTGCATTTTTTATTGATTTTCTAAAAGTCAGATCTCACAATATAGTGTAAAATTTTTCATGCGTGATAGCTCATTTTGAAGCTTCTACCTTCAGCTACAATCAACCAAAAGATCTTTGCAAAATGGGATATGTATTCAGAGAACTGAGTCTAATGGTGAAGGTATGACAAATCGATGAAGTCATTTTTAAGATTTCAGACATAGTTCAAATGTTGAAGTGAATTCAAATGATTCTAAAGTTATTAATTGAAAATTTTGCTTGAAATGTATTACTTAACATTCGCAAGAACTTCTACTAGAAAATGATCAAAATAATTTACAAGAGTCAAGCTAATACATATCAGATTTGAAGCTTGAAGAAAAGGCATAGATTTTTGGAATGAGTATTTTTTATTTTCACTAAGTTCAGTGATAACGTTTTCAAATTTGGAGTGTTGCTAATCTAATGATGATTATGGAGGGATTCTAATATCACTTTAACTTAGTTCTTGTGGTGTTCCATACACCAACAGATAGTAAACATGAGAAGGGTGATACTTGGTACATAGATAGTGGTTGTAGCAATCATATGTCTTGTAGGGAGGACATGTTTTGCAATTTACAGGCTCCAAAGCAAAGAGGATGTGTACAGATAGGTGAAAACACCGAGCATGAGATCAAACACATTGGTGATTTCAAGTTTTAGGATGGCAAGAAGAGCAAGGCACTATCTGAGGTATTATATGTCCCTACTATTACAAAGAATCTCATTTCTATTGGTCAACTGGTAGATAAAGGATACCAAGTGAAGTTCAATAGCAACAGGTGCTTCATAGAGGACCCAAAAAATGATTTTCAGCTTGTGGAAAAAGGAGAGAAGCATGGGAGGATGTTCATTCTCAATATCAAGCAAAACCCCAACAAGGTAATGTTCATCACTTCAGGAAATAAAAATTGCAGATTTGGATTTGTGTCATAAAAGGATAGGACATGTAAACATTGAAAAGCTAAAGGACATGGAGAAAAGTGCATTGGTCAAAGGGATTCCAAAATTCGCAACATCACATCTTTATGAGGTATGTGAAGCTTGTTAACTTGGGAAGCAAACTAGGTTGCCTTTCAAGTCAAGCAAATATGCTTCTCCAAGGGTTTTGGATTTAGTGCATACCAATGTATGGGGACCTTCAAGAGAACCTTCACATGCAGGTAATATGTACTTTGTTACCTTTATTGATGATTGTTGAAGGAAATTTTGGTTGTATATAATCAAGCAAAAATCAGATGATTTTGAAGTATTCAAAAAGTACAAAGCACTTGTTGAGAATGAAATAGGTCATAGGATTAAAATCCTAATGTCAGATGGAGAGGGAGAATATTTCTCAAATGAGTTCACAAGGTTCTTAGAAGATGAAGGCATAAGGATGCAATACACATGCAAGTATACCCCTCAACAAAATGGTATTTCAAAAAGAAAGAATAGACAAATTGTAGAGGTAGCTAGATGCATGTTGAATGAGATGAATGTACCTTTCTCATATTGGGCTGATGCAACAACCACAACAGCATATATTATGAATAGGATACCAACTTCAGGAGTTCATGACCTTACTCCAAATGAGGTATACTATCAAAGGAAACCAGATTTGTCTCATTTATGGATTTTTGGTTGCATATGCTATGTTCATGTCCCATAGGAAGTTAGAGAAGGTAAACTTGATGCTAGAGCTGCAAAATGCATTTTTGTTGGCTACTCAAATGAGCAAAAAGGGTACAGATGTTATAATCCGGTCACTAAAAATCTTAGAGTGTCAAGGGATGTTGTGTTTGATGATTTAAGACCTTGGTATGGATGTATGATTGATTTGCAAGAACAAGACTTTGTACATGCAGATTAGGCACATGAAGAGCAAGTGCAAGTTAGCACTACATTGAGTGGTCCAAGTATGTCAAGTCCTTCACAAAGCTCATCACCATGGAAGGGCAAGCAAAAGGAGTTAGAGA
>CM035426.1:115657652-115667652 GCA_020310875.1 Ceratopteris richardii | reverse complement strand
GTACATATAATTTAAAGAACTTTGCTATCTGAATCTTCTCTTTACTTCATGAAGTTGATCTTCAATCTTTCCTTCTTCTCTTCACTTCTAGGCTTTATATAATCACCAATTGTTGATTGTACTGCTCCAACAGCTCCCCCTCAATCATCAATTGTGATTACCTGCATCCTTTTTTATTCTTGCCATATCTTTAAATCTCTGCAACTTTGGTCCATCCAAACTTTTTGTCATCATATCTACAAGTTGATCTTTTGTAGGAGTATGCATAACTTCTATTTCTTTATGAACAACCTTCTCTCTCAAAAAATGATACTGAATCTCAATGTGTTTAGTTCTAGCATGGAATACAGGATTTGCTGCCAAATCTAAAGAACTCATATTGTCTCCACAAATGATAGGAGTACTCTGAACAATATCAAAACTCTTCATAAGAATCTTTAACCATATTACTTCCTTTGCAACTTCTTCCATGCCTTTGTATTCTGCTTTTGTAGGTGATAGAGCAACTGTATGTTGCTTCTTAGAGCACCATGAAATTAGCTTATCTCCCACATAATACAAATATCCATGTGTTGATCTTTTATCATCAGAATTACCTGCCCAATCTGCATCACTGTATATTTTGACTCTTGTATCTGAAGTATATCCATAATACAGACCTTCTTCAAGTGTGCCCTTCATGTACCTAAGTACTCTTTGTCCTGCAATTCAATGTTCCTTTCTAGGACAATGCATGATTGAGATAGAACTCCAACTTCATATGATAAATCATGCCTTGTTAATGTAGCATAAATCAAGCTACCCACCAGACTCTGATAGAGCTTCATATCTTTGAATTCCTCTCCTCCATATCTAATCAATCTATGATTTACTTCCATTGGAGTTGGTGCTATCCTACAATCTTCCATTTTAAATTTTGTTAGCAAATTTTTCAGATACCTTTCTTGAGTTACATATACTCCATGTTGAGTATATGAAATCTCCATTCTCAAAAAGAATGAAAAATTTCCCAAATCACTGATTTTGAATTCTTTCTCCATCTGTTTCTTAATCATATGTATACCTTTATTGATGGGGGAAGTATCTCAACCCCTAAGCAACGATGAAGCGCGAATGACCTCCACAGGTATCCTTCTTTGACCTCTGCACACCAAAAATGCTCTTACTCAGAGCTTATGCAGAGAACTCCAGTGAGCTTTTGTAGACCTGTAGTAGACACCAAGGGCTTTCCAACAAAACAAATTTCACTTGAAATGGATGCTTACACAAAGAGAAACAATGTCTACAACATGAGCTAGTTGAATGCTCACAACTGCTAGTCAAGCAGAGACCTCACTTCACTCCAGCAAACTTTTCTCAGAGATTATACAGAGAATGAATCTCAAACTTGAGTCAACTTTAGAGCACTCTAATAGCTACCCAATGACACCAAAATCATAGAAAATGGATACATAGAGAAGGAGAACCAGCCCTTACAACAGAGAGCAAAATATTTCCAACAGAGCCTACACAAAGAGAGAGATATCAATCACACAACTTCACTAAAATAAATGTTGCTCCCAGATTACTCAGAGAATGCTCCAGACAATTGGTAAGCATAAAATAGACTCTTATAGCTATCCAATGAGACAAGAATTACATCAAATGGATACCATATGAGGGAGAACCAATGCTAACAACTCAGGGGTAGAGAGTTGCAACACTGCCTGCGCACACACATAGATATGCCTACTAAAAGAAAACAAACAAGCAAGCAAGGGGGTTGCTTAAGCAAGGGGCTTGCTTATCACAACTCCAGCACTTAGTGCTCACTTTACATGAGCTAAAACTCCAAGAAGATGGCCCAAAAGAAGTCGGGATACATGCTCCTTTTATAGTGAGAAGTGTGCCCCTAAAATCTAGGAACTACCTTTCCAAATCAGCCTCCTAACTTGTAGGAATTAGTTGAGATGACTTGGGGAGTGGTTGAGTGACTTTTCTTGATGGAATCTCGTGGCTTTTGGCTTCCTTTGATTGCTCCACATGTCCATAAAAGATTCCCCACGAATTTGTAGCTTGAAGCTTGACTTTTAACACTCCCCCTCAAGCTTCAATTCTTCGTCCTCATCCAAGCTCCTTCATGTTGATGCATTGCTTGAATTTTGAAATCTTCATCCCATCCAAAGCCTTTGTAAACATGTCGGCAACTTGGTCCTTGGTACCAATATGATGTACTGAAACTTCCTTCGATATCACCTTTTCCCTTATTAAGTGATAGTGCACTTCAATATGCTTGGTTCTAGCATGATAGACAGGATTCAATGCTAGATGAATGCTACTCATATTGTCACAAAAAATTGGATATGTGTCAACCTGCAAATTAAGCTCCATAAATAACTTCTTAATCCACATTAACTCACATGTGACTTGAGCCAAAGCTCTATACTCAGCCTCGGTGGAAGATAATGCCACCGTGGGTTGCTTCTTTGAAATCCATGAGATGATCTTGCTACCTAGCATGACTAGGTAACCACTTGTACTTCTTCTATCCTCCTTCGAACCGGCCCAATCGGCATCAGAATAAGCTTTGACCTGCATATCATCATCAAATGAATAGAACAATCCTTCATTTATAGTGGCCTTGAGATATCGTAACATTCTTCTTGCAGCTTGCAAGTGTGTAGTCCTTGGACTATGCATAAATTGTGATAACACTCCAACTCCATATGCTATGTTGGGCCTAGTTATTGTGGCATAATTGAAAGATCCTACAATAGATCGATACAAGGTTACATCCTCTAATGGATCTCCATCAATGGAGCTTAGCTTTACATTAACTTCCATGGGATTTGAAATAGGCTTGCAATGTAGCATCCCAAACCTCTCAAGTAGGTCTAGAATATACTTCCTTTGTATGAGCATAATACCTTCTTCTTTGTATACAACTTCAATGCCAAGAAAATACCTAAGATCTCCAAGATCAGAGATCCTAAACTCGTTTCCAAGCTTTGCCTTGATCTCCTCAATGCCCTTTGTATCATTACCTGTAATGATAAGATCATCTACATACACACACATGTAGACCACAAGTTCTCCTCTTTGTTTGATGAAGAGAGATGGATCCGCCTTGCATTGATTGTAACCACATTTGATCAAATAGTCCACCAATCTTTGGTTCCAAGCCCTTGGGCTTGCTTTAGGCCATAAAGTGCCTTCTTCAACCTACAAACATGATGTGGAAACTCTTCATGAACAAAACCTAGTGGTTGCTCCATGTATACCTCTTCTTCCAAGTCTCCATTGAGAAAGGCATTCTTGATATCCAATTGGAAAAGCTTCCATCCTTTGCTAGCAGCCATTGCAATGAGTGTCCTAATGGTGCTCATCTTTGCCACGGGGCTGAATGTCTCTTCAAAGTCCACTCCTTGGCCACCAATCTTGCTTTGAACCTAGAAATAGATCCATCTGAATTCCTCTTTACTTTATACAACCACTTATTACCTATTACCTTCATGTTCTCCTTCTTGGGCACTAGAGTCCATGTTTGATTTTCCTCAAGTGCGTCGATCTCTTCTTGCATTGCCTCTTTCCATTCGGTGTACCTGCTTGCATCTTCATAGCAATCGGGCTCATGATCTTCTACTACTTTGTTCATATATGCATAATGTGTTGCCATGTATGAATCATAAGTAAACCTTTGAGTTGGATACTTAACTCTAGAAGACTTCCTTTCTTCACCTTTTGGAGGAATAAACCTCCTTTGCCTTGGGAACTTGATCTCTTTCTTTGACGTGGCTTCTTTCTCCATCATGTGTCCTTCATCATCTTCAACTTCATTACCTTCTTCATCCAACTCCACCAATGTTGCTTTGCCTTTGTTGATTGATTGTGCTTCATAGCTTGATGAAGATCTCCCCCTCCATGGTGAGTTCATGCTTGAAATATCTTCATTGATGGAACACCTTGGGCCGCTTAGCTCTAGGTCGATTTGTTCTTCATCATGTCCATGCTTTTCTTCTTCATAGTCCTGCATACAATCATACTTCTTATACCAAGGGAGTAGCTCATCAAATGCTACATCCCTTGATATCCTCAAGTCCTTTGTGTTTGGGTTGAAGCACCTGTAACCTTTATGATCATTTGAATATCCTAGAAACACACACTTTTCTGCCTTTGGTTGTAGCTTGTGCCTCAATTCACTTGGCACATGTACATAACAAGTACATCCAAATATCTTCAAGTGGGAAAGATCAGGTTTCTTACCATAATAGGCTTGATATGGTGTCAAGCCATGGATCCCTGAGGTAGGAGCCCTATTCATTAGATACACGGCGGTATTTGCTGCATCACTCCAAAACATGTTAGGTACATTCATCTCATTAAGCATTGCTCTAGCGATCTCGGCAATGTATCTATTCTTTCTCTCTGCTACTCCATTTTGTTGGGGTGTGTACCTGCATGTTACTTGCCTCTTGATGCCTTGATCCATTAAAAAATCAGAAAACTCATTTGAGAAAAATTCTCCCCCTCCATCGGACCTTAGCTTCTTGATATATGTACCTGTTTCCTTCTCTACCATTGCCTTGAATGCTTTGAAACATGTAAACACATCTGATTTGTTTTTGATGAAATAAACCCAAACCATCCTTGTGCAATCATCTATAAAAGTGACAAAGTACTTGTTACCTCCAATGGATTGCTCTTTCGTTGGCCCCCACACATCTGTATGTATCAACTCCAATGGATGTTGGCTTATGTAGCCACTCTTCTTGAATGGAAGTCTCGCTTGCTTCCCTAGTTGACAAGATTCACATAAATGCTTCATACCTTGTCCTTGGAAGTTGGGAAGACCTTCAACCAGCCTCTTGAATTGCATTTCCTTCATTCTTTGTATGTTGATGTGACCTATCCTCTTGTGCCACAAGTCCAACTCCGAAATCCTCTTGTTTCCATATGTGAAGTAGACATGTTGAGTAGAATGAGAATTTACCTCCAAAGTGAAGAGTCTCCCTTGCTTCTTTCCTCTTGCTATGACCTTGTAACCTTGCTTAGGGTTCTCCACAAAGCATCCACCTTTGTTGAACCTTACTTGATAGCCTCTTTCAACCATTTGCCCAACGGACACCAAGTTCTTTGTGATAGTAGGTACATGCAAGACATCCTTGAGACATCTTCCTTCCTCCTTGTCATCCAAAGCTACATCTCCAACATGGGAGATCTCATGGGCTGTATCATCACCTGTTTCTACATGTCCTTTACCTTTGGGAACATGTAGATTAGTAAACCAAGAAGCATTGCAACTCATATGGTTGCTACATCCACTATCAATATACCAAGTGTTATCTACTTTGCTTGAATTCCCATTCATGTGCATCATCAAGAGATTGTCATTTTCTGAACTTGTAGAAGCATAATTACCTTGGCCTTTGTATGAAGAACCTTGATTATAGCTTCTTTGGTTTCCTCCTTGGTAGCAATCTCTAGCATAGTGGCCAAACTTGCCACATATGTAACATCCTTCACCATCTTGATTCCTGTTTTGTTGATGTTGTCCTCCTCTTCCTCTTGTTCTTCCTCTCCCTCTTTGTGATGAGGTGCCTTGGTCATGTCCTTGATTGCTTGAGTGGCCTTGCCTTCCTCCAAACCTTCCTTTGCCCCTTCCTTGTCCTCGTCTTCCTTTGCCCCTTTGATTACCTGCATAGAAAACTTGTGCATCCTTGCTTTTAGTTGAACTTCCACCTATGTTCATTTCTTCGGTGACCATGAGAGCAACCAATTGCTCAAAATCGGGAAGATTATCCCTTACATAAACTGAAGTGGTAAAGGGTTTCCACTTCTCATCATCTCTCAAACCATTGAGAGTATAAGCCACAAGATCGTCATCGTCTATGTGGCTTCCAATGGATCCCAATGCATCTGATAACTCCTTGACCTTAAGTATGTAGTCATTTATGCTACTCCCTGAGCTCTTCCTAAGGTTGTTGAGCTCATTCTTGAGTTGGATCTTCCTTGCTTTGGTGCTTGTTGAATAAAGCCTTTCAAGTGTCTCCCATACCTTCATGCTTGAATCCAAGTCTTGGATATGGCCGATCATGCTATTGCTAATGTGTTGGGAAAGGATAAAGATAACCCTCTTGTCTCTTTCATTCCATTCCCTAAAGGCCCTTCTCTGATCATTGGTTGGATTCTCATCCAACCTAGGTCTTGGTTCACTTCCACTAATCAACCCCCAAAGGCCCTTGCCCATAAGATAGTTGGAGACCCTAAATCTCCATGGTTGATAGTTCCCTTTGTCTAGCTTTTCAATTTGAGTGTTGGAGTCTTCCATATCTAGTCTTTGATACTTGACCTAGCCCTTGGATAATGCTCCAATGTGTGAAAAATGAAAATGAGGCTCTGAGGTTACCTCAATCCAAAGCTTTCCTTAGATGGACACCTTGTGCTCTTTGAAACTTTGAGTAGAATAGCTCCCCCTTGATGTGAGCTACCTCCAAAAAGCTTTTGTTGATGCAACTCTTCAACCACCAACTCCAAGAGGTCTTTGTGATTGTATGTGATGCCTCCAAGATGCCCAAATGCTCTGATACCACTGATGGGGGAAGTATCTCAACCCCTAAGCAACGATGAAGCGCGAATGACCTCCACAGGTATCCTTCTTTGACCTCTGCACACCAAAAATGCTCTTACTCAGAGCTTATGCAGAGAACTCCAGTGAGCTTTTGTAGACCTGTAGTAGACACCAAGGGCTTTCCAACAAAACAAATTTCACTTGAAATGGATGCTTACACAAAGAGAAACAATGTCTACAACATGAGCTAGTTGAATGCTCACAACTGCTAGTTAAGCAGAGACCTCACTTCACTCCAGCAAACTTTTCTCAGAGATTATACAGAGAATGAATCTCAAACTTGAGTCAACTTTAGAGCACTTTAATAGCTACCCAATGACATCAAAATCATAGCAAATGGATACATAGAGAAGGAGAACCAGCCCTTACAACAGAGAGCAAAATATTTCCAACAGAGCCTACACAAAGAGAGAGATATCAATCACACAACTTCACTAAAATGAATGTTGCTCCCAGATTACTCAGAGAATGCTCCAGAGAATTGGTAAGCATAAAATAGACTCTTATAGCTATCCAATGAGACAAGAATTACATCAAATGGATACCATATGAGGGAGAACCAATGCTAACAACTCAGGGGTAGAGAGTTGCAACACTGCCTGCGCACACACATAGATATGCCTACTAAAAGAAAACAAACAAGCAAGCAAGGGGGTTGCTTAAGCAAGGGGCTTGCTTATCACAACTCCAGCACTTAGTGCTCACTTTACATGAGCTAAAACTCCAAGAAGATGGCCCAAAAGAAGTCGGGATACATGCTCCTTTTATAGTGAGAAGTGTGCCCCTAAAATCTAGGAACTACCTTTCCAAATCAGCCTCCTAACTTGGAGGAATTAGTTGAGATGACTTGGGGAGTGGTTGAGTGACTTTTCTTGATGGAATCTCGTGGCTTTTGGCTTCCTTTGATTGCTCCACATGTCCATAAAAGATTCCCCACGAATTTGTAGCTTGAAGCTTGACTTTTAACATTTATCATCTATTCCTGTAAGTATTATGTCATCAACATAAATACAAACATAGATAAATCCATCCTCACTTGCTTTGACTAACAAGCTACTATCTGCCTTTGATGCTTGAAATCCAAGTTCCTTCAAGAACTTTACAAGCCTATAATTCCATGCCCTTGGGGCCTGCTTCAACCCATACAAAGCTCTCTTGAGCTTACACACATAATTTGGATACACTTGATCTTTGAAACCATCTGGTTGTTCCATGTAGACTTCATCTGAAATAAAACCATTCAAAAATGCATTCTTCACATCTAATTGAGATAATTTCCAACCTTTGCAAGCAGCGATTGCTATGAGTGTCCTTATGGTTGTCATCTTTGCAACAGGACTATATGTTTCATCATAGTCCACGCCATATGTCTGTGCATATCCCTTCACAACAAGCCTAGATTTGTACCTAGATATACTTCCATGTGCAAATATTTTTGTTTTGTAAACCCACTTACATCCAATGATCTTCTGACTATTTGGTTTAGGAACCAAATCCCAAGTCTCATTTTCCATCAATGCATCATATTCCTCCTGCATAGCTTTTTCCGAATTCTTCTTCCCTTTGGCTTCATCATATGTAGATGGATCTTCATCTGCTTTTAACATGTAAGCATAATCTTTAGTAGTCAAGAATGAAGTATCATAGCTATACCTTGTAGGTTGCCATTTGTGCCTAAATGACCTTCTGAGTTCTCCACTTCTTGAAGTTTCTGGTTCATCACACTCTGGGTCAAATCTTGGCACTTCTTCAACTTCAACCTGTACTTCATTGTTCTCCTCTTCATCAAATATCTGAACCTTTGACTTACCTTTCTTTTGATTCACAACTTCTTCAACATCCGCATGCACATTAAGTTTACCTGCATACCAAGTGCCTTGCTCATCAAATGTAACATCCTTGGACACAAGGAATTGCTTTGTGGATGGACTCCACAACCTATAACCCATCTGCTTGTCAACATAACCAATGAATACATACTTCTCTGCTTTAGATTCCAATTTATGCCTCAATTGAGATGGCACATATGCATATGCCAAGCATCCAAATATTTTACAATGATCCAAGGTAGGTCTCTTACCCCACCAAGCTTCATATGGTGTCATACCCTGCAATGCTTTACAAGGTAACCTATTGACCAAATATGTGGCTATGTTTACAGCCTCAGCCCACAAATAATTTGGACAATTTTTCTCCTTCATCATGGATCTTGCAAACTCAACAAGAGTTCTATTTCTTCTCTTTGCTACCCCATTTTGTTGAGGAGAGTACCTGAAAGTAACCTCTCTCTTTATACCTGCATTCCACAAGTAATCACTAAACTCATTAGAGAAATACTCTCCCCCTCCATCTGATCTTAGTCTCTTCAACTTTTTACGTGTAATTCTTTCTGCATATGCATGAGTGTTTAAATGTATTAAACACTTCTGACTTATCTTTGATCACATAGATTGTGATCCACCTAGTAGCATCATCAACATATATGACATAATATCTTGAACCATTTATACTGAAATCTTTTGAAGGACCCCACACATCTATATGTACCAATTCAAGTCTTTCTGAATACATAAAACCATGCTTATTATATGATTGCTTATGAGCCTTACCTAACTGACATGCTTCACATCTGTATGTCATGTGTTGACCTGCAACATTAGGCAATCCAAGCACTGAACCATTGTTAACCATTTCTTTGATACCTCTTTCATTAAAATGTCCAAGTCTTTGATGCCAAAGATCCAATTCAGACACCTTTTGCTCTCCATATGTAAACATAGCATGTCCAATATTACCTTGTATCTTTAATGTGAAGAGCCTTCCTTCCTTCTTTCCTGTAACAATTTGTTTATACCCTTGACTAGGGTCTTCAACATAAACTCCATCATTAGTGAACCTTACCTCATATCCTTTTTCCACAATTTGTCCTACACTGATCAAATTCTTTGGAATTGTAGGAACATACAGAACCTTACTCAAGAGAGTGCTTCCATATTTGGCTTTGACTAAACCAATTGACTTTACTTTGTGCTTTGTATTATCACCTGTTTGAACTGTATGATTGATTGCATTATGATCTAGAGCAGTCATCAAAGCAATGTTTCCACTCAGATGGTTGCTACATCCTGAGTCAATATAAAATACTCTCATGTCTTCATGTGAGACTTCACATGTTGCATTCATAATAAGAGTTGAATCTTCTTTCTGATCTGATGCATAATTGTAGTAGGTGTTATTAATACAATGTTTCCACTCAGATGGTTGCTACATCCTGAGTCAATATAAAATACTCTCATGTCTTCATGTGAGACTTCACATGTTGCATTCATAATAAGAGTTGAATCCTCTTTCTGATCTGATGCATAATTGTAGTAGGTGTTATTATAGGATTGA
>CM035426.1:115650152-115652652 GCA_020310875.1 Ceratopteris richardii | reverse complement strand
CCAAAGATAATAGGTGGTCTTGTGTGTAGACCTAACTCTGTATATAGAAGCTTCAACCAGATAGCTTCTTGAGTTGCATTGGCAAGCCCTCTATACTCTGCTTCAGTGGATGATAATGCCACTGTAGGTTGCTTCTTGGCTGACCAAGAAATAGGCTTATCTCCTGCAAAACAAATATAACCAGATGTGCTCCTCCTATCATCCTTGCATCCTGCCCAATCTGCATCATACTTTGGTATCCTGTAATGTCTTTGATTTCTTCTCCTTCATGAGCACTTAGCTTTTGGTTAACCTCCATTGGAGTAGTAGATACCTTAGCATCCTGCAAACCAAACTTCTTGACCATATCCTGTACATACTTCTTTTGAGTGATGTAGATACCTGAATTTGTGTAGATCAATTCAAGACCTAAGAAATACTTTAATAGTCCAAGATCACTGATCTTGAATTCTTTCATCATCTGTCCTTTGATGTGTCTAATCCCATTGACATCATTGCCTGTAATGATGATGTCATCAACATAAACACATAAGTAGATTACCTCTGTACTACTTCTCTTTATAAACAGAGAAGTGTCTGCTTTGCTCATCACAAATCCTTGGTCTAGGAGGTAGGTGGTCAATCTATAATTCCATGCTCTAGGTGCCTGCTTCAAACCATACAGAGCCTTCTTCAATTTACAAACAAAATGTACCTTTTTTTTATCTTCATAGCCAGGTGGTTGTGACATGTAGACTTCTTCAGATATCCATCCATTCAAGAATGCATTCTTCACATCCAATTGGTACATGTTCCAATTCTTGGATGCAGCTACACTCACCAATACTCTGATAGTTGGCATCTTGGCCACAGGAGAAAATGTCTCCTCATAATCAATGCCTTGGGTTTGTGCAAAACCCTTGGCTACCAACCTAGCTTTGTACCTGTTTATTGTTCCATCTGAATTCTTCTTTAGTTTGTAGATCCATCTGGATCCTATCACCTTCATAGAGTCCTTCTTGGGTACCAAGTCCCAAGTATCACTTTCCTTGAGAGCTTCTATCTCTTCATTCATGGCTTCTCTCCATTCTGGTTTTGTAATTGCTTCTTCATAGGTACCTGGTTCTTCATTCAACAGGTCTTTTGCAAGATATACAGAATGTTTAGTTACAAGTGATGTGTCATACCCAAATCTGATAGGCTTCTTCTTTTCTCTTTGAGATCTCCTCATTGCTTGAGTAGAAGTTTCAGGCTTATCCTCTAATTGCTTCATCTTCATCTTTCCTTTAGACTTCCAAGCCTTGAACTCTTCAAGGTTTATTGTATCATCATCTGAGCTTGAATCTTCTTGCTGAGTTGGCTCTTCCTTGGTAAGCTTTGGAAAATCTTCTTCCATGTCATAGGGTAGACTCACTTTCCTGCATTCATTCTCATACCAAGAGTCATTTTCATCAAATATGACATCTCTGCTTACCTTGAAGCCTTTGTTTGTTGGGTTGTAGAATCTGTATCCCTTTTGGTTCAAATCATAACCAATGAAGATACATTTTTCAGCCTTAGGGTCTAGCTTTCCCCTTACCTGTGAGGGAATATGCACATATGCTACACAACCAAAGATTTTACAATGATCCAGAGAGGGTCTCTTACCATGCCAAGCTTCATATGGTGTCATGCCATCAAGTGATTTGGATGGCAACCTATTGATGAGATAAGTGGCAGTGGATACACTCTCTGCCCATAGGTAATTTGGCAACTTTTTCTCATTAAGCATAGACCTAGCTGTTTCTACTATAAGTCTATTCCTTCTTTCTGCTACCCCATTTTGTTCAGGTGAGTACCTTGTAGTGATCTCCCTTTTGATGCCTCTTTCCTGCAAGAAATCTTCAAACTCATTGGAGAAGTACTCTCCTCCACCATCTGACCTTAGCCTCTTCAAGCTTCTACCTGTTTGATTTTCAACAAGTGCAAGATACCTCTTGAAACAATTAAATACTTCATCCTTATGCTTCATAAAATATAAAATGGTCCACCTGCTATAGTCATCAATGAAGGACACATAATACCTTGAACCAGAAATGGAAGGGTCCTTGCTAGGTCCCCAAACATCTGTGTGTACCAAATCTAGGTAGTCTTCATGCATGAAACCTTTCCTTGAGTAGGGTAATCTGTGAGACTTACCAAATTGACATGATCCACATTTGTAAATCATGTGTTGCTTGGATACATTAGGTATCCCAAGCACACATTGATCCCTGCACATTTGCTTTAGAGTCCTTTCACCTATGTGCCCTAATCTCTTGTGCCATATCTCTAACTCTGAAAGTGTCTGATCCTTATAATTATACAAAGCAATGTTTTTTGTATCTTCTAGCTCAAATGTAAACAATCTACCTGATTTCTCCCCTTTGGCTATCCTTCTGAATCCATGTTTTGGATCCTCCACATATGCTCCATGTTGTGTGAATCTGACCTGCAAACCTTTCTCCACAATCTGACCAACACTCATTAAATTCTTAGTTAT
>CM035426.1:115609683-115614683 GCA_020310875.1 Ceratopteris richardii | reverse complement strand
CTTGTACAATTGTCTTTCACTAAAGCATTCTTTATCCTCAAAGAGAAGTGGAGTAAACAAGCTTTCTTTTTTCTCTTTTTTTTTCATTCATCTTATTCCTCTTCTTCTCTTATTTTTTCTTTTCTTTTTTAGTGGAATGGGTGAAGTACTAAGCATGTCTATCTTTTCCTCTTCTAAATTACATGCCTAGTTCTCGAATCTCTATACGTTCACATATATCTTCTTCACAAGTATACAAACCATAGCAAAGGTAGCATGCACATATTGCTTCTTACCATTCCAAAATTTTGTGATCATTGGTGGCTTCAATCTCATTAGTTCCGTTGCCAAGATTGTTTTGGCTTCCAATGATTATGAAAGAATGAGTATTATCTTTAAAAGTTCCACTTTTGCATTCTAAGTGTACTTGGTTCGAAGTTGTCTTGATAGGCTAACCCAAATGGTATCATCACCCCAATCATGCATGGCTTGGATGTTCCTTAGTCATCGCCTACTATAAGTAGAGGAAAGCCTTCATTGACCTGTGGTGGATTAAGCATCACAAAATTCAAAGAAAATATCCATCCTTTCACCTATATGAGTGTTTTTTCTACTATGTCTAGGGGTTTAACTCGATTATGGTCAACTAAAGTAATTGTTAACTTCGGCCTTGCTCGGTAATTGAAGTCCCATTGTCTTGAGCATGAATTTTGGCATCAAGTTTATGTCTTACCCTCCATCCATGCTTACTCCACTTAGGGTCTTTCCACAAATAGTCATAGTAAGCTATTGACTTTTGAAGTCAAATAAAGAGTTGGTGGATACCTACGTGCAGTCATATATGGCCTTATAAGCTTCTGATGGAGTATGTCTCTCACTTATTGAAAGCATTGGAGACATCAAAGTTTCTACGACCCCAATTACTTCACTTCTAACTATTTCATCAAGTCTTAAGAGGTCATATAAAGATACTTGCAAGAGTGTTCAATAGATCTTAAATTTAATGGTGGATGGTATTGGTAGGTGTAAAGGAGGTTCTCTAGTTGAATGTGGCTTTTTCATTCTCCTCAAATGCTTTATTCCTGTATACCTTATTCTTTTCATTGGATGAGCCTTGTCTCCCTTTTCCTCTTTTGAGCACTAGTCTACACTCTTGGTTTTGGGTCCATTTCTTGCAATGAAACCATCTTAACCTATGGACATGGAATTGGACTGTTAATGGAAGTTAGAATAATGGAGGCCTTTTGCTTTGGACAGTCCTTAAGAGTAGTGGTCCATTTCTTGCAATGAAACCATCTTAACCTATGGATGGAATTGGACTGTTAATGGAAGTTAGAATAATGGAGGCCTTTTGCTTTGGACAGTCCTTAAGAGTAGTGGTCCATTGTCTTTGGATAATATTTACAAGCTGGAGATCCTTCTAGAAGGAAAAACTTTCTTTAAACGTGGTCATATTTCCCATATGTGTAGCACATCATAGGATGCGTTGGTCTTCTTAATTGAGGTTATCTTTGGTTAGGAGAATTTACTTGAGTGGTGATATACATGATTTCCACTTGGAATCTGGGATCTGGTAATAGCGCTTGCTGATTTGTGGGTC
This sequence comes from Ceratopteris richardii, assembly GCA_020310875.1. Taxonomy (NCBI): domain Eukaryota; kingdom Viridiplantae; phylum Streptophyta; class Polypodiopsida; order Polypodiales; family Pteridaceae; genus Ceratopteris; species Ceratopteris richardii. The sequence goes on along the minus strand of CM035426.1, from coordinate 115,613,104 downwards.
CAATAGGTGATGCCCAATTCGCTTGCATGCCTTTGAGGAAATAGGAATCCCTAGCCTCATAACCAATTTTTCCACAGATTTTACACACTAATCTCTAAGGACATGAGAAGAGTGTCCAATTTTTTTGCACATACTGCATCATATATATGATTTCACCTCCTTTTGAGCTCTAAGCTCTTCTAACTCTTATCAAAAATGGGATAAAGCTTCATCCCTTCCTTCCCAAGCAAGTGTCTCTTCTTGCAAAGCCTTTTGCAACTTTATCGCTTCCAATTCCTTTTGTAATTGTATCAAAGGGTCAGAAATGGAATTATCCATGCTTTCATGTTCTTGCTTCCTCAATCCCTAAGGCTGCAACTTCAAACTCTTCCAAGAATGCATTAGCTTGTGAGAGATCTCTCAATTTTTGTTGGGAAGCTTTTGGTAGAGCCGTCTCTATCCCTTTTTTTTTAACTAAGAAGCCTCAAAGATGGTCATGAAGATGAGAAACCAAGGACTTGAATTTGTTATGAGCTCATAGTATATCACAAAATAGGTGCCCTGTTATGAAGATTTCAATCCGCCCAGATATAACAAGTTTTCCAGCTTCCAAAGTTGCTAGATGCAAGACACAAACCATTAAGTTATCAAAATATTGCAAACAAATCAGGAGGCACCACATCTTTCTCAACTGCACACAGCAAAAACTCTCATGTGAAAATTATTTATGAACTAGAATGCACTGATCTATCCAACCAAAACTGAAGTATCTATTACAACAGCTTCCCACCGTACCCCTATGTGTGTATTGCAGACAATAAACTAGGCCCCACCACATGAGCATTATAGCAGTTGCAGAGAGACTGATGTATCAGTAGATTACCCAATACCAATAAAGCTGAATCATGAATACACCTACAAGTTACAACAGATGTATGTAAACAGTTCCCATCAGCATTCATATCTCAGAGTGGGTTTTGTGCTCCAAAGATTGCACCCACTAAGACTAGCATGAGAGGATGACAATTGCAAACAACCGGCATTTGCATTACTAATCACGAGGTCGGGCAATCCAAAGGGAACTAAGTGCTCGTAACCGTGAAAAGTAGTCCCCCATTGCCAACAGCCCTCTGGCAGCTTGCCGTGTCGTGAGGATCCGATGCATTTGCTGCAGAGTTTGTTGCCGCAAGTTGTCAGCCTGCCAACCACAAAAGAGAGCTCAGTAAGGATTACAGACTTCTTGTTCTCTCAGAGGGTAAGGAAGAAAAGTACTCCTCAAAAACCTGTCGGACAAAGTTTTCTAAAGTGCTAAGTTTTCCCATTGCTGTTGCCATTTGACTCATATAATTGGCCACATGAGAAGCACCCAGTGAGCCGTTTGATAACGTATCAGCAAGATTTTGCTGCAGGGCTTCCATGCCCTGTGACAATGCATCCTCTGCTTGCTGTGAGGATTGCTGCAAGTTGCAGACAGCTAAAAGTTGTTGCTCACTCAAAGGTTCAAGTTGGGGAATTAGGATCTGGCACAATCAGAAACCCAGATCAAACACAAGTGAATTTTCATCTACAAGAATGGGAGTACACACTGAGTAAAAAGAAGCTAAGTTTCTTTTCTCTTTTTTTTTTTTTTAATATTTGTAGCTGATCAAGTCTTACAGCAATGATAGAAAATGAACAAAGGGCGCACCACCTTCAAGAGCTCAGAAGGGCGAAATCCTCCCATCCACATAAAACAACGCTCAGCAGGACTCTTCCACATTCCTGATACGATGTGAAAGACGTCTGCTTTGATAGCTGTCCCCTTGAGACGGAAGAGATCCTCATAATGGGCCATGTGTTTGTCCACTAATTGCCGCAGTTCATTCTCCCCGGCCTGTCCTGTTAGGGAAGACCTAAGTGCCGAAAGAAGGCGGTTCTGCTCTTCAACCCATCTTGCATAGTCCATATTGAATGCTGTGGCCAATGACAAGGAAAAAAAGAAAAACTCATCCTTGATTATCAAAGAAGTACAGGAGGCTAAATTCAAAGTAGACCTCCAATGGGAGCAATCATGAAAGGAAGAAGATTTTGCAGGTGCTGTGTTTTGTAAAGAGAGATTCCGATTGGGGCTAAGGGAATCAATCGTTATAAATAAAGAAGAGCAATAGAATGTCTACTATTTAAAAAGATACGGTAAAAACGCAAAGCAGTGCCATCAATAAGCACAAGACTCAACCTGAAGTCGCTGCTCGTGAAGCATCGCCACTATGCGCAGCTCCATGTACACCCTGCAGTTACAAAAAGCAAAAGTAACACCAAAAAATGTATACAACCACATATCTCAGAAACAGGAGCTTGACATTTCCAACCCTTGGAAAGACAAGCTTGGAGATAAAATGTCAATACCTGTTGTCTGGCCCGATCCAGCTCCTGCTCAATCTGATTAAGCTTCACCCGACTTGATTCTAGTTGCTGGACATAGGCCTACATAAAATTGCAAACTCAAAATTTAGGACCCTGACAAAAGGAAAGAAATAAATATAAGACCATAAACACATGGGCACACCTTTTTCCGAAGCCGACTTTTCCGAGCTGCCTCACGATTTTGTGCAAGTCTTCTGAGAACCTGACATCAACCATAACTAATCAGCAGAAATATATAAAGAATCTCAGGTCTAGAGAAGCTCAAGCAATACAATCAAACATCCTGCAAATAGGATGTAACAACTATGAGGTTACAGTAACAGAAATGAATCCAAAACTGAGAAATATAGCACCCTAGATAACAGAATTGAGAAACCATCAATTGATGTCAAGAAGTGCATGTGCAGCTCAGGTGCATTCACAGCGTAGACCATATGCAAGAGGTAAAGTACAAGCCCCTTAAGCATTATCCACCAGATTAGGCATTTAAAGCAGCAGGTTCAATATATGGGTTCAAGACATTTTTAGCATCCAAGAGGGTGCTTGGACAATGACCTGGAGCAAAAAATCTCAATATGTCTAACATGTTTCTTTGTGATTTTCCAAAAAAAAAGGGAAAAGAATCAATCTTTGCATCCCACTGTAAAGTGAGAAACACATTGCACCTGAAGAGTGCAGCAATACCAAATGTACAGATATGCAATGTGAAACAGCACTGACAACCCCTAGGGCCTACACTATGACAAGCACAATCCCTTTCATGCTTTTGGATACTCTTTTTTTCTTTCAAAGATACTCTTTTTTTATGAGAGAGGAGTTTTGCTGTCATGAGAGTTTTGTGTCATCATCGTAAAATGTTGATGAGAAACTTGAAGTACCTTTGAATCTGTTGTGCCCTTAGCTCGCTCAAGATCAGAAGACCTTGAGGCTATCACTATCTCTCCACGATTTCCACTGATATGCTACAATAAAGGAAAAAGGCCATATTAAACAGCTGCTATTAAGGAGCTGCAAATGGGATTATCTCTGAATGAATTGT
>CM035426.1:115172183-115604683 GCA_020310875.1 Ceratopteris richardii | reverse complement strand
GTCAAGCCATCAAAATGATGACAAGGTGGGAAGAATCGCTTCGAAGGACTTCTGTCTCCTAAATTAACTTGATTAACCAAGAGACACGCATATGCTTTTCCTTTGTTATAATATGCCTTCTAAGTAATAACCCAATTATCACATCCAACCTGCAGTGCCATGTGGGTACTTCATAGGGAAAAAAATCCCATTCCTTAATTACTCTTTTTCTTAGCTAGCTCCACTCATCAGGCAACAGCCAGTTTGCACCCCGACAGACATGATTTCTTGCTCGAATGGTGCAGATTGAAAAAAGTTAAGAAGATGAAGTATGTCTCCTTGCTTTTGTACAACTCAAAAATGTTGGAAAATGGATTATGAGAAAGCTCAACTTCAAGATGTTCAAATTCTTTCAAGCACATAACCTTCTGCCAACAACATACAATCTTGATTAACATTAAAAGGGAGCCTGAAAGCATTATTTTGAAGAGTGTATAGGAAGGAAAACACACAGTATGTGATAAATGACTCAATATAGCTTTTTCCTATTATGTGGCAAGCAACCGACAACATATTTACATCCTCACCTCAATGTTCGTATTTGCTTTTAACAGAGTACCGAATTCGCTTAGACGTGGACTGAATGATCCAGCTTAAGATACGCAAGTATGTAACGTAGATTAAGTTCAAAAGCACAAGATTTGTATCAGAAACAAGCATCCAGAGCGAGAGGCATTTGGCTAAGAACCAAACATGAAGAACAAAAGACGGATCGGCAATTACTTACCAAGGATGGGAAACGTATGAGGTGGAATTCTGCTGCGTCCTTTGGCTAATCAACATAGGAGGTGCGTATGAAGCTGCTGTTCTCGTATCATCGTAACATGTTGCCATTATGCACGTCCCACCATTCCTTGCTAAATTTCACAATCTCGATACTTAGTCTTAGCTGCCTCCTCTGAGGACAGAATAATTATGTACTGTAATCCTGTTTTCCTATTACTTTCACTGGATTTCTTGTGCTGACGATGTATTTGCAAACACTTTTAACACTCTTCAAAGTGAAAGCTCACACATCCTGAGCTCTTAGACTTCCGGGAAAAAGTCACAAAGTATGAAGAAATTAGGGACTTTGTTCTGCAAATTAGAGTCTGAATTCAATTTCTTTCGTTCAGAGAATTTCCAGAGGAAAGGACAGGTCTCTGAGGCTATCCAGTTCGAGATGTGCAAATGTCAGCTCTTGTTTCAAAACTAAAGCAGAATGCTGTTCGACGGCAACTTTGGGAAGAATATAGATGTAGAAAGAGCAATGGTTTGGCAGAGGCGCACTTGATATCCAGGAATATAGGGCTTCGATGCTTCACAACTGAAGTGGCGTCTCGTGCCACTCGCGAGAACAGAGATGACTCAAGTCAGTACGAAACCGAACGCCAGAGCAACGCGAGAATGGAGGAAGTCTACTCCATAATGATGTCGATGAATTCAGCATATGGGCGGTTCTGTGGCCCGCATTTTGGTCAAAAGCGTGGGATTTGCACATGTGGGTTTTCTGCTCGTGTCTATCACTATGAGTGAAAAGAATCGAAATTCAGGAAAAATAGCGCCCACAATACGCATGCTCATGACGTTGAAAGCTTGGAACTGCAGCCTCCCGAGTCCCTTCCCGCACAGAAAATGGAAGACCCCACACGACGAAGAGGGCAAACTCCAAAGGCACTCAGACAGACCTTATCGCTACCAACAGCGATCTTCACCTCTGATTGACTTACTATAGGCATGGGATTGACTTTACGATAGGGCTCACCCACGAAATGATGAAGCGCAGGTGACGGAACGTACTCATTTCAAGTGCTGGGAACTCCTCGACAAACCAGAGTTTTCTTAAATAGAGATGACCTATTGTGGTAGATTTCTGATTATTGAAAACATAATAATGGCATTTTACAGTTGTAAAATGAATTTTTTTTTTAAATCCATCTCTTTAGTCTCTAGAACAACATAGTTTATTTCGAATGACATGTATGTACTAATCTTAACGAGGACTAATCCATGGAGATACCTAAAGCTCTACCACAATCAACAAGAGAGTTAAGGAGATTGGTCTACTAAAATCGTTCCTAAGTGGATGATGTGGGCATTGTGACTTAAAGCTCTAGTATTTTCTATCCAGGTTCACATGAGCTCACATGAGGTGATCATAGCCACTCTATCTACTTCTATTTGTTTCTCACAATTTTTAATGGCCTTTGATTGTTTCCAAAAATGGGTCAAATGAAAAGAGTTGGGCATGAGAAAGCCCTCACAAAGAGTCCACCACTCTATTCCTTTTTGCCACACTTCATTTGGAGTTGGATAGAGAAATCCACTCAAAAGATTCATGGAGCCTTCTATTTCTTGCTTCAAGAATTGTATTCCGTAGTAAAGAGGATCTTTCTCTCTCTAATCCAAAACTCCAAAAATAAGAAAAGGAATTTTTTACAGCCAAAGGAATAGCCATGGCAAGCTTTTGGGCAAAGTTCAAACAAGGTGAAGAGGGAGCAAGCCAATGCACGAGAGGGGGGATGCTTAGATGATTGATGCACAAGATCTCATAGATCTATTTAAGCTCTTTTTGATGGACTTACATATAAAGAGGGATACTTGCATCCTTCTTTTAGCCCCCTCTTTTGTCTTTTCTTCATTTCCATCATCTGTCTCCCTTGTGATGTTCTATTGGCAAAAAGAAATTTCCAAGTGTTATGAAGTAGAGGCCTCACAAGACTAAAAAATAAAGTTAAGTGTTAGTTTTTTTAAGTACTACACAAGAAAGAAGCTTATCCTAGTGGTTAAGTCTTATGGATGGGAAGGAGTAAGTATTGGGTTCAAATCCAGAGAGATGTGGGGTGAGAGTTTTGGCCAACTTCTAGAACGTGATACATGGCACATGTGCATTCGTTCACTACGTAGGGAATTAGGACACATGGATTGCATGTGTATGCTAACCAAAAGAAGTTCCCTCTAGAGACCCTTTAGAGAAAGGCTACATAATAGATGGTTAGGTGGTGAGTTATAGGTCATTCTCTCATATGTGTGGAGTAGCTTTTCAACATTAGTATTAGAGCTTGCTTCCATGGAGACCTCAAAGGGCTCATCATCTTATTGAAGTTATGGTGGTACTTGGGAAGTTCACTAACTAGATGTAGATTCTTGGAAGAATGATGATAGAGGACCTAAAATTACTTGATGAAAAAGTTTTTTTGTCCATGTCGTGTAAGGGAAAAAAATAGCACAATAAAAGAGACAAGTGAATAGAGATGAGAAAAATGCAAACTAAGAGAGATGAAGACTAAAAAATAGAGAACTTAAATTCTCAAATTGCCAAGAGGAATGTAGCTACAAAGATGGCATTATCCAAACGTGTGCTCCCAATATGGAAAACCTGATGGCCGATAATTTTATACCCTAACTAACCTCATGACTAGGCTCACAAAGATCATTTATTACCATCAATGTTCACACATAGTCCTTGGTCTAACTTGGAAGTTAGGGTTCCATAAAGGTTCGAGTTCTCACAATTGCTTCTTCTCATAATGGGAGCCTTAGAACGTGGAGAACCATGAATCATTTATGGTCACTTGAGGGTGGAGTATTGAGTATATTTAACAACCCCCCTCAATTTCCTCCCTAGGGTTCACTACTTTCTTGGTTCAATGCCAAGCTTGTGAAAGTGTCAATGAAGTTGCTCCCTCTAGAGAGCTTTGGGGAAGATGTTCGCTCCATTCTCTTCAATTGGACAGTAGCTTATTCCACGATCCCATCCTCAGTCAACTCATGCACATAGTGATAGTGAATTTCTATGTGTTTGTTACATGCATGGAAAATAGGATTTTTGGCAATGGCCATGCAACTTTGGTTATCAGCTTCAACTTTGTAGACTCTTGACCTTGTACCCCTATGTGCCATAGGATCCTTCTCAAACATATTGCTTCACATGTTGTAACAAATGCCACCTTTAACTCAAGTTTAGTAGAAGATCATGCTATAGTTGGTTCCTTCTTATTGTTCCAAGAGAAAAATCCCATATCCCAAAGAAATCAATATCCAAAACCTAATTTTTTGGTCTCAATATCTCCTTCCTAATATGAATCACAATATCCAACCAGAGATGATCCTTCCTTATAGGGAACATCATAATAAATGGTTCCTTTCACATACTTGAGTATCCACATACTTGCCTTCCAATGAGTTTGTTAAGGTTTGTTAGAAAATCTACTTATCACACAAACAAAACATAGGAGATATCAGATCTACTATTGCACAAGTAGATGAGACTTCCAAAACAATTTGTATTGATCTCCATACGTGTAGAAATCTCCTTGCAATCCTCTATATCAAGTGCCTTCAAAATTTTTCATGCATTCTTATGTTGAGAGATAAAAATCTTTCCTAGTTCCTTCCATACTTCAAGGCCTAATCAATAATGCATTAAGCCTAATTTTGAACGCAGGGCATATTTTTTAGTTGAAGAAGAGCATCATCACATGTTACATAGTAGAAGAACCATCGGGTCGCTTGTCGACATCTGCCACTATGCTCCATAGTTGCTTTGCAACAAGAACATGCTTCATCGTGAAAAAGCACATTGGATAGTTGGTCCCATCTAGCTTATCTTTAGCTTGAAGTAAGCCAAACAAGTCATTGTTTCTTGTCATTGCCAAAGAAATCAAAAGTCAGAAGATATGAACTTCAACAAATCTGAAATTCAAGCTGAAATATAGCTCACAAAGTGTAACTCCGATGGCAAATCTAATTGCGCAAATGGCTTTGAAAGGAGGTAAAACCCCAGTGCATGATGGAAATGATCTTCGAGTGTCGAACTTCTTACTTCTATGCTCTAGAACCATTTTGCACTATTATAAGTGCATTCGAAATTGTGAAAAAAAAATAGGTTGAAAAGAAGTTGAACTTGCTCTGATACCACTATTGGGTGTGTGAATGAATGAGGAAGCACAAATATAAGTATACACAAGAACAAAGAAGGAGATCAAAGCATAGAGACACATGATGGTTGAAGGAGCTCTCTATTGATAGATGATCAGTAATTTGAAAATGAGTGAAGTGAGAGCTATAAGTGAATACCTAAGTACAAAGTACCACCACATATGATTATATCATGTATATGTGGTTACATGGGGAAGAAACCTTTAACCAACACTACAGTAAAAAGTGCCCATGTATACAAAAATGTTTCACATCAAAGCTACTCGAGAGACACATAAGTGTAATATAATATTGAGTATATCTAACATACTCTTTTGAAACCCATCCTTCAAGTAATAAATGGTTCACATTCATCCCTACTCATGCGGCCATCTATGCATTAAATTGGAATTCTCTTCAATGAAGATGAGTTGAAGTTCTACTTTCAAGGAAAGTTTAGGAAGTTATGGATGGGAGGCAAGGAAGAGATGAAACTATCCATCAAGTTGAATGGAGGATGGCCAAAAGAATTAAAGGGAGTATGTAGCTTGAGATAAAGCTAAGTATTTTCCAAATTATGCTCGATTTCAATATTTTTTTGCCATAGCTTTCATTGTCTTTTCATACATTCATCATTTAAGCATAAAATAAGACCTCAAATATTGGTAATTTTCCAAGTGGACATACAATGATAATGTATTCTACCTTTGAATAGGAAAAGATATGTGTATAAAGGAAGGGAAGCACCATAAGCACTTTCATGCATCCATTAGTATATTTCTTTTACTCATGCACTAGAAAGAATCAATGTATGTGCATTTATCTTTCCAAAAGGATGTTTTTCATGCACGACTTAAAAGTCTAAAGATTTTTTTCATGCACATACAAGCTTCTCTTTCAATAAAAAGGTTTTAGATGCACAAAAACATGTGCATGTTGTGCATAAGAATCGAATGAAGTGCCGGTATGATTGAAACAAAGGATTGTGTGAATCACTTACGGCATTCAAGAACAATTGAGGGTGCACTACCCGTGCACTTTGACCCTTGAGTTTTGACATTTTACTCTTGTCTATGCATGATTGTGACCTTGACGTTGTTGGTTCCAACCTACTAGGGCTCAACAGATGCCCACCACTTAATGTACCCCCGTCCCGGAGAGACCATAATAACACGATAACAAGAGGACGCAATAGCGGAGAGGAAACAGGTGAAGAGCCAGAGAGGAAACGGAGGCAAAGAAAATATTGAAACAGAGTAGTGATTTATTAAGCATAAAAAACCATCTAAATAGTGCTGCTCGTATTGATTAACGGAGGATGACAAAAGCCAAGGATGATAGTAGGAGTAAATATGTAGAATTAAATTTGAAACCCGAAATGTGAAGAGAATGGGTTATTGAGAAGGGGGATTTAGGTCTGCTGGGGAAGGTTGTGGAGAGGATGGCAGGGGAGCAGAAGCTTGCTCAATCATCAGCTGGAGAGAACTAAGGCACTACCTAAGATGGTCCCTTTCACGTTTGATACGACGACAAGCAGCATTATCACATAACCCTAAAGAAGAGCGATTTTGAATATCGGACAATGCTTTTAACGCGGAATCAACCATATCTCTATATCTGTCTCTGTCTTCTCGGAGTAAGCTTGCGGATTCCTGGAGGGACTGCCACTGAGATGTGGCCATGCGATTGATGTTCTCAATCGTAGAAATATATTGTTGATGAATAGAAGCTGCAGCCGATATTGAATCTAAGGACACCTTGGATGCATTAGCACTGCCCAGAGCAATGTCACTGGCTTCGCGAAGTAAATGTAAAAAGGAAGGGGCAGACGGGATGTCAATTGGCGGAGGATGGTGGACCGGCGGATTAGGAGGATGAGTGGGAGTGGTAGAAGGATTGGGCTGGTGAGGAATGTTGGAGGGAAGTGGCTGGCTGAGGGGAACATCAATGAGAGGGGGGGAAATGGAAACCGGAGGGCGTGGGGGTGTACAGGTTGGGTTGTGGGGGTTGAGCTGTGTTTGAACGAGCGGGCGGAAAGTAGATGAGGGAGAAGGACCAGGCCTAAAAACAGGTGGAGTGTTAGGAATTGTCGCAGTAGCAGTAGATGCGGGAATGATATGGGTAGAAGATTGTGGAGGAAGGGTGGTGATATCTGGGGGGGCGGAGGTCGGTGTGGAAGCGGAAGCTGAGTCAATGGAGATGGGAGGGGAGGGAGGAGATTTTGATATTGAAGGTAGCCCGGGATGGTTAGGCGGGGGGCTAACAGGGTAGTGAGTGGTTATAGCGAGATTATTGGTAGAGTGCGCTGGTAATTGATAGATCCAAGCTATGAATGGGGTAGAATAGATGGAAAATGAATGAGATCCCCGAGTGATAGCTTCACGAAGGCGACGTGATCGCAAAGTTAAGGAACTATAGATGAGGGCGGCGTAAGGGTATGGACGGCTATTGAGGAAGCAAAAAAGGGGATCGGCAATGCGAATATCGGACCATGGAAGGGAAGAGGTGGGACTACGAAGCAAAAAGAAAAAAATGAATGCATTGAGAATGGATGTCATGCGGATGGAAAATCGAGCATTATTTGCGAATCGATCGGTACAAAAGGCAATGGTGGCAGAGGCGGACAACCCAGAATATAAGAACGGAGGACTACTGAAGTGGATTGGGGAGGAGCCGATACTGGCGGCTAGAGCGGAAATGTGGAGAGTGCCTGTGCGAAAATTAGGAAAGAGACGGAGAGCTTCATAGATCTCAGAATAATTGGATGGATCATTGAAGAAAACGTTTGGCAAGCCCCAGAGACCCGCCTGCTGGAGATTTTCGACAGAAAAAAGATGACGAAGCTCAATGGTTGGTAGGGATAAATGAATACGAATCTGCAGATCTAAATCAGGCGGAAGAAAAAGGCGCATATAATCTCCTGAAGGCGAGTTTGGCTGCGAGGTATGAGAAGCAGACGGAGAAGGAGATGGAGGGCGAGGAAGTGAAGGTGGAGAATATATGTCGGTGGACTCAGAGGGAATTGAATAAGTGGGAATAGTAAGAATGGCAGGAGGAAGAGCGGAAGTCGATGCATCATGTGGTGGGTTAATGGGTGCGGGCAAGGTCGGGATCTGGTAGGTGAGGCCTGCAAGCTGTTGTGCAGTCGTGGGAGGAGGGTAATTTGGATGGTTTGTATGCAGCGCTGAAGGCGTGAATTCTGAATTATCATCCTGTGCGGAGGGATCGGCCATGGATGGACTATGAGAATATGATGAACTAGAGGTAAGGTCCTGGATAGATTGCAAGTGGCCGGAGTGATTGGATTATGCAGACTTTGCTGGCGAAGAACTGAGGTGGAGTCGTTGTAAGTGAACTCCTTGTATTTGGAGGTGGATGGTTGAGGGGGAGGGGGTGGGGTGGGTCGGCGGTTGAGGGGGAGGGGGAGGGAGCTTCTGCGGGGGAAATTGGAGGGGGGGTTGGAGGGGGCTTCGGGGAATTGGAGGGGTGTTGGAGAGGGAAGGTGAGGGGGAGGCGCGGGGGCTGCTGAGGAGGAGGGTGAGGGGGAGGGCGCGGTGGCTGAGGGGGAGGGTGAGGGGGAGGGCGCGGGAGTTGGTGAGGGAGAGGGTGGGGTGGGATGGCGGGGGAGAGTGGAGGGGGGGAGGGTGAGGGGGAGGCGCGGGGGCTGCTGAGGGGGAGGGTGAGGGAGTTGTTGAGGGGGAGGGTGGGGTGGGATGGCGGGGGAGAGTGGAGGGGAGGTTGGAGGGGGCTTCGGGGAATCGGAGGGGTGTTGGAGGGGGAAGGTGAGGGGGAGGCGCGGGGGCTGCTGAGGGGGAGGGCGCGGTGGCTGAGGGGGAGGGTGAGGGGGAGGGCGCGGGAGTTGTTGAGGGGGAGGGTGGGGTGGGATGGCGGGGGAGAGTGGAGGGGGGGAGGGTGAGGGGGAGGTGCGGGGGCTGCTGAGGGGGAGGGTGAGGGAGTTGTTGAGGGGGAGGGTGGGGTGGGATGGCGGGGGAGAGTGGAGGGGGGGAGGGTGAGGGGGAGGCGCGGGGGCTGCTGAGGGGGAGGGTGAGGGGGAGGGCGCGGTGGCTGAGGGGGAGGTTGAGTGGGAGGGCGCGGGAGCTGCTGAGGGGGAGGGTGGGGTGGGATGGCGGGGGAGAGTGGAGGGGGGGTTGGAGGGGGCTTCGGGGAATTGGAGGGGTGTTGGAGGGGGAAGGTGAGGGGGAGGCGCGGGGGCTGTCGAGGGGGAGGGTGAGGGGGAGGGCGTGGTGGCTGAGGGGGAGGGCACGGTGGCTGAGGTGGAGGGTGAGGGGGAGGGCGCGGGAGCTGCTAAGGGGGAGGGTGGGGTGGGATGGCGGGGGAGAGTGGAGGGGGGGTTGGAGGGGGCTTCGGGGAATTGGAGGGGGGGTTGGAGGGGGAAGGTGAGGGGGAGGCGCGGGGGCTGCTGAGGAGGAGGGTGAGGGGGAGGGCGCGGTGGCTGAGGGGGAGGGTGAGGGGGAGGGCGCGTGAGTTGTTGAGGGGGAGGGTGGGGTGGGATGGCGGGGGAGAGTGGAGGGGGGGAGGGTGAGGGGGAGGCGCGGGGGCTGCTGAGGGGGAGGGTGGGGTGGGATGGCGGGGGAGAGTGGAGGGGGGGAGGGTGAGGGGGAGGCGCGGGGGCTGCTGAGGGGGAGGGTGAGGGGGAGGGCGCGGTGGCTGAGGGGCAGGTTGAGGGGGAGGGCGCGGGAGCTGCTGAGGGGGAGGGTGGGGTGGGATGGCGGGGGAGAGTGGAGGGGGGGTTGGAGGGGGCTTCGGGGAATTGGAGGGGGGGGTTGGAGGGGGAAGGTGAGGGGGAGGCGCGGGGGCTGCTGAGGGGGAGGGTGAGGGGGAGGGCACGGTGGCTGAGGGGGAGGGTGAGGGTGAGGGCGCGGGAGTTGTTGAGGGGGAGGGTGGGGTGGGATGGCGGGGAAGAGTGGAGGGGGGGGGAGGGTGAGGGGGGGCGCGGGGGCTGCTGAGGGGGAGGGTGAGGTGGGATGGCGGGGGAGAGTGGAGGGGGGAAGGGTGAGGGGGAGGCGCGGGGGCTGCTGAGGGGGAGGGTGAGGGGGAGGGCGCGGTGGCTGAGGGGGAGGGTGAGGGGGAGGGCGCGGGAGTTGTTGAGGGGGAGGGTGGGGTGGGATGGCGGGGGAGAGTGGAGGGGGAAAGGGTGAGGGGGAGGCGCGGGGGCTGCTGAGGGGGAGGGTGAGGGGGAGGGCGCGGTGGCTGAGGGGGAGGGTGAGGGGGAGGGCGCGGGAGTTGTTGAGGGGGAGGGTGGGGTGGGATGGCGGGGGAGAGTGGAGGGGGGGAGGGTGAGGGGGAGGCGCAGGGGCTGCTGAGGGGGAGGGTGAGGGGGAGGGCGCGGTGGCTGAGGGGGAGGTTGAGGGGGAGGGCGCGGGAGCTGCTGAGGGGGAGGGTGGGGTGGGATGTTGGGGGAGAGTGGAGGGGGGGTTGGAGGGGGCTTCGAGGAATTGGAGGGGGGGGTTGGAGGGGGAAGGTGAGGGGGAGGCGCGGGGGCTGCTGAGGGGGAGGGGGAGGGTGAGGGGGAGGGCGCGGTGGCTGAGGGGGAGGGTGAGGGGGAGGGCGCGGGAGTTGTTGAGGGGGAGGGTGGGGTGGGATGGCGGGGAAGAGTGGAAGGGGGGGGAGGGTGAGGGGGGGCACGGGGGCTGCTGAGGGGGAGGGTGAGGTGGGATGGCGGGGGAGAGTGGAGGGGGGAACGGTGAGGGGGAGGCGCGGGGGCTGCTGAGGGGGAGGGTGAGGGGGAGGGCGCGGTTGCTGAGGGGGAGGGTGAGGGGGAGGGCGCGGGAGTTGTTGAGGGGGAGGGTGGGGTGGGATGGCGGGGGAGAGTGGAGGGGGAAAGGGTGAGGGGGAGGCGCGGGGGCTGCTGAGGGGGAGGGTGAGGGGGAGGGCGCGGTGGCTGAGGGGGAGGGCGCGGGAGTTGTTGAGGGGGAGGGTGGGGTGGGATGGCGGGGGAGAGTGGAGGGGGTGTTGGAGGGGGAAGGTGAGGGGGAGGCGCGGGGGCGGCTGAGGGGGAGGGCGAGAGGGAAAGGGCGGCGGTGGCTGAGGGGGAGGGTGAGGGGGAGGGCGCGGTGGCTGAGGGGGAGGGGGAGGGTGAGGGAGTTGTTGAGGGGGAGGGTGGGGTGGGATGGCGGGGGAGAGTGGAGGGGGGGGAGGGTGAGGGGGAGGTGCGGGGGAGGTGCGGGGGCTGCTGAGGGGGAGGGTGAGGTGGGATGGCGGGGGAGAGTGGAGGGGGAAGGGTGAGGGGGAGGCGCGGGGGCTGCTGAGGGGGAGGGTGAGGGGGAGGGCGCGGTGGCTGAGGGGGAGGGTGAGGGGGAGGGCGCGGGAGTTGTTGAGGGGGAGGGTGGGGTGGGATGGCGGGGGAGAGTGGAGGGGGAAAGGGTGAGGGGGAGGCGCGGAGGCTGTTGAGGGCGAGGGTGAGGGGGAGGGTGAGGGGGAGGGCGCGGTGGCTGAGGGGGAGGGTGAGGGGGAGGGCGCGGGAGTTGTTGAGGGGGAGGGTGGGGTGGGATGGCGGGGGAGAGTGGAGGGGGTGTTGGAGGGGGTTCGGGGAATTGGAGGGGGGTTGGAGGGGGTTCGGGGAATTGGAGGGGGGTTGGAGGGGGAAGGTGAGGGGGAGGCGCGGGGGCTGCTGAGGGGGAGGGTGAGGGGGAGGGCGCGGTGGCTGAGGGGGAGGGCACGGGAGTTGTTGAGGGGGAGGGCTGGGTGGGATGGCGGGGGAGAGTGGAGGGGGGGGAGGGTGAGGGGGGAGGCACGCGGGCTGCTGAGGGGGAGGGTGAGGTGGGATGGCGGGGGAGGGTGAGGTGGGATGGCGGGGGAGAGTGGAGGGGGAAAGGGTGAGGGGGAAGCGCGGGGGCTGCTGAGGGGGAGGGTGAGGGGGAGGGCACGGTGGCTGAGGGGGAGGGTGAGGGGGAGGGCGCGGGAGTTGTTGAGGGGGAGGGTGGGGTGGGATGGCGGGGGAGAGTGGAGGGGGGGTTGGAGGGGGCTTCGGGGAATTGGAGGGGGTTGGAGGGGGAAGGTGAGGGGGAGGCGCGGGGGCTGCTGAGGGGGAGGGTGAGGGGGAGGGCGCGGATGCAAGCGGGGTTGAGGGGGCCTCTGGGGGAATACGAAGGGGGAGAAGGAAGAAGAGATGGAGGGAGGAAGAGATGGCGGGGAAGGGATAGGGAGGGGGGAAAGAGGGAAGGGTATTCAGTGGTGGTGGTACGCAGGTGAGGAGGAGGGGGAAATGCGGTTGAGGAGGAGGGGGAAATGCGGTTGAGGAGGAGGGGGAAGATGGAGATTCCGCAGTCAGAGGATCCTAAAGTCTCAGTTATGAGCGATTGCAGCATGTCCTGAAGAAGACGATGGAGATCAACCTTGCATATGGGCAATAGAATTCCAATGAGGCTAAAGCTCGGCCTGAGTATTGATGATGATAGGCTGAGGACAGCAAGACTGAATGGGGAGTCGCATTATATAGCAAGGAGAAATGAGAGATCACCTCACAGGAAGGAATGGTTCAGCATAAAAGAGTGCTCAAAAGAGAGGAGAAGCCAACTTTAATCTCATCCATTTAAGAGATAAACAAAGAAAAGGCTAGCAACAAAAGCTTCTGCGTAGAACTAAGAGCCATCCAAAAAAATTTGCGCCAAATTTTGTGTATTGAGCAACATATATATATATATATATATATTTTAGCAATTATTAGCAATGATTAAAGGAACACAATAGAAAAACAAAATGACCTAAGAACTATGGAGTGGGATGTTAGAACTTTTTATGATAGGCTTTGAGTCGAGAAATATTTACTAGCGGCATGGTTGCTCCATTGAGTGTTTGTAACTGCACAGCACCCCAATGCAACGTCTTCAGAACGCGAAAAGGGCCTTCCCAATGAGGGATCCATTTCCCTTTTGCATTCGTATGAGGGTTAGGTTTATGGAGAAGAACTAACATGCCTGCTTCAATGTTGTTGTTCCACAGATGTCGATCATGTGCCTCCTTCCTCTTCATCTGAGTCTCTATCAATTGTTTGGTCGCTAGTAGACGAATCTCCTCCACTTTATGTAGTGCTCCTAGCCTCTGAGAGACATCACAATCCTTCTTTCCCTGCATGAATGCTATCTTAGGCGATCCATGTAAAAACTCAAAGGGCTCGATGGGTAATATGCCATAAACGAGTTGGAATGGGGAATATCCGGTGGCCTCTTTGTAGGCTAACCTGTATGCCCAAAGTGTACCTTGGTAAGCAATGCCCCAGGAAGTGGGCTGCAACATGCATTCCTTTCTTAACATTGAAATTAAAACCTTATTTGTCGATTCAGCCTGTCCATTTGCTCTTGGATAGTAAGCACAAGAGGTCCTATGAAGAATTCTATACCTGTTGAAGATTTCTTGCAGGACTTTATTTACAAAATGGGTACCTTGATCAGTACAAATTTCAAGTGGACATCCAAACCTGCAAATGATGCTAGTATAAATGAAATCAGCAACAGTTTGGGCAGTGCAATCGGGGGAGGCAGTAGCTTCATCCCACTTTGTCGCATAATCTGTAGCTATCAAGAGATATTTTTCTCTTTTTGGAAAAGCGGGAGGGTAGATGGGCCCTACAAAATCTAGCCCCCACTTCTCAAATGGTTGCCAAGAAGTGGAAACAACCAAGGGGTTATGTCTCTGCTTTGTTGGCTTAGGTCCACACCTCTGGCAAATGTCACAGGCCTTTCTCCATTCATCTGCATCCCTAAATAGTGTAGGCCACCATAGACCAGCATCCAGTATCCTCTGACTCATAATATGTCCTGGAAGGTGCCCACCACCTGTTCCTTCATGTGCAGAGTGAAGGACTTCCCTCACTTCTTCTTCTTCCAAACACTTCTTGAACCGGTCATCCTTGCCCTATCTATACAATTTATCTTCAATGAAGGTATATGGTCTACTCTTGATTAGCAGGCTCTTCTTTTGTACAGCACTAGCCTTTTCTGGATACAACCCAGTTTTAATGAAATTTTTGATGTCGTAATACCAACCTTGAGCTTTTACAGCAAACAGATGAGCATCTGGAAAGTCATCATTGATTCCACTAGTTTGATTCATCATATTTATTCTGGATAGGTGATCCGCCATAACATTTTCTTTTCCTGGTTTATGGACTACAGAAAAATCAAACTCTTGGAACAACAATAACCACCTCCATATTCTACCAGTGGCTTGTGGTTTGTTGAGTAGGTATTTTAGTGGTTGGTGATCTGTGATAATAATAAATTTTACCCCGAGTAAGTAATGACGGAATTTTTTGACAGCAAAGACCATTGCTAGGGCTTCCCTTTCGGTAGTACTGTAATTCCTTTCAGCCTTGGTCAAGATTCTACTGGCATATTGAATTGGCCTGTCTACTTTAAATTCAGCACTGGGTTGGGTCAAAACTGCCCCCACTGCATAGGCACTGGCATCGACATGTATATGAAAGATTTTTTACCACTCCGGTGTGACCAAGATAGGAGAAGACATTAACCTTGACCGTAATGTTTGATATGCCTTTTCCTCCTCTTCTTCCCATTTAAAAGGTACTTCCTTGCCTGTAAGTCTAGCCAGAGGTCTAGCTATCTCTGCATACATTTTTATAAACCTTCTATGGTATCTAGTATGCCCCAAAAAACTCTGAATCTCTTTAGGGGATTTAGGTTTAGGCAACTTTAATATAGAAATGATTTTGTCAGGATCTGGGGCCATACCTTTAGCCGACACCACATGTCCTAAGAGGGTTCCTTCTGTCACAAGGAAATGACATTTGTTTGGATTGAGCTTTAACTTAGTCTCCCTGCATCTTTTGAAAATATTCTGCAGCTGCCTCAAGTGGTGGTCCAAACAATCTAGATGAGTTTCCTTGTGAGATCCTGAAAACGAAGAGAAGTCATCCATGAAGATTCTAAGTGATTCCAGCAATAGGGGGCCAAAAATGAGATTGACCGTTCTGTTAAAGGTGGCTGGGGCATTTCTGAGCCCAAAAGGCATTTTTACATACACATATGTTCCCCAAGGTGTGATAAAAGCAGTCTTTTCACGATCCTCTGGATGTATTGATATTTGGTTATAGCCACTGAATCCATCCATAAAGCTATATAATGCATGCCGAGCCACTTCTTCAATGACCTGTTCTGCAAAAGGCATAGGGAAACCATCTGGAATGGTCACCTTGTTGAGTGCTCTAAAGTCAACACAAATTCTGATTTTATTAGTATTCTTCTTCGGTACTATAACCATAGGTGAGAGCCACTCTAAGTGTTCAACAGGAATGATGATCCCTGCATCCTCCATCTTTTGGATTTCCACATAGACAGCTTCGACATATTTTGGATTAAGTCTATAACTCCTTCCTCTGATGGGTTTGGCTCCATCAACCAGAGGGATTCTGTGCTCTCCATAAGTTGCAGGCACTCCTTCTAAGTCTTTATAATGCCAGGCAAAAACATCTACATACTGGGTCAAGAATGATTTTACCTTTTCAAGGAGCCCTGGGTGGCTCCACAACCAAGTGGCCACCAGAACTGGCTGATTATTGTCTTGAGTGCCTAAATGTATTTCTTGGACAGGATTTCTCGCTACCATATTATCTTCGTGTGCATCTGCTTCCTTGTCTTCTTCTACTAGCTTTTCGTGCATTGCTTCATAAGCAGGTGTATTTTGGACTTCAATGTGTTCCTCCTTGTCCTGCATCCATCCTGCAGGGATTTCTTGAATTGGGAAAGAACATTCAACACCAGAATTTTTTACCTTGCTTTTAGCTTTAGAAACTTCTTTATCTGTGGTTGTCACATCCTCCTCCAAGTTGTATTTGAGGGGTATCTTCCTGCCCCTTCTGTGGTCTATGATGGGCTCTCCCAATCCATCAACCTGGACCTTTTCCTTATCTTCATCATAACCTTCAGTCGTGCAAGGATTATTAAGAAAAATTCCAAAACAAGAGGAAGAGTTGCCTGCTTGGAGCCAATTTAGAATATCCTCTTCTTCCTCAAAATCTATTTGGGGTTGATCCTCCGATTCTGTTTCCATGCAAATGCTAACTGTTTGCATCATACTAGTGTTTCCTTGATTGTTTGGGCCTTCTTCTAAATGAATCTGTGTCAGCTCCTGCCCTTTCTTTTGTACCCACATAGTGTCCTTGCCCCAATCATGAATGACACTGGCATGCCTCAGCCAAGGTCTTCCAATTAAGAGAGGAAATCCTCCTTCAACCTGGGGCAATCTTAAAACCACAAAATCCAGAATGAATAGATTACCTTGTACTTCAAGTGGAACTTTTGGGATTACCCCCAAGGGCCTTACTTTGCTCTGATCTACCAAAGTAACCGTGAAATTTGCAGGTCTTGAAGGGTGGAGTCCAATCTTTTTCATGGTATGTTCAGACATCAAGTTAATGCCAGAACCACCATCCACAATAACACCTTGAAATTCATGACCCTTGATTGATATTGTAAGCCGAGGACTTTTATAATCCGTAAGGGGTGCTTCCCCGATAATTATCCCTTTATGTAAAATAGTAGTCTTTGCCACTAAGCTTGTAGTAGAAGCCTCATCAATTATCTGCAATAATTATGAACTGAATTTCCCATCCATCTTTATTAATTCAAAAATACTAACCTCCTTCTTCATTGACTTGAGTAGTTTTGAAGCCTCTGACTCTTTAAGAGAATGAGCTTCATTTGCTTTGCCAAACTCTTCTTGAGCCCTGTTGAAGGCATGCCCAATGGCATCACTGGTGCCTATGAGATATTCCTTTTGGTTTGTGTCTGCACTTGTGGTGGCTTTGTCTTCAGATGCAACTCTGTCTTTGTTCAATTCCCTAATTATTGATTCTTGATTTTCGTCCACTTTTGCCTTCCCCTTGCTTCTTGTCTGTACTGCAAAAGATTCAAGTTCTTCTAATTGTACCACCCTGGTAGACGGTGAGGGTTCATTAACCTGAGGTAATGTTTCCTCCCTGAATACAGAGATCATTTGGAGATGGGGTCCGGAAGTAGAGGCTTGATTCTTAGGACAACAGTTTGTATAGTGATCCCTGGCCTCTGGACAGTTCCTGCAAGGAGGGGCATTTTCTGGGAGAGTGCACCTAGATTGGTAGTGCCCGCACTCTCCACATCTGAAGCAAATGATGGGCCTTCTAGGCCCATTTGCAAAATTATTCCTTGGTCTAGGATTATAGTTGTTACCTTGGTTTGCTGCGACTGCCATTACATTTGCTGGTGGCAGAGGTCCTCCCTGTGTCCAGTATGTCGTTGCAGGCGTTCCCTTGGATTGGCATTCATGGGCCTCATGGCCAACTTTCCTGCATAATTGATAAGTCACGTTTAGCAGAGGACATTCACTTACTATGTGCCCTTGCTTGCTGCACATGGAGCACCAGAGTCCACTCTTGATACCGCCTCCTTTGAGTTCTTGCAATTCCTGCCTCAGCTGAGCTAATTCTTCTGCTTGGGCCTCCTCCTCCTTTTGGAGCTTGAGTGCTTCAATCTCCCTTCTCAGCTGAGCCATAGCAGTCTCCTCTTCTGTGTAGGGCTTATTCCTTTTCAAGCCCTCCAGCTCCCTTCTTAACTGGATCATTGGGTCCTCCAGTTCTGCATCATAGGTTGGTTGGGAAGAGGTTGCACCATACTGGTGCCTTATCTGCTCCAAGCGTGTGGCCGTATTGATGAACTCCTCAACAGAGGCAGTAGGTAACACTAACTCTTTTATTTTGCATTAGGTGACCACAGGTAGGGGTTTGGCTAACCACTTCTTGACAAAGAAATCATGCGGTGGATCTGGTAGTTTAGCCATTAGTGCTTTGGCCCTGGTCACAAACTCTGGGAATTTTTCTCCTGGACCCAATCTCAAGTTTTCTAGCTCTTCTATAATGATCTCCGCAGTGTTGCCATGCTGAAACTGATTTTTGAAGGCCTCTTTCATCAAATCCCAAGAGGTAAAGTGGTTTTCAGCAAACTGGCTAAACCACTTGTCTGCCAATCCTTCCAATGTGGCCGGAAAGAGTATCAAGAAGGCATCTTCCCTACCCATTAGACCTCTAGTCTTGCTTAATGCCAGAAATCTTTGAATGTGCTCATCTGGATCCTCATGAGCTAAACCTCTGAAAGAGGGAAATTTTATGTTTAATCTGGAGAGTAAGGTTTCTAGGTCCACCTGTCCTGCCATGCTTCTTACCGATGAAGTTGATGAAAGTGGACTCGATGATCTTTTGATCGCCTTTCTTCTTGTCTGCTTGCACGTGACCCTCAAGGTTTGTGACTGGGTCGCGGTCATGAGCTGTTCATAGTTCACTTAATATGAGACACTTGATATAAGTATGTACCTCTTTAGTCAACTGGAGTATTACTGTCGACACTGGAATATTGTTCTCCAAGTGCAATAGATCTTCTCCTATGCTCAATTCTCCTTGGAGGTCCCACCGGGCGTGCCAAATTTGTTGGGGGATTCTTGGACGAGAAGGAGTTTGAGGGTTTGTAGGAGAAAAAGGAAAGAATAAAGAAAGAAATGAGCTGGGAAACTTCACAAAGGAAATAACCTTGGAAGCTTCTGCAGAAGCACACCTTGGAATCTTGAGTTTGATTACAGTAAAACAATTACAATGTTTGAGCACAATTCGAGTCAATACTTCTGTGCGCACTACAGAGGGTGCTTAATTACAAAATACCAATTATCCCGAAGTCTTCTTGCAGTCGGCCTCCTCTGCACCAGTCCTCTACTTGCTTCAAGCTTATCCTTGTGCACGCCTTGCACCAAGCTTCCACCAAGATGAGGAATGAGTATCTTCTGTCCGCATGCACACTGCACAGAGACCTTGAGGTCCTTGGGGTCTAGCTTCGCACTCTCTGCCTCCTCCTTAGCCACCTTTCTTGCACTCTTCACTTCCACCTCTCTGTGTCGTCGTACCCTAGTGTCTCTTACACTTCTCTCTCTCTTTTTTGCTTCAAGTGTGTCACCAAGAATAGCCTTTGTCTCTCTTTTGTTGAGTGCCCAGTTCTGTGCACTCTAACTGTAATACAATCTTGGTGCCCTTTCAATGTCCCAAGATTGTCTTTTGAACTGGCCACCAACGACTCACTACTTTGTCCTGTAGTGACTTTAGACTTAAAGCAAAATTTTGATTGGGCGGCCCTATTTCCACCTTTGCGGCCGCTTCCCATACCTTCACCTTTCCTTTTAATTCTTCAAATTTGCACCTAAGACTTTAAATTCACCCTTTGAACCTTAAGAGAAAAAATACTTCTGCAATACTTCCCCAATTTAATACCTCTTGTCTGTGAATAATTAAAGTCCCCTTTTTTATGAACAATTGAGGGTGCACTACCCGTGCACTTTGACCCTTGAGTTTTGACATTTTACTCTTGTCTATGCATGACTGTGACCTTGACGTTGCTGGTTCCAACCTACTAGGGCTCAACACCCATGGTCATTATACATTCGTGTAGATAACCTAAAATTCTCAATGTTGCCTCTAAGTATAAGACCTAGAGAACATTTGAAAAGGTTCAAGCAAATATTTTTTAAGGAACTCACAACTAGTTTAAAAAGATATTTCACTCCTCCTTGTGTGATTTCTCATGCATCCCAAGTTGGATGGTACCTCAACATACTCTCAATGTTTTGTGGATGCTTTGATCTAGAACTATCTCTTTTTTCATCCTACAGAATAATGGAAATCAAATATGAGCATTTGAACTTCAACATGAAATTGAGCATTGTAGTTCAATTAATGTACATCAAGTTTAATCTACACCTATACAAATGTGCATAATACTCGAAGGATTTATGAAACTTTGAAAATACCTTTTATCTTAGAAGATTTGGACAGTCATTTTAGAAGCCTATCTAAGATAGAATATAGAGATAATCCCTTGGCTTCAAAGGATTTGGGTAAAAGGTGCTTTTTAGAGTGAAACTTTAGGATGAATCTCATCCATGCATCAATGTTAATTATAAAATATGGTGGTATGGAACACCAAGTTTTATATTCACATGGGTGTAGGAAAGATGGTATCAAACATCGGACCTTGAGGTGATATCTTTCTATCCTTGACTCATTGCAACAAGACCTTGACGTAAGATAGAATCCCCAATTAAGAGGGATTGAAACTTCAAAGATGAAGTTTAAGTATAAAAGTTCAAAAGGATGAATAAAAAATCACTTCAAGGATCAATGGTCAAGGAAGATAGAAGATTATGAAGAAGTAACTTCCAAATCTTCCTCAAGAATCCAAGTAGTACAAACATAGTCTTAATTGAACTATGAGGCTTCAAAGTAAAGTTTTTTCAGTTCTTTAGTAGAAACACCACATGGATTTTTGAGGTGAGAACTTGAAAAGATCCCTTCAAAAAAGGTAAGTGTTGTATAATTATAGGTCTGAGCAACAAATACATGAGTTTAAGGATCCTTGGACAAACCTTGGAGTTTATTAAGAAAGACTTGGGAAAGCATCTCCAAATGTATGCTTTGAACCCTTGAGCTATTTCTATTATTTGAGCTCCCAGTTGAAGGGTTTCAACCTTACAACCAACTTATCATAAGTCTTGGAGAGCTTAGTCTTGGGAGAAGCTTCTTCAAGTGCCACTTTGGGGTGTACATCAAAGGAGAAGGTTCATTTGATTAAGCATCCATGTCATACCATGTGTTTGGACCTTAGGAAAGTGTCCACATGAGGTTTTTCTTAGGGGAGTATTTGACCCTAATCATCTTGCATGGAAGTGAGAAGCCTCTCCAAGCTAGTATACAAACGATGCAAAAATGACACACATCACACTCATGTAAGAAATTCTTCCAAAGCATGCATAGCTTTGAGAAAATGTGTGAACCCCTACACCCACGTAAAACTAAGCTAAATCTACATACAAGAAGCTTGCCACCACGAGACACACACATGGAAATAGGTGAAAAACAAATGACATTTTATTCTATTCCCAATAGAGGCCATAAGGCCTTGGCCAAGAGACCCCAAAAATGGAAAAACTCCCACCTTTTATAGATGAGAGGGATGAGGGAATACAAAAAGGCATGTGGTCAAAATAGAGATAAGACCACATGGCGTAAATCAAATGAAATCCTAAGAGATATGGAATAAATAAAAAAGGAATCCTCAATGAACAAAAGTGAGGATACATGCATGTAGAAAGAGTCTCATGTCTCTCTAAAATTAAAAGTAAAACTTTTCTAAAAAAGATGTGACTATTTCTTAGGAGAGTGTTTTTATATATTTACATCAAAGAAGAGGTGGTTTCAATGAGGAAACCTATACAAAATTTGGGAAAATGGGACCACCACTAAAGCATCCAAGTCTCCATGTGTCCACTCCAAGCATAGCTCCAATTTCTCCACAAACACTCTCCCCCTCCCAGGCTTTGTTTTCCTCGACAAAGATAAGATGAAGAAGACTTGAGAATATAAGTCATGAAGCACAAATAAAAGCAAGAAGGTGAATGCTTCCATACCAAGGGACACATGAGTGTCAAATGAGAATGCACCTTGTGCAAATAAGTGGTACTCTCAATTACCAAATAAATCCCTTAAGAACATGAAAAGATCTCTCTCTTGATGAAGTTAAATAACCATGTAAAAATAATACACGGCCCCCCACATAATGAGCCTCAAGTTTACTTACATCTCCTCTCAAAGATGAGCTCAAGTAAAGTGTATTTGCCTCTTCTAAGCATAGTTAGGCTCAAATGTAGTAAGAAAGAACGGTCCACAACCTAATCATGAAGTGCAAAGAAGCATATGTCGTAGCTCATCAACAATTTTGCACATGGAAAGTAAAAGATCAAGAAGAATAGACTCAAAGAATCACATAAATAAACATAGAGCACATGAACAAGAACCTCCATAGCCCATGCAACCATAGCTCCATGCGAGCTCTAAGAAATACTCCAAAGATGTAAATCTCTTGAGCCAAGCATAACTTTATCAAAAATTTAGCTCTTCAAGAAATGAATTCTCCATGAACTTGGGCGACCCTATGAATTCCACCCCTTGAGTGGTTAAAAATGCTCCGCAGTTATCAGAAAGGAATCAGACTACATATCAGTTAAGAGCATATGAGGACTAGAATCAAGGAGCATGAAAGGTAATGTATTGGCTATCTGTTATCATACAAGATAGCATGATTGGACACATACAGGATGCCAAGACTCCAAAAGAGGCTTGGAACAGTTTGGTCACATTGTATGAGACCAATACAAAGGCACGAAAATTGCAACTCAAGAACGAGCTGCATACATTAGAGAAGAAGAGCATGTCGGTAAGTGACTACACCTTGAAAATCAAAAGCATATGTGAGTCACTTGCATCTATTGGAGTGAATGTAGATGATGATGATAAGGTGGAAGTGTGTCTTCGTGGTTTAGGAGTTGCATATAAGCAGTTCAAAACTTCTATACAGATGAGGGAAAATATTCCAAATTTTGCTAATCTAGTACCTATGCTGAGTATTGAAGAAAAGAATCTTGGTGAGGATTCAAACTCCCAAGGAAAATCTAGTTTTGAGCAGGTATTCTACTATGGTAGAGGAAGAGGCAGAGGTTTTGGAAATTGAAAAGGAAATAGTAGCCAAGACCAAAGTCAACAACAGAATCATGCAAGAGGAAGAGGACAATTTCGAGGCAGGGGGAGCCAAAGAGGCCGCAAAAATTTCCAAAGAAATGATTCAAGTAATGACAGTAAAGGATGCTGGAATTGTGGTAAACATGGACACTTTGAACATGATTGCAAGTTGAAGAATCAAAATAACAGAAGGCAGCATAATAACTATGCATCCACAAGTGCATATGATTCTGAGAAGATGTTCATGGTTCAACATCACATGATGAATATGATGTCTGCTGGTGTATCAAAATCAAATGATAATGTCTGGTATGTTGATTCAGGTGATTCAAATCACATGACCATTCATGCAGAATGATTTAGTACTTTGCGAAAATTGCCAGTTTCTGGATATGTTGAAATAGGTGATGACACATCACATCCTATTGAGCATACAAGAAACATAGCACTATCGATGGAGGATGGAAATGTAAAACATCTTGCTAATGTGCTACATGTTCCAAATATAACAAAGAATCTGGTTTCTATTGGACAAATGGTTGACCGGGGATTACAAGTCAGGTTCAATGCTGATGGATTATATGTAGAAGAGTACAAATAGGATGGATGATTGGTTGCCGTGAAGATTCCTGAAATGAATGCAACCATGTTTGCAAAGCGTGCAGGAGTTATTGTAGATATAGAGATGTGGCACAAACGGATTGGACATGCAAACTTGCAAAGGCTGAAATTGATGCAGTCAAAGGAGATTATCCATGGACTACCAAATTTCAAAGTTGGAGAAATGCAAAAGGTATGTGCAGCATGTCAATTTGGTAAACAGTCAAGAGCATCATTTCCACATGACAAGCATGTTAGTGAGAATGTACTAGAAGTAGTACATACAAATGTTTGGGGTTCAGCAAAGACCACATCTATGGGTGGTTGCAGGTTTTATGTTACTTTTATTGATGACCATACACACAAAGTATGGGTATATTTCATGAAAGAGAAGAGCGAGGTGTTCACTCACTTCCAGAATTTTAAAGCTATGGTGGAAAAGCAGACAGGGAAGTACATTCAGACATTAAGATATGATGGAGGAGGTGAATACATGTCAAATGAGTTCAACAATTTTCTAAAAAATCATGGAATTCGGCATCAATTTTCATGCAGGTACACACCACAACAGAATGGCATTACTGAATGCAAAAATAGACATATTGTAGAAATAGCAAGAGCCTTGATGGCTGAGAAGAATATACCTCATTGTTATTGGGCAGAAGCTGTGCATACTGCTGTATACATCATGACCAGAACTCTGACTGTTGTTGTACATCAAGTTACACCTGAAGAGAAGTTTACAGGTAAAAAACCAAACTTATCACATCTAAAAGTTTTTTGCTATATTGCATATGTACATGTCCCAGATGAATTGAGGATGAAGCTTGATCCAAAAGCAGAAAAGTGTGTCTTCATTGGGTACTCCCTTGAGCAAAAGGGATATAAATGTTATAAACCACTCACACGACAGGTAAAGGTGAGCAGAGATGTGGTATTTGATGAAATGTCAAGCTTCTATGCAGATGCCAAAGAAGGACTGAATCTTTGAACCAAATGACAAAGAAAATGCTAAAAAATCAAGTTCAGAATCTCAAGTTTTGAGTGGATCGGATGCATCACAAAGCAATAGTTCCAACTCAAATCCATGGAGTGGAAGATTGTGTTGGAATTTCAGTCTAGCAAAATTCATCAAATACACACTACAAGAAATAGGGGGCATAGCGACACCCCCAAATTGAAAAAAAAAACGAGCACCATCGCTTATGCGACGCTAGCATCACATAAGCGACGGTGCTATTTTCAGATTTTTTTTTTTACGAGCATTCATCGCATAAGCGATGCCTCCGTCGCTTATGCGATGCTAAACGAGTGTGTCGCAAATAGCGTTGCGAACTAGCAACGTTATTTGCGACGTTGGCAAACTGGAGAGCGTCGCATATGCGACGCTCTGGAATGTAAAAAAAAAAATCGATTTCTCCCGGCACATTTGTGCCAGGATTTGGACGCGAGATCAAGAAGAGACCGAGAGAGAGAGAGAGAGAGAGAGAGAGAGAGAGAGAGAGAGAGAGAGAGAGAGAGAGAGAGAGAGAGAGAGAGAGAGAGAGAGAGAGAGAGAGAGAGAGAGAGAGAGAGCGAGCGAGAGAGAGAGAGACAGAGAGAGAGAGAGAGAGAGAGAGAGAGAGAGAGAGAGAGAGAGAGAGAGAGAGAGAGAGAGGAAGAGAGAGAGAGAGACCCATCTTGTTGAAGCAAGGTATGCGCACACACACACACACTTACACACACATACATATGCATACACACACACATATACACACATAGACACACACACACAAACACACAAATACACACACATATACACACATACACACATAATGTTGCATACACACATGCACACATAATGCATACAGATGCACACACATATACACATACATATACACACACATACACACACACACATACACACACACATACACACACACATAGAGAGACATGCACACACATACACATACATGCATACATATGCATACATAATGCATATGCATATGCGTACATATATACATACTTACATGTATACACACACATATGCATACATACATGCATACACATACACACATAGACACATAAACACATACACACTCATAGACACACACACATACACATAGACGTGCACACACATACACACACATATACACACACCCATAGACACATACACACATAATGATGCATTCACACACATACACATGCATACACACATACACACACATATACACACACACATACACACATACACACACATAGAGAGACATACACACACATACACATACGTGCATACATATGCATACATAATGCATATGCATACATACATACTTACATGCATACATACACATACATAATGCATACACACACATATGCATACATAATGCATACACACACATACACACACCTATGCATACATACATGCATACACATACACACATAGACACATAGACACATAGACACATACACACACATAGACATATACACACACATAAACACATACACACTCATAGACGCGTAGCGACACATACAACACACACACATACACACACATATACACACACACATACACACATAGACACATACACACATAACGATGCATACACACACATACACATGCATACACATACATATGCATACTTACATGCATACACATACACACATAGACACATATGCACACATAAACACATACACACATACACATAGACACACACACACATACACACACATATACACACACATACACACATAGACACATACACACATAATGATGCATACACACATATAGACACATATACACACACATACACACACATACACACATACACACATACACACATATATATGCATACACACACATAGAGAGACATACACACATATACACATACATGCATACATATGCATATGCATATGCATACATACATACTTACATGCATACATAATGCACATGCATACATACACATACATAATGCATACACACACATATGCATACATAATGCATACACACACAACACATCATGTAGATACACATACATAAATATAAAATGGAGTAGATATATTATGCATCACACATACATGCCTAAATGCACACATAAATATATATATACATGCATACATATTTACATGTACACATTTACACATAGACATATATACATATATACATGTACACATCACATATACATGCCTACATGCACACATAAACATATATATACATGCATACATATTTACATGTACATATTTACACATAGAAACATATACATATATACATGTACACAATTATAAACACTTGCATATATTACATGAATACATGAATATTTTACATAAATGCATATGCATATATACACATATGCATATTTAACACATGTATACATATATCACACACATGCAAACACATACATATACATGAAAAAATACATATATATGCATACTAACATATGTATACATATAATACACATGAATACACACACATATGCATACATACATGATAAAAATTTGCTCCTCGAAGATAAAGCTATATATAAAATAATTAGGCATACCCCCGAGCTTCATGTTCTAACTTAAAAGAACATGATTTCATCTCTCTAGTAGGATTCATCCTTATTCAAGATAATAAAAAAACCTATTATCTGATATCCATTCAGAAGCTTCAAGTTATTGATCGATAACTAGAGTAGAATTTACTATCTAATCTGCTCATATGTTTTCATTATTGCCATCATTTTGGTAAGACATCAATATAGTCTCATCTTCATTATCCTTATTGATTTCATTTATTTCTTCTATTGTTAAATCTATGTTCTCATGAATCACATCATCTATTGATGGATTAATATCTATTTCTGGTAATTCCTCTTCCTCATCAGTAGAATCAGCATGTAGAGAATTATCCTCTTCATCAAAAAGATTAGTATCATTATCACGTATAATGATTCTAATTTCTCTTTCAGATGTTGATGTATCAGTATCTGATGCTGAATCATCAAGAGGACTTTCTTCGATCTCTCTAATAATAAACTGTTCAAACAATGACCTACTTCTAGGTTGCACATGAATGACTTGCCACAAGGATGAGCATCTGGGTTTTTATAAAAAAAATGCTTGTTCAATATGCCTAGGAAGAATATATGGTTATTTATTAGATCGCATTACCTTCGAAGAATCAATTGCCCAAAACCCAGATAATTCCTTTCTTAATGTGGAATTACTACCTTTATACTTGGCTCGAAACCAGACAACCTTCAAAATGACCTATCAAAATATATAACAACAAAAACCCATTATTAGGTGCTTAAAAAAATAACTAACTCTATCATAAAAAATATAAACTTTTCTCTACCTGTTTGAATGTACAAAATGAAATTTCGTAGATACCAACAATAGTTCCTACGTAACCAAGTTTGCTATCTATAAGGTTCGTGTCTTTTGAGCTAGCGTGATAGTTGCTTGAAAAAAGCAACAATACTAGAATCCTCTGTTTTACGTAAAGAATCAATGGCTTTGATTCTAATATGCTGTCCAAAAGCCCACATATTAGTGAACATTTGAGCCTGCAAAATAAATTCAATTAGTAAATAGAAACTAATATACATATATGAAAAAAATAAAATATTATTTTAATAAAATTACCTTTCGTTCACAACCTATCATTAACTCTCTTTGCTCATCTGAGATTTCTTCATTATTTGCATTGGCACGTTGCAAACGGCTATATAGCCAATCCATGAAAGAAGATATATCTGTAATCTCATTATTATCGAGATTACGTCTATATCATTTGTTTTTTTGCCTTTTACTTCGGAGATTTTGAAGTTCCTCGTACTCGCTAAGGAATGCTTGCATGCATTCACTATTATATGCTACAAAAGTAGAAACATCATTTTTTTCTTGACATGTAAATAAGAACGGAACTCCCTTACTTGATAATACCTCATCTGTTATTTTTGAAGAAGACTCGTTGGTCCATGCATTCGATCTTCTTCATGAACTCTTTCAAGGTACTCACTAACGTAATACATGCACTCTTCAAGCATCCAACCCTTTGCCATGGACCCTTCTGGTTTCACTCTTTGTCGCACATAACCTTTTAATATTCCCATAAATCGCTCGACCCAAAACATCCATCGAGTGTTGACAACACCTGCAATCTCTATTTCATCTACAAGATGGACTAATAAATGAACCTGAATATCAAAAAATGAAGTAGGAAGTTCTTTCTCCATCAAGCATAATAGCTCTTTGCATCCACGTTTTTTTTGTGGGATCGAGTTTTTGTCAATCTCTTTGGATGTAATCCACCTATACATATCATAAAAACAATTATAAAGAAGTTAATTAAAAAATAAAAGATATCCAGTATTCATACATATTAAATATAAAATTATCATAATTACCTTATAAGTGATCCAAGACGATAGATCACATCTCGTACTCCTTTCGTTGTACATCCATCGATAACCAAAGGTAAAATGTGTTTCAAAAAGTTATGCCAGTCATGGGTCTTTAACCCAGATAAGCTCTTATCATCCATAGTAAACATGTTTTGAAAAGATGCTCCATATCCTGTAGGAGTCTTAATCAATTGAATTTTATTGTTGATAGTCTGTATCTCTTTTGTTGTAAGTACCCAAGGAGCAGGTGCATAAGTTGTTTCTTGTCGATGTCTATCAAAAACTGGCCATAACTTTGGTTTGGATTTTTGATCTTTCAAATCATTCCTTGATGATGTGGTATCTTTTAGTCCAAGAAGATGCTGCCATAGTGAATAACCAATATTTTTGAATATATGCATAGGATCAAGAAGATGACATACTTTTAACTCTTTCCAATACTCCAAAGAATACCATATTGATATGTTCTCTGCGAGTGCCAATTTTCCTTTACCTCTCTTCACATACTCATTATCTGAATCATCACTGAAGATTTCTGATTCTGGATCTATCAGAGGTCCATCTGTCCATTTTTTATACCAATCCATAGGCGTCATAGGTTTTGGACACTGACCTGTTTCAAGCTTTCCATTAAAATGTATTGCTTCTCTTTTAGATCTTAATGGATGATCATCAGGCAAGAATTGTCGATGTCGAAGATAAATATTTTTGTTGAGATTCTTACTATAGATTGATCTCAACCAATCATCACAATATGGACAAGGTTTATAACCCTTAGTAGATATTCCTGCATCATGAAAATGATAAAAATATAATTAGATTAAATCCTATTTATTTACATGCATGTTGAATAAAAAAATTACATCAATACCTGAACAAACACCATATCTTGGAAAATCGTGAATAGTCCAAGCCACAATACCACGAACCATAATATGTCTTTCATTGATGCTTTTCGATACATCAATGACATTAATACCTCTCCATAACTGTAGCTCAATGATGAGTAGCACCTCCTTTAATGTCAATCCGGGAAGACGTGAGGATGGTATGAAGACCTCGAGCAAGTGGCGGCACAAGTGCGTGAGTGAGAAGCACACAAGCATGCACACACACACACACACACGCGCATACCAGGCAAGACAAAGAGTGAGAATCAATGGAGCTTTTTAGATTACTTTCAAAATGCTCTTACAAGTTCGTTTCAATTACAATCCAACCCAAAAATGAGCTCTCTAGCTCTTTTTATAGTTTTTGACTAGCTTTTGGCCCTGTCCAGACCTAGTGTCCGGCCTAGTTAAAAATTAGGTTCCAGGGCCAATTTAAGGGCTCAAACGGAGTCTAAAAAATACGAAAATTGATATGTAGGTACTTCTAAGGCTCCTCAAGCTCAAGGACTCCTTGGCTTGCACAAAATGGAGCTACAAAAATATGAAATGGTATTTACAATGATTGTTAGTGATAAGAATCACTGTTAAAAGATGTAGATTGGAAAAATTGAAGGGCCTATCTGCCAGATTTGCGTCGACTGCTTTGTCTACTTACTCCTTCACCTTGTTCTGACTCTCTCCGTTGGCTTCCTTGTCTCGTCAATCCTTGGGTTCCCTGGCTTCCTTGTCTAGTCAGTCCTTGGGTGCCCATACTGCTCTCAACACCCCCCCCTCTCTCGCGTCTGTCGTCCCTGACAGACCCTTGTTGCTGGGGGTGTTGGATGTAATATTCCACAACCTGAGTGGCAAGCTGATGTTCTTGTAAGCGTAGTCCTCTGGCCAAATCTGTCATCATACGATCCCAATCGATTGGTCCTGGAACATCCGGATGTGGCAGACGTAACTGATCTGCATGGATCGCTTGTTCTACTGCAAATAGATGTAGCAAATGTGTGGGTCTGGGAATGAAAATTTCGGAGTTGTATTCCCAGAAGCCCGTAGAGAACATTTCCTCAAATGTTTGCTTGAAGCATGCGGGCAAGTACTTGATTCGTGCATGCCAAGCAAAGATAACAGTGACCGAAGGGGTTTGGCTCATGTCGTAGACTAAATCCTTGTTGCCTTGGGCGAATCCAGGAGCGGAGATGTATGGAGCTTGGACATTCCGAAAGGTTTTGAAGACAATGGTCATGAGCTCAAATATCTTCATACACATTTTCGCTGCTATATCAGGTACATTGTTTAAGCGTGCGGACCAGTGCCGAATGGTTGATATCATGTAGGCTACGGTTGGAGGTCCTCGAGGTGGAGCAAAATACGGGTAGTTAACCCAAGCGGAGCACTCTTTATTGTTGCGTACCTTGATTGCAAATGCTTGCCAGGATCTGCGACGTACCACTGGACAATAGCATGGATTATACTTGATGTAGAGTGGCATGGTAGCCCAGGTACTCATCATCTCTGGGTAATCGGTGAGTAAACGTGCACGCCAATTAGGTTGGAAAATCGAGCCAGCACGTGCATCGGTCGGTAAATCCCCTATCTCAAATTGAGTAGCGAATGTGGGCTCCTTCCCTGTATGTCTTTTGACTTCTGCATTATAATCATGTAGTAAGACAAAATAAGGCATGTATTGCGATTCTGATGTTGTGATTAACCGTTGATGGGATAATTGTTGAAAGTAGGAAGACCGAAGGACCGTTTCTTCCAGATTCGTGAGAGATTGCATTTGCACGGCCACACGATCATCATGTGTCTTACCCACTTTCTCGACCCTTCTGACCCAATCTGGAACTTGAATTTCTAACGTGTCTTGTCCTTCTTCTGTAGTTCGACCACCAGGCGTCGGCATAGGCTCGTAGGGTTCTTCGTAGCTGTCCTCGACGGGGATTTCCACTACTGTTTCAGGTTCTGGTTCTTCAATGGGCGAGGGTGGTCGTTCATATGGTAGGAGGCGTGCTTGGAGTTCTGCCACCTGTTTCCGAAGGGTCTCCATTTCTTCTGTAGATTGTTGCAAGATTACCGGTTCCTGTTGAGCAGTGGGTACACTGGCTAACTGTTTCTTTAGAT
Source organism: Ceratopteris richardii (assembly GCA_020310875.1). Lineage (NCBI taxonomy): Eukaryota > Viridiplantae > Streptophyta > Polypodiopsida > Polypodiales > Pteridaceae > Ceratopteris > Ceratopteris richardii. The sequence continues at coordinate 115,573,217 of CM035426.1, read as the reverse complement.
CGGCACATTCAGTCTCTAGTTTCTCATATGACTCCAGGAAATTTGCATGCTCCTCAAGTAAAATGCGGATGTCTTCTGATGGAACTGCTCTATATCTGGTAGGGCTAATGGTTGCTCCTACGGTTCCTTCCATAGCCGCTTCAAAGTTGTCCTGATTTTGTTGTTGAAGTCGTTTGTTTTCCTCTAGTGCTGCGGCCATATGCTTTCTTAATAGCCCAATGTTGCGTCTGAGCGTAGCATTAGATATCATTTGCGCTTGAAGCACTGTTTCTAGCTCCTTAACTGCTTGGTCATCTACAGTTGATGCCTTTGATTCCAATTCGGAGTGAGCCTGCTGTAGTGTGGTATGCTCGTCTAGGAGCGTCAGGTAGTCAGCTTCAAGAGTGGTGACTCTAGCTTGGAAACGTTGAGATTCTGCCTGGAGGGCAGCATTGCGTTCTTCCAATTGATGGAAGTCTTGTTGTAGCTGATTTGCACACTGAAGTAATGTGTCGAACGTGCTATTTACATTATGAGATGCAAGGGGAAAAGTTTGAAATGCAGAGGAGGTGGGATTGGGTAGGGGGGTAGTGAATGCTGTGTGTGCCAATGATGTGAGTGGTGAGGTGGGGGGCAAGGGAGGGGAAGGTGGGGAAATCGTGGGGAGAGGTGCTGTGGTTGGTGAAATGTCCATTGGGTCAGACAAGGCGGTGTGTGCAGGGGCTACCATATAGGTGGGTATGGTAGGTGATGTGAGTGTGGTGTCCGTGTAAATTGATGTCGTTGCGAACATCGGAGGAAGGTGCCTTTGAAACATGGGAGAGCGGAAGAACTGCTCCACAAAGGACGGGTATTGGGGTGGTGAGGTCCGGTTGAAAGGGGTGTAGGGGCCAGCTGGGAAGTGAGGGTTATGGAATGGAGGTACTCGTATTGGGGGGTAGGTCGGGAAACACAGGGTTCCCTCCGTGGGTGCTGGGTTTCCAACTACGCTGGTAATTATGGGATGGCCAGTCATGGGTTCAGCGGATAGATGGGACGAAGTGTACAAGGGATTGGTGACGAAGGAGAAGAGGGTGTCTTGTGAGGTGGGTTCTCGAAATGAGAATGATTTGAATGAGGATGGATTATAAGTGGAGGTAGAGGTGATGACTGTCGTTTCTTCCAAGGTGGGGGGTGGTGGCGGGGGCGGAGAAGGTGGTGATGGAGGACGCTGGGGTGAGATGGGTGATGTCTGAACAAAGGTTTCAGCGGAGAGGTCAGTGGTGGTTGTGGGAGTGGCTGTGGTCTCAATAGGTACTTCTGGTTCTGTGACGGGTATCCTGATAGTCTTACCTGCTCGTGGTAACGTGTCCACTCTGCGTTTGTCATACCTTACGGACTGGCGGACTGCGGTGTGGACAGCCTCTGGAACTCCTAAAGAGTCTGACACTAATTTGAGGGTGTCAATGAAATGTTGGTCCACTCCTTCATCTGATAGCATTTCTTGCATCAAAGCTTGGCCTGATACCAGAGAGAGCTGATGCCTTTCTTGTACTGCTTTGATAGTGTCGTATAGCCTTCTTAATTGAGCTGTATATGCAGGTGCACCTACAAGTTCTGGCACCTCTTGTTGCTCCTCTTGTTGCTCTTGATCATATTCTTCCTCATCATCCTCCTGCTCCTCATCTCCGTCATCTTCTTCCTCCACTTCAACAGGGGTGACGGGGGCTTGGGAGGTTGTGGCCTGCGTTTGTACATTTTCCGCTCGTTGTGCCTCTGCTGTCTCCAGCTCGACATCTTGTAGTAGTTGTTCGAAGTCTTCATTAGTGAGTTCTTCCAAAGCTGCACCACTAGGAAATTCTAGATCCGTTGGGATGGGAGGAAATAGCAAAGTGGAACCATCGGTGCTGCGTCTTGGAAGCCGGAGTGTGAATGGTCGGACTCTTCGGGGTGGCGGGGTGACCTCTGGTGTTAGGGTGGCGCCACGTGGCTGAGCACATGGGACTTGGACCGTGCCTCTCATCTTCTTAGAAGGGGGTCCAGTGGATGTCCTGCCTCGGAACTGCTCTACCCGATTCCACATCAGGGCTCGTTGGATTGGAATGTCATAAGCCAAACACCTATAAATGATTCGTGTCAGAGCACAGCAACCATATAAAACCTGTTTCCGCGGCCAGCGTTTGTGAGCTAAGTGTATCTGATCAATTATCCAGTGGGGTAGGTTGATGGTGAGGCTCTGTGTTTCTGCCAGATACAGGCTAAACCAAATCTTCTTGTGCGGCATGGTGAATCTATCCTGCGCCGGGAAAGCAAAGTGTTGCATGCACATGCGAAGGTGTATGGCAATATTAGGCGTCATGGATACCATGTCCTTGAGCTTGGTGAGACTTCGATTCTTCATGTAATCCGGTACTAGGGTTTCCTTTTCTGTAGGAATATGCATGCCGCGCATATCCAGAGCTTCTCTCACCAAATTGTTTGATAGTCTAAACCTCTTGAGCTCATTCCCCTTTGTCAGAGATGGGATCACAAATGAGCTTGCACCTTTTGGGTTCGGATTTGGGGTCAAGGTGTTGATGAGATAATAGCATCGCATGAAGTCAGGTTTTGGGAGTCGGGCACTGAAATAGGCACTCAATCCGGCTTTTTCCCATATCGGACGTAGACTTTCCGCATTTTGTAACTTCTCAAATTCTCTTGTAAAGAAATGGTATCTGCCTTGCTTTCCATTGTAGTCCAGCTCTGATTCCCAAAGATACGTTCCTTCCCCCAAAGGTCCTGCTACTTCGGTAAACCAATGTGAAGTCTTTCCCACGGGCATGGTGTGGCCACGCGGAGGGTCCGCAATAGGTATGATTTTGACGGCCTGCAACTCTTCTGGTCTTTCGACTGTCTCGGGCAAAACGGGTAAACTGTCCAAGTCCACCACTTGCGGGTTTGTTTCTGTGTGAGAGCTAGTTCCTGCTGCCTCCGCCATGTTGAAAATGTCGTAGCTGATTCTGTGAGCATATATGAATAAACGTTAACATTGCAATGGACACAAAAATGACATGGTGTCCCTTGTTACAATATTAACTTAAAGTTCTGGAGTGGTTAGGAGTTAATAAGTGCTCGGTGCTGGTGTGTGTAGTTAGGAGTTAGGTAGACCTAAGAACTAAGCGAAATGGTGTGATAAGAGTGAAGCGGTTAGTAGGTGGTCATGGATTTACAATAGGGTCAGGGGGTTTGTTACAAGTCTTGGGCTGCCAAATGCAGTGGATGGGTTTTTCTCGTGGTTCCGTGGAGATGCTCGAGAGCTTTCTAGGTGTGTCAGCTTTAACCTGAGGCCTCTTAGGGGCCCATTGACAACTGATTCTGTTCGTGTTCATGTGCCTTGGTGTTGAAAATGAGTGGATGTAGGCTGTGCGAGTGAATAGATCATGCTGTGTAGAGTGTGTTCTTGGTATAGCTATCTGAGCCCGCAAACAAGCCTTAGGCACCCAAATTTGTCTTGATTGTGGGCTCGCCTTCATCGACCTTTTGGGCACCCAAATAGATTTCACTTTAGCCGAAGAATTTCCGGAAGACCTCTTATTAGTGACGTGTCGATGGTTATTAATAAGAGGCTTCGCCCGTTCTGTTGGCGTGGTTGCAACCAGGTGTTCGCCTTTTCGCACCCACACGTGGTTCACTTGTTGGAACATTCTGCTGCGCAGGTTCTTTTGATGTCCGGTATAGATAGTACTCTGCTTCTTTTGCCTTTGCTCCACCTTTGGTTGTTGCCTCCTTCTGGCCTTTGGAAAAGAAGGGAGTTCCGTTGCATCCCTGACTCCTTTTTTGCAAATATCATTCCTCTGCAACACAGGGTTTTGAACAAGAAGAGCATGGTCATCTTCATGTGTACCCCTGGAGGGACCAGGAGTCTGTGCCTTTCCTAGTTCCTTGAGTGTTCCTTTATCCAACTCTATTGTAATTCGACTATGATTGACCCATACGTGAAGAAGTCCACTTCTTAGGTTTAAGTTGACTGCTTGGTCATAGATCCAGTCTTGGCCCAAGACAAGAGGTTCAGTGAGATCCTCATCTTGACACACTAGTGCTTTAACTGTCATTGCCTCATCATGAATGTAGAGGGGAAGTTCCACCTCGCCCATGCAAGGGGTTTCCACGCCTCCCAATCCTATGAGATATGCCTCCACAGGATTGACAGTTAACTGTAACTCTTGACAGTAAGACACTCTTACAGCACTAGTGGCGGCACCTGAGTCAATCAAGGCTTTTACAGTCCTTGCACTCTTTTCTTGTCCTATTTCTAGGGTTACGAAAGGACGTCGATCAGTTATCCTAGGTGAGCTGGTTCCTGCAACTTCACACATTGCCATATGATATCCTTGGTCTGCATAGTCATCTGTCCTAGGCTGCTCTCTACCTTGCCTTCGTAATTTCATCCTTCTGATGCGTTCTAAAGCTTCTGCTTGAGCTTCTTCTCTAATTCGCTTCTCTTCCTCTTTGCGTTTCTTAGCAGTGTTGAGTCGGCTGAGCATTTCCTCCGTGAGGGGTTCCTGATACAACTTGACTCTGCATCCGCTAATATAATTAGGGAGGACATCACCCTCTAATGTGGCCAATTGTACTGCTCCGCTCGTGGAGATCCTATTGATGATCATAGGTCCGTAGCCTCTCTTTTCTAGCTTCCTCGCATGTTGTTTTAGTGTATAGACTAAGACTAGATCTCCTGCTTTCAAGCCTTTATCCTTCACGTGGGCATCAAAGTATGCCTTCTGTCTCTTCTTGGCTGCGTATATCCCTGCAGCGGCTCTCAGTCTCGTTTCCCCTAATCGTTCAAGGTCGAAGATCCTAGAGGAGAGCTCATGACCTGTCCATTCGTGCTCTTGTGCTACTCTCAATGTAGGGATCAGGAAGTCCAAGGGTAACACAGCGTTTTGGCCAAATACCATCTGAAAGGGGGTGGCTTGGAGTACCGTTTTGTAGGCAACTCGGTATGCCCAAACAGCATGGTGTAGCTGTTTGTCCCAGTCAGAGCGTTTAGTGTTCACTAATTTTGTCAGTACATTGCATAAAATCTTATTAGTGCTCTCAGCTTGACCATTAGCTTGAGGGTGATAAGGGGCAGACTTCTTGTGTATTACCAAGACTTCTTGGAGCAGATTTTCAATCACTTCGTTCAAGAAATGAGTGCCTCTATCACTTACAAGCTCTATAGGTAGTCCATATCTCGTGAATACATTCTCAAACAAGAATTTGGCAGTTGTTTGAGCATCGTTCTTGGTTGTAGCTTTTACCTCTACCCACTTGGTGAGATAATCTGTTGCCACAATGATGTATTCCGCATGAGAACCCTTAGCTGGGGGATTAATAGGACCTACGAAGTCTATTCCCCACTTAGAGAATGCACGTCCACCCATCATAGGTTTCAGTGGCATCTCATCTTTGCGTATAGGATACTGAGTCCTCTGACAGACATCACACCTTTTCACATAGGTATGTGCATCCATGTGAAGGGTAGGCCACCAAAAGCCCGCAAACAATATTGCCTTGATCACCCGATCTGGTCCAAAGTGTCCTCCTGCTACACCTTGGTGAGCAGTTTCTAAGATCTTAAGATACTCACTTTCATGGACACACAGTCTCAGGTAACCATCCTTGCCGCGTTTGTATAGATTATCACCAACAAGTGAATAATCCTGGGCCTCTTGTTCCAAACCCCTTTTTCTAGCTAGAGTCATGTCTGGAGGGAATGTGTTTGTCCTCAAGAATGATACTAGGGGTTCACTCCAATCTGGCGCAATGGATACTTGATAGAGAGTGGCATGTTCCACAGGTTGTTTATTGCAACAGATTGGGCATTCCTTGCACAACTTTTGGACATCCGCTTCCATAGTTGGCCAATGCACTCCGAATCTCTTTAGAGTCTGCAACGTTCGTTGTTTTGAATGGTGTTGCTCTAACGCACCTACATGTGCTAATTGCAACCATTTAGCGTACTCATCTTCTTCTACGCAACAAGCCAAGATCCCTTGATCTGTGTGCTTGTACATGCTTCCTGCCATGATATGGTACTTTTGGGCTTTTACGATCTCTCTATTCCGTGTGTTCACCACTGGATGATTAGGCCCGTATGTCAATACTGGTACTATTGGCTTGGCCCACTGCGGCACCACTTCCAAATTAAACAAGTAAGCATCAGGAAGGTCATCTGACACTCCTTGTGGGGCTTCTCCCGATGTGAGCCTAGAGAGATGATCTGCTCTCAAGTGGGTTCTACCTTTTCTTACCACAACCTCAAAATCATATTCCATTAGCAGGAGAAACCATCTTACTAATCTTCCCGTATTGCATGGCTTGTTTACTAAGTACAACAATGCCTGATGGTCTGTAAAAAATTTAAACTTATTTGCAAGCAAATAATGTCTAAACTTTTTAACTGCATATACCATGCCTAATCCTTCTCGTTCAGTAGTGGTATAATTTCGTTCAGCCGCATTCAATTGTCTACTGGCATAGGCAATTGGAAGATCCATATTACCTTCACCAGTAGGTTGTGCGAGCACACATCCAATAGCATAATTGGATGCATCCACGTGAACATGGAATGGCTTATTCCAATCTGGTGTGGTCAAGATTGGTGCTGAACACAATCTTCGTTTAAGCTCCTGGAAGGAATTCTCACATTCATCCGTCCACTCAAAGTTTGTCAGAAGTCCGTACATGGGCTTTGCAATGACAGCATACATGTGTATAAATCGTCGATAATAACCACAATGCCCCATGAAAGCTTGTACTTCCTTGACATTCTTTGGCCTAGGTAGCTCTGCTATGGCTCTCACTTTCTCCTCGTCAGTAGATATGCCATTCTTTGACACTATGTGTCCTAGAATCTTGCCTTGCCTGACCATAAAAACGCACTTCTCTGGGTTCAGGCAGACTTGATATTCTCTACATTTGTCAAAGATCTGTCTGAGTTCAGGAATATGGGTTTGTCTAACGTTGGAATGAGCACAAAGATCATCCACATAGACTTCTAAACTCTTCCTTAGGAACTCCTTAAACACATGGCACATCAGCCTCTGGAAGGTAGCTGGTGCGTTGGTAAGCCCAAATGGCATTACTCTAAAAGCAAAAATGCCCCATTCTGTGGCAAAGGCTGTCTTATGCTGATCCTCTGGAGCTATGGCTACTTGATTGTAGCCCGAAAATCCATCAAGGAAGCTGTACACTTCCTTGCCTGCCACTCTTTCTAAGAGATGCTCTGTGATGGGAAGCGGATAGTTATCTCGAATTGTGGCGGCATTAACCTTTTTCAAGTTAATGCACACACGCAGTTTGCCATTCTTCTTGGGCACCACTACGATGGGGGATACCCATTCAGTGTGCTCAATTTCATAGATAAATCCAGCTTCGACCAGTCTATCTATCTCTTCCTTGATCTTAGCAGCGTAATTATCGTTATATGTATAAGGCTTTTGCTTAGAGGGTTTGGCGTCTGAAGTCATGGGGATGGTGTGCGAGCATATGTCCGGGTCAACCCCTTTCAAATCCTTGTAACTCCAAGCGAATACATCTCTGTATTCTCTTAGCAAGGCAATCAATTCATGCTCTTCTTCTTCTGTCAGGTCATGGCCTATATACGTGCATCTCTCCTCTCCTTCTTCTATGGCCACTACTATTTTCTTTGTGGTTTCTTTGTTATCATAGGCCTCTCCTGATTGTGCCTCTCGTTTAGGCATTCTTATCATGACTCTCCTGTCATCTATCTCATACTTCTTAAAATTTCCCGGGACCTCAAACAAAGATTCTTCCTCCTCTGGTGAGACTTCTTTCTTCATTCGTTTCTTTTCTTCTTCCTTCGGGGTCACATGTGTTGCTAATCTTACGTCATTTGTCAGCTCTCCATGCCTCTGGGTTTGAAATTCTACCTCATGGAAGTAGTCTTCATCTGATGCAAATGGTGGGTCCATAATGATTGACTCTAGATCGGAGTCACTTGCATCCTCAAATGCATCAGGGCTAGGTTCGCATTCTTCTAGAACTGCCTCTCCCATGATTGGCTCTATGGAGAAGACTGAAATATCATAGCCATCCTCATCACAGTGAGGTGTCCATTGTTCTTCGTTGATGGCTACGTCCATTGTTGCTAAGATTTCTGCCCAACCGTGAGGTTCAAATTCTTCGTCTGGAAAAACTACAGGTGCATAGGCTGGGTCTTGGATTGATCTATGGGTTTCTTTCGCACCTACCTCTCTGGCTTTCTCTCTCTTCTCTTCTTCAACTGCTACCTTGCACATCCATAAGTGAGTATCTTCATGCATCCATGAGGATCCAGATCCTATGGAATGCACCGATTCTGTGTCATCTTTGGCTCTATGGATGGGATTCCATTGGATAGGAGGGACGTCTCTGTGAGAAAAATCCTTGAGATTGACTTTGGTTGTAACACCCAAGTGTTGCAGATACAAGGAGTTGGTTCCCCAATCCTGTACCACTTGCAATTGTCGCATAAATGGCCTTCCCAAAATCATCTCATAGGCATGATTTTTACTGAAGTCACAGATAGCAAAACTATGTTCAAACTCGACACCACAAGTGGTGAGAGTTATTCCTTCTAGCAATCCTAGGGGTCTCTCTATGTGGCCATCGGCCATCTGCAATTTCATTCTCGTCGGCCTGAGTGCCGGCTTGCCCCAACGCTTCCATAAGGAGGTGGTGGCAATTGCGACTCCTGCACCTGAGTCCAAAATTGCCTTAGTGGTGTAGTCTTGGTAGGTAATGGGAAGATAGGTGTTCCCTTCTTCACCTTCACACATATCTCCTATCTTATCCAAGGGAATTTCTGGCACTGTCCTATGGGATCCTACCCTGGAATGTGGTTTTGCAACTTCAGTTACTTGACTAGCTACATATTTCCGCGCGTTTAGTCTATTCTCAGGCAGTTCTTCCAAAGTGCAATCGCGTTGCATCTTGGTGTTCGTTACTGCCTCCGTGTTCCTTGGTATGACTGAGTCGTCATTCCTTACCATGACTGTGGGTGTTCTCATACATGTGGACTTTGCTTCCCATGGGCCTGTGAAGTGGGGTAGCTCTTGTATGGAATTAGACTCAAAGTCCAATCTCTCGTGAGACTGAGTACTCTCATGTTCCCCGTAAATGGATGGGATGTCTTGTGGGAATTGGTCGTGTGCATCGTCCACAAGTTCAAAAGGAGGGGTGACCTCACTTTCGTTATCCCATTTATCTTCTTGAATCTCTCGTAGGAAGTCTGGTGCAAACCGATTCATAGAAGAAGAAGTGTCTGGCTCCGTAGAATTGGGCACATAAGCAATCTGGGAAGGAGGGCTTATTCTATCGTTGGCTCTCTCCTTGTTCCCATGGATGGCTGGAGCACAAGCTTCTTGGGAAGGATTACTTATTCTATTACTTTTCCGAACAGGCTCATACGCTCTCTGAGAAGGAATGTTGGTCACCTGTGGAGGTACGTAAGCTTTCGGGGGAGGCTCATGTGACTGTTGGGGGGGGAGATAAACATCTTGAGGAGGCACATGGGCTTCCTGAAGAGGCTGGCTTATCCGTTCTCTTGCCCTCTCCTTTCGTTGAGGGGCAGGTTCCTTCTCTGATTGTGCAATCAACTTCTCTATTCTTTCCAGCAGTCCATCAAAGTGTAACTGCGTCTTAGCTGAACTAGAAATGTTAAATAGGCGACTGGCCTCAAACATGGTCTGAGCCAATTCCACCATTTTGGCACAAATCTTAGTTCGTTCAAGCTCTAGCTCGGCTCTAGGGTAGCACCTTTCATGATCGGTGATGGTTGGCCCTTCTTGGATTCTGGCCTGATATGCTTTAAGCATCATATTAAGGTCCTCGGGAGTGGGGTCAGCTAGGACTGATCCTACTCTAGGGGGTGGTGGGATTTGATGAGGCGGTGGGGGAAGTGGTGGGTTAGATGGAGGTGGGAGTGGTGGAGGCGGGGTAATGTGAGAGGGAGTTGGAGCTGTGAGTTCAGTTATCCTCGCTTTGGTTTCTCTTATGCTTTCTTCAAGTTCGTTTATCTTTTTTGCCCATTGTCTTTTCATTCTTTCTCGACTATCTTTCCATGCTCTAGTTCTTTTCTTTGTCACGCTCTCGGTTTCACTAGCCTCTGGGCCCTTTTCCTGGCTTGCCTCTTGGTTTTGCTGCAATGCCTGAGCTCTAGTAACCACCTGCACTGGTGCAGTGGAAGTGACACTTCCTGAGGCATCCACAACCAACCCAATCACATTGATAGGAGTGATTTTTGGCATATTATTGGGGTTCTTTGGGCAATCTCGTAAGAGATGCTCTTTTCCACAATCTTGGCAAAAGCCTTGGATCGTCACGGACTGATTTTGTGGAGGTGGAGGTAAGGGACAATCACGAATGAAGTGATCCCCCTGACATCGGTAGCATGGTCCTCTAGGAAAGGGTGGTCGTACCTGCCTAGGTTGAGGCCTAGGGTTGGGGTTTGCATACATGACGTTCGTGTAATCCGACTCCCAACTAGGTTCACTTGATTCTTCACTATAGTATGACTCACCACGTTCTGGAGACTGCATGTAATAAGCTTGGGGACTATCGACATGTGTAGAATCAAAGCTATGGTCACTCGGGTCACTTTCTGAGATCAATGGGGTTACTGGAACTATGGCACTATTCAGGTTTTCTTCTGCAACAGCATACTTTACTGGAATCACGTTAGAGGGGTTTGGAGGCTGTTGAGCTAGCACCGGTTGGGGTCTCTGTTGGGCCTGATATTGTGGTTGGTAGGTTTGTTGGGGTCTAGCATATTGTGGGGGTGGAGGGTACTGGTTCTGGTATCTTCCTTGTTGGTAGGGCTGAGGGTAGGGTTGCCTAACAGTCTGCTTGTTGTATGGGCAATCTTGCGCAGTGTGGTTTGTGTACTTCCGTTCTATAGTGCAGTACTGGCTACTAGGGTTAACTTGGGGTTGAGCCATAATGGGACACACATTTGCCATGTGGTCACCACCGCATGTATAGCACCTCTTCACAGGGGCAAACCTTGGGATTTGTTTGCCAGTGACACCTAATTTCTGAGCTACCTTTTCGGCAAGTTCCTCAATTGATGTGGATTGCGTGGAAGAGTGACTAGATGCACTATCTGAATCTTTGTAGATTTTGGAGAGCTCTAGTTCTTCCCCTAGGTTATCTTCAATGTCAATGCACATGCGTACACACTCTTCTATAGTTCTAGGGTCCTTCAGATACACATAGGATCTCAATTTTGTACTCAGCAATCCATCAAGGAATAAGGCTACTTGTTTAGCAGATGTGGGTAGTTCCGAAATAGGGCACCTTTCAAGATATTGTCTAAATCTTCTTCCGGCCAATCTGACAGTCTCTTGGGGGGTCTGTTTGAAGCTGTGAATCAATGAGGAGGTATTGTGCCTTATGCCGCTCTTAGAGAACTCTACAATAAATGCCTCTAGGAGTTGGTCTATGCTCCTGAACTGACGCTCATCTAATGGCTGAAACCATGTAAGTGCTGTGTTCCTAAGGGTTAGACCGAAGGCATTGTATTGCGTGAACAGATCTTCCACTTGTTCAGCTCTCAAAACTTGCTTGAACTCCGCCACATGATCATAGGGATCTCCTGTGCCGTCAAAGTAATTCTTCATGGACTTAACTAGCTGGGTGGGTCTCAAAGTTCTCGTGTGCTCTCTAGGCCTTGGCAGAGGGAATCCATCTACATTTCTTTGGTTCCTGTGGGCTCTATGCATCTCAGGTTCTACCCTATTCGTCTCTGTTCTCGTTCTTTCTCTGCCCACTAGGTTGGCAAAACTTACTTCTGGTCTATCTCTACTCCTGTCTCTTTGCGTTCCATGAGCTTGGGAAGTTCCAGCCCCAGGGTGACCGTAGGATACATTTGATCTTGGTTGGGGGAAAATAAATTCACCCTTCCAAGTGTAAGCATGCCTATCGTTTTCTGTCACCACAAAGATCCGTTCTGAAGCATGATCTAAATAGGTCACTCTGCCTGGGCTATCCGGATCCTTAAACTCGTAGATCATGATATTTCCTATGTCTGTCGGCTGATTAGACTTATACCTCCAAAAGGCTTCATCAGTTTCTCGATTGAGGAGCAACTCTATGCTCTTGTTGTCTTGGGGGACCCATTCAGGCGTGATAATCCTAGTGAGAACTGATTTACCTCGAGGGGTTCTAGGTTCTGCACCCATGTTCCCTTGTTCCAGGTCCCCTAAGTCCGCTTCTGAGATTACGTTCCCAAAGTCATCTGTCCTATCAGGGTGACTAGTGACTACATATATAGTTCCTTCTTTGTCCAAGTATGCACCATTTTCAAACTTGACAGCTGGGTGTTCTAGTCCAATGGATTGGTCAGGGTTTTTAATCTGGACCACCGATCTTCCTAGGCCGTCCTCATAGATGCTAGCACCTAGTCGGTTGGTCCTAAGATATTCCAGCTGTGTTTTGTAAGGGCCTTCTACCCTGTACAAATAAGGCACACCTGAACTTCCCGTAGGTCTGTCCATGCCTTGAGACATCTCTGACTCACTGGTATCAGAGCTAGGGTAATGAGAGTGGCGATTCAACTGCTGGGCCCAAGACCTTGCAGTGTGGTTGACACTAGCCTCTGAAGACCTAAGGCTTTGTCTTTCCCTTGCTAATTGTCGTCCTGATCTAAGGTTCATATGCCTAACTGATTAGCCCAATTTTTTTCAGAGTACAACCTCGTTGCCAATTAATTGGTACCAGTCACTTGATTCTTTTTAGTTAATTATTGTGTTTATGGTCTTGTCTGATATCACGTCGTCGGAATACTTGAGTGTTCTTCGTAATTTCAGGTTGATCGTTCCACGTTAGGTTCTTTTCCTTTGGGTTATTGACAGTACAGTAACTAAGTTTTTAGCTTGAACTTGAGTTCCTTAATAGTCTTCAACTTGATAACTGCCTATCGTCGCCCTGACTTACTCCTATCTCTACTCGTTCTTAGCTTGAGCTAGGAAATGACAGAGGGAGTTGAGAATCATCCAACCTTACTTGTTGATCCCTTGCTTTATGGTGCTCAAGAACCCGGTTCTCAAGCTTGCAAGGAAACCTTGCTTTGTACGCTCCCAGCTGCTCTCAAATGACCTATAAAAGACCCACGGTTAGCTCAATGCTTATATTCAAAGGACAAAACCAACCACTTTCATCCATGTAACATAGACACATATTTGCATTGTGACTTTTAGGAAAATAATTCTAAAGACCCCTGACTTTGAGCCCCCTGGGTATGGTCAACTTCACAATGCCCTCTCTGAAAATCAACGCGTTATCTTTATAAAAAACAGTTGAGGGCGTGTAGTATATGCTATGAGCTTTCCAACAAGCCCTAGAGCTCAAAAATTGGATCTCGTATGAAAAAGTTGTGACCGTTCAGGGTTCTAGGGTTACGATAGGGTTCAAACAAGATCACTGTGCAACAGGTTTTCCCCAAGTTGTTTTCCTAAGACTTCCCCATGTGCTCAAGAGCATAATATTTGTGACCAAAATTAGCCCAATTTTTCAATTAACCAACCTTAAAAATTTTGGCTAAAATTGGCTGTCAATCGCGATGGATAGGGCTGTCAATCGCGATGGACACTCAGTCAATCGCGATGGACAGAGAGTTCAGTCGGTCGCGATGGACACCCAATTCAATCAATCGCGATGGACAGTCAATCAATCGCGATGGACAGAGGGTTGAGTCAATCGCGATGGACAGGCAGTCTGTCGCGATGGATAGAGGGTTGAGTCAATCGCGATGGACAGGCAGTCTGTCGCGATGGACAGAGGGTTGAGTCAATCGCGATGGACAGGCAGTCTGTCGCGATGGACAGAGGGTTGAGTCAATCGCGATGGACAGGCAGTCTGTCGCGATGGACAGAGGGTTGAGTCAATCGCGATGGACAGGCAGTCTGTCGCGATGGACAGGCAGTCTATCGCGATGGACAGGCAGTCTATCGCGATGGACAGGCTGTCTGTCGCGATGGACAGGCAGTCTGTCGCGATGGACAGAGCTGTCAATCGCGATGGACAGGAATTTTGCAAGATTTTCAAAAATTTTAGTGGGAATGTGGTGTGCAGGGTCTCTAGTCCACTGTGGTGCACTCAGATTGACCAACAAGTGAAAATTTCTGTCAATCGCGATGGACAGAGGGCGGCGACTGCGAGACAGTTTCGTCGAGTTCCGTACCTGCGCGGAAAGCTGGAGATGGTGATGTGACCTGTACCTGCAAGACAGCTCAGAGAACATGCAAAAAGCAGCACATGCAAATTCGCTCTCTTGCTCTCTCTCACAAGTGAAATGAGGGAAATGAGGTGGAGGTGGGGATATAGTCAAAAAAACTGAAATTTTCGCGATGATGGATATGGAGGTGGTAGGTGGTGATGATGATGATGGAAATGAAGACGGTAAAGAAAGTAAAAGAAAATCGATGAGAGTGAAGAAAATACCTATAACTCCAACGCGTCAACTCTACGTCTTACCATCACACGCTCGTCCTCAAAGCTCGTTCCCCGGCAACGGCGCCAAAATTTGGTGTAGCTCAATGATGAGTAGCACCTCCTTTAATGTCAATCCGGGAAGACGTGAGGATGGTATGAAGACCTCGAGCAAGTGGCGGCACAAGTGCGTGAGTGAGAAGCACACAAGCATGCACACACACACACACACACACGCGCACACCAGGCAAGACAAAGAGTGAGAATCAATGGAGCTTTTTAGATTACTTTCAAAATGCTCTTACAAGTTCGTTTCAATTACAATCCAACCCAAAAATGAGCTCTCTAGCTCTTTTTATAGTTTTTGACTAGCTTTTGGCCCTGTCCAGACCTAGTGTCCGGCCTAGTTAAAAATTAGGTTCCAGGGCCAATTTAAGGGCTCAAACGGAGTCTAAAAAATACGAAAATTGATATGTAGGTACTTCTAAGGCTCCTCAAGCTCAAGGACTCCTTGGCTTGCACAAAATGGAGCTACAAAAATATGAAATGGTATTTACAATGATTGTTAGTGATAAGAATCACTGTTAAAAGATGTAGATTGGAAAAATTGAAGGGCCTATCTACCAGATTTGCGTCGACTGCTTTGTCTACTTACTCCTTCACCTTGTTCTGACTCTCTCCGTTGGCTTCCTTGTCTCGTCAATCCTTGGGTTCCCTGGCTTCCTTGTCTAGTCAGTCCTTGGGTGCCCATACTGCTCTCAACAATAACTCTTGGAGATCGTCAATGAGAGGAGCAAGATATATATTCATATCTTTAACTTGTCTTTTGCCTGGGATTAAAAGTGAAAGCATTAAATGTTCCTTTTTAATGCTAAGATATGGCGGAAGATTGTAGTTTATGACTACCACTGGCCATGTTGACCATTTACTAGATTTCATGGAGAATGGATTAACCCCATCTAATGTAACTCCTAACTTTAGATTCTGTGGATTTTCTGCAAATTTAGGCCATGTAGAATCAATATGCTAAAAAGCAACACTATCATGAGGAATTCTGATTATTCCATCAGTACTTTTGTGATCATGTCCCCAAGTCAAAAGCTTTGATAATTCGGGGCTTTGAAACATATGTCTAATCCGTGGAGCCAATGGAAAATGTCTCAATACCTTTTTTGGGATTTTACCTTCTTCGCCCTTATATCGAGGAGATTGACATTTGGGACATGTCAAAGAGTCTGCATATTCACCTCTATATAAAATACAATCGTTAGGACATGCATGTATACATTGATAATCTATACCAAGATTGTTGATTATCTTCTTCATTTCATCATGTGAGGTAGGAAGAATATTCTGACTCGGTAAAAACTTTTCAGATAATAACTTGTAAGTTTATAAAAAAAAGATATATTAAAAAAAGTAAATAAATAAATATACATATATATATGCATATAATTTTATATATGTGTATGCTTATGTGCATCTTTCAAAATATTCGCAAAAAATTTGATTGTTTTGGATGGCAGGATACGATTGTTTGTTTTGGAGGATATGAAGTATGTACCTTCATTGAATGATTTGTCGATTCTATCATATGTTCAGTTTGAAAGTGTGAGAAGCGGGTTTAGAATTGCTATTCAAAGAATTTGGCATTGTTTATAGGCCATACGATGGTGACCTGGATGAATCGCATGCACAGAGCTTACTCAAGATAGAGCAACCATATCATAATGGACTAGTGTCAGCAAGATTCCTGGGGTATGCAGTAAACCTCTTGCATGTCAATGATGAGCATCTGAACTTTAGGATACAAAGTGGAAATCATGGTGGCTTTAGAGGATCACTTTTATATAGCTCGTTCAAAGAAGGATCTTATACAGCTTTTATACAACCTGAAGTTCTTTGAACCAGCTGTATAAAAGTGATCCTCTCAAGACACCATGATTTCCACTTTGTATCCTAAAGTTCAGATGCTCATCATTGACATGCAAGAGGTTTACTGCATACCCCAGGAATCCTGTTGGCACTAGTCCATTATAATCAGATTGCTCTATCTTGAGTAACCTCTGTGCATGCGATTCATCCAGGTCACCATTGTATGGCCTATAAACAGTGCCAAATTCTTTGAATAGCAATTATAAATCCACTTCTCACACTTTCAAACTGAACATATGATAGAATCGACAAATCATTCAATGAAGGTACATACTTCATATCCTCCAAAACAAACAATCGTATCCTGCCATGCAAACAATCAAATTTTTCGTGAATATTTTGAAAGATGCATTAATAGTTTTAAAAGATGCGCGGACAAAAAGTGTCCATTCAATTCAAGTTCTTGTTCTTACCATATCTAAAGTAAGAATAAAAACCTGCATTGAATGGACACTTTTTGTTCGCCCATCCTTTAAAATTATTTTTCCATCCTTCAAAATGTGTGTATATGTGTGTGTATGTTTATATGTGTGTGTATGTTTATATGTGTGTGTATGTTTATATGTGTGTATGCATTCATGTATATTATGTGTATGTTTACATATGCAAGTATTTATATATATATATATATTTATGCATATATATATAAATAGATAGAAAATTAAAAATTATACCTTAATAGTGTCGAAATAGATACATTACTCCATCCAAAATGATTTTGAAGATTGAGAATAAGTAAGCTCGCACTTAGTCATGTCAAACGACTTCCTTCATATACATGCTTTAGACATTCCTCTCGAAGATATTTCTCATTTTTAGAAATATCAATGCTCTCACTGTCATTTTGATACCAATCCTCAATAAAATCTGCCATGCCATCATCTTCATCATTGTCACACAAATCTTGTACTTTATCGTCTTTTGAATATAGATCTTTCAACTTTGCATATTCCACAGGATTACTTTTGCGTAGCCTCCTCATGGAGGCTTTTGATAAATGAGGTCTTATTGGTAATTGTGAATGCTGTGGAGGAATATCATCAACATCATACGTTGGAATCTACACATATAAATAAAATTCATTAGTATTCCATAAATGAATAAAAAGTAAACTTTAAATATAAAATTAAGTATATAACGTATTAAATATGGGTAGAAAATTTTTATTCTCTCTAGCTAAAAGGTGCTCTTGGAGGTCTACGCCATCCATAATTCACTAATAGTTCATCACCGGCATGTAATGTAGTAATAGCATTGACAACTATGTATCTTGATACATCTCTACTCATGTATGGTGATTCATGACTATTTTCATGCTCCTCAAATGTGCAATTAGTCATTGAACTATTATGTAACCCTCGACTACTATTTATTAAACCTGTTATATTTCCATGTGTGTAAGGTCTTCCATCAATATATAATCTTTCATTTTCTGCATGTAAAATACTTCTAATAGTAAGGGATGTTGCGTTCAAGCATATTCCATAAGTACTCATGCTTTGAACATAACGTGAAAGTCTATGCCAATCTCCCCATCCATATATAGGACCACAAAATGACATAAGAGTGACTTCAGAGTTCGGAGGCACATACAAATCCTCTACAATAAAGAGACCATGACCAACATTAGTAATAGTGGATGGAGCAATCATATAGTGATTGCCCCAAAAGTTGAAAACCTCTCCATCTAAAGGAAGTGGTTCTCTATTCCATCCTCCATATCTTCTTCTATCATATGTCTGTACTAAAGAACGATCACGAGCTGGCAATGGATAATCTCCAGCCGTTTCAGTCTCTAAACCAGGAGGTAGAGGATTTGTAGAAACCTCTGCTTGTAATTGATGAACAACAAGTCCATGACGTGTACGAGGTATATTAACATTATGAGAAAAATTATCATCATCATCATCATCGAGCAAGTATTCTTGTATATCAACAGTAATTGGATTTTGTATATGGTTTTTAAATAAAATAATGACATTAATATATATAGAAAATACATACCCAAGCATTATCACGTTGACCAGGTGATGGTGCACGCTCAAAAGTACCATACTCTACCTCATGTTCAATACATTCCAATCGAGGTCTTCGATACGTGCCATAACAAGAGTTACACCAACATATAATATGCTCTTGATAGTAAAATTCATCATAATTCCTATCGGAGGACACATGTGAAGTAGTTGCATGGGTAGGAGGTGGTGGAGTACCCTCTGATTGATTAGAATATGCACATAATAAGAAACAAAAAAAAATATAAGTTATGTATCCATCAAATATATTTAAAATTAAATGTTTGATATACTTACAGTATATAGTCATTGCACGATGAGGAGACGGTGGTGGAGTTCCATCTGATTGATGAGAATCTACAAATAATGGTATTTGATATTAATAATCTAATTATCTACATACACAAAATTTACACATACACACATATTCACATATACACAACTACACATTATTGTGGGATAAATGCATGTATTTTGTATGAATGAGTGTATATGCATGCATGTGTGTGTACGTATATATGTGGATATGTATATGTGTGTTTATGTTATATGTATGTATATGTGTATATGTATACATATATGTATGCGTATATGTTTGCATGTATATGTGTATGTGTACGTGTGTGTATATATGTGTATGTATTCTCATTTTTTTTTCTGTTTGAGATTAAATTAATAGGAGATATTGTATGGTGGAAAAAAATAAGAGGTGACCTAACATAGAACCTGAGACGTGGTAGTTTTTTCGTAGACAGCTACGTCTTCAGGAGTCATTTGCTTAGTAGAAGGTACACAAATTAATAGTTTATATTTATATTTTTTATATATTTTAGTAATTTTTTACATTTAATTTATGTATTTTTTTTTCTTAAATAAACAGGTTGTTGCAAAGAAGAGAGTGGAGTCGTGCCACACATCGCAGCTAGGCCAAATGGGCCATAATGGTTTTGTAGCTACATTTGTAAGTATATGTGTTATTGTGAGTATATTTTTTATTTTAGTTAAAATGCAAGCAACTAATCTTTTTTATTTGTTTCAATGCAGCGGAAGGATTATGGCCGATATCCTATGAAACATGAGATCGAGAATGCTACACATTTTGGATATTGGCGTTTGCGCGAGTATATGCAAGATCATCCTGATGCCTTTGTGAGTATTATTAAATTTTAAATAATTATTTTATTTTTATGAATGGTTTAATCGTTTTATTTATTTATGTTTGTTATATGTAATACAGGAGTATTATGGAGAGACAGATATGGATGAGGTGGAGAGACAGACACAGGAGGGATGATCTCGATCGTCACAGGGTGATCATGACGATGAGGATGAGGAAGATCAGGATGATCATGATACTGCTGCTGATGATGATGATGATTAGGATTTTAGTTGATTATGACATTGGATTATATGTATTTACATGGATATATATATATATATATATATATATATATATATATATATATATATATATATATATATATATATATATATATATATATATATATATATATATATATATAATCTATATATTTTTCATTTCAATTATGTTTTGAATTGTGTGTATGGTATTAAGTAATGAAGAGTTTTGTTCTATTGATTGTTATTATTGTTTATATTAAGCATGTGTTTTAATACTTTAATTATATAATGCATTCATATGTGTGTACCTAAGTGTATATGTATGTGTGTATATGTATGTATGTGCATGTGTATGTGTGTGTATATGTATGTATGTGCATGTGCATGTGTAAGTGTATATGTGTGTATGAGTATGTGCATGTGCATGTGTATGTGTGTGTATATGTATGTGCATGTATATGTGTAACTCTATGTGTATATGTGTGTATGTGCATGTATATGTGTATATGTAGGTATGTGCATGTGTGTGTGCATGTGTATATGTGTTTTAATACTTTAATTATATAATTCATTCATATGTGTGTACCTAAGTGTATATGTATGTGTGTGTATATGTATGTATGTGCATGTGTATGTGTGTGTATATGTATGTATGTGCATGTGCATGTGTAAGTGTATATGTGTGTATGAGTATGTGCATGTGCATGTGCATGTGTATGTGTGTATATATGTATGTGCATGTATATGTGTAACTCTATGTGTATATGTGTGTATGTGCATGTATATGTGTATATGTAGGTATGTGCATGTGTATATGTGTTTTATACTTTAATTTTATAATTCATTCATGTTGAAGAAATGACAGAGATGAGCTCGGGAATGATGAGTCTTACCCGCGACTTTTTCATGTTCATTTTTATAGTTGTTGAGTTAAAGTTTGAATTTGAATTCAAACTTTTGGCTCCCTATAATCATGCTCCTACATCCTAGGATATATTCCATCAATCAAAGCTAACTTTTCCACGAATTCCTTTTGGTATGTGTTTACAAAGATTCCAAGTCAAAATCTGACTTTTACAAAAAAGTAAAGTGGTAATTAACCACTAGCATTTGTTCCTATGCTTCTCCATATCTGTATGGATTTCAATGTATCCTTCAAGCCAAAAGTGTAGGCTTGTGAATTGCACCAATAGCTCTCCCTCAAGCCAAACATTTTGGCTTGGTCTTCATCTTCAGTCTTCATGTATATCCTGCAATCCAATCATTGCTTTGAACCTGCAAAGTTTGGTTCCATCCAAAGCTTTAGTCAAAAAATCTGCACACTGCATGTTGGTTGATACATAGGTTAGTTGAATGTCCTTGCTTAATAACTTCTCTCTCACATAATGGTAATGGACCTCTATATGTTTGGTCCTAGCATGATAGATGGGATTAGCTTCAAGGTGAAGTGATCTTGTATTGTCTCCAAAGATTATTGGTGACCTAGTATATAAACCCAATTCTGTATACAATAACTTGATCCATATGGCTTCTTGGGTGGCATTAGCCAATCCTCTATATTCTGCCTCTGTAGAAGACAAAGCAACAGTAGGTTGCTTCTTTGAAGACCATGATATTGGTTTATCACCTACAAATGAAATGTATCTTGAAGTGCTCCTCCTATCATCCTTGCATCCTGCCCAATCTGCATCTGAATAGATCTTAATATCCAAGTCTGAAGTGTAGGGGAAATACAGACAATGATGTTGTGTACCCTTGAGATACTTTAGAATTCTTTTGGTAGCTTCTAGGTGAGGTACCCTTGGCTTGTGCATAAACTGACTTATCACACTAACTCCATATGCAATATCTATCCTTGTTAAGGTAGCATAGTTCAAACTTCCAACTATGCTTTGATAACCTGTAACATCATCAATTTCATCACCTTCATGGGCACTTAGTTTTAGGTTTACCTCCATTGGAGTACTTGCAACTTTGGCATCCTGGAAATGAGACTTCTTCAACAAATCTTGTATGTACTTTTTCAAAGTAATGTATATTCTAGAGTTAGTATAGACTAACTCAAGTCCAAGAAAATACTTTAGTAGACCAAGATCATTGATCTTGAACTCCTTCATTATCTGGTTTCTTGATTTTTCTGATTCCATTGACATCATTACCTGTAAGTATGATATCATCAACATATACACATAGGTATATTACCTCTGAATTACTTCTCTTGATGAATAGAGAAGTGTCTGCCTTGCTCATGACAAAACCTTGGTCTTGAGGTATGTGGTTAACCTGTGATTCCATCCCCTAGGTGCCTGCTTTAATCCATAAAGAGCTTTATTTAATTTGCACACATATGTTACCTTGTTTGGATCCTCATAGCTAGGAGGTTGTGACATATATACCTCCTCTGAAATCCATCCATTCAAGAAAGCATTTTTTACATCCAATTGATACATGTTCCAATTTTTTGATGCAGCCACACTTACCAACACTCTGATGGTTGGCATCTTGGCCACAGGTGAGAATGTCTCTTCATAGTCAATGCCTTGGGTTTGTGCAAAACCCTTGGCTACCAATCTGGCTTTGTACCTGTTAATTGACCCATCAGAATTTCTTTTGAGTTTATAGATCCATCTGGATCCTATTACCTTCATGGATTCTTTCTTTGGTACTAGCTCCCATGTGTCACTTTCTTTGAGTGCTTCAATCTCCTCATCCATAGCTTCCTTCCATTCTGTCTTGGTCATGGCTTCTTCATATGATCCTGGTTCTTCAATTGACAAATCTTTGGCAAGATAAACAGAGTGTTTAGTAACAAGAGATGTATCATACCCATATCTGATAGATTTTTTGCTCCCCCTTTGTGATCTTCTGATTGATTGATTTGAAGATTCAGGAATATCTTCAAGCTCCTTCATTTTGACTTTGCCTTTGGACTTCCATGCCTTGAACTCTTCAAGGTTGATAACATGTTCATCATCTGAAGTAGTGTCTTCATTCTGAATAGGTTCCTCCTTAGCAAAACTTGGAAATTCCTCTTCCAAGTCATAGGGTAGTTTAAACTTCATGCATTCATTCTCATACCAAGAATCATTTTCATCAAAGACAACATCTCTACTAACCATGAATCCCTTATTTGAAGGATTGTAAAACCTGTATCGTTTTTTATTCAGATCATATCCAATAAAGATACACTTCTCAGCCTTAGGGTCTAGCTTACCTCTTATCTGAGAAGGAATGTGTACATATGCCACACATCCAAATATCCTGCAATGGTCTAGTGAGGGTCTCTTACCATGCCATGCTTCATAGGGTGTCATCCCATCAAGGGACTTAGATGGTAACCTGTTTATGAGGTAAGTGGCAGTAGACACACTCTCTACCCATAGGTAGTTAGGTAACTTTTTTTCATTCAACATAGACCTAGCTGTTTCAACAATCAACCTATTTCTTCTCTCAGCTACCCCATTCTGTTCAGGAGTGTATCTTGTGGTGATTTCTCTCTTAATGCCTCTGTCCTGCAAGAAGTCTTCAAACTCATTGGAGAAGTACTCACCTCCTCCATCTGACCTTAGTCTCTTTAGATTCTTCCCTGTCTGATTCTCAACAAGTGCAAGATATTTTTTAAAACAATTCAACACTTCATCCTTGTGCTTCATGAAGTACAATACAGTCCATCTGTTATAATCATCAATAAAAGATACATAGTACCTTGATCCTGAGATTGAGGGGTCTTTGCTTGGTCCCCATACATCTATGTGGACAAGTTCTAGGTAGTCCTCATGCATGTAGCCTTTCCTTGAGAAGGGTAACCTATGGGACTTACCAAATTGACAAGCACTACATTTATATATCATGTGTTGTTTGGAAACATTGGGTATTCCAATTACACATTGATCCCTGCATATCTGTTTCAATGTTCTTTCTCCTACATGCCCTAATCTTTTATGCCAAATCTCAAGCTCTGAAAGTGTTTGGTCTTTATAACTGTATAGTGCAATATTCTTTGTGTCTTCTAGCTCAAAAGTAAAAAGTCTACCTGATTTTTCTCCTTTTGCTATTCTCTTGAACCCATGCCTTGGATCCTCCACAAATGCTCCCTATTGGTTGATTCTAACCTGCAAACCTTTCTCCATAATCTATCCAACACTCATCAAATTTTTGGTAATGGTTGGTACATAGAGTACCCTACTCAACAAGTTCTGATTTCCATCACAAGTCTTAACATTTCCAACTTTAACTACTGAGTGCTTGGTGTCATCACTTGTTTGTACTTGATGCATACCTTTTGGTTCTTCAAGGTCAGAGAGTAAAGCTACATTGCCAGCCACATGATTTGAGCATCCTGAGTCAATGTAGAATAGGTGGTCATCATTTATACCTGGTTTTGAAGTCATGTTCATGATCAGAAGAGAATCATCTTGCTCTTCTGTATAGTTGTTGTAATCCTTTCTGGATTTGAATCCTCCTTGGTAGTTGCCATTGTAGTTGTTGTTGTAATTGTTGTTGTAGTTGTTGTTGTTGTAGCCTTAGTGATGGTTGAATCTACCTCTTGACTGTGAGTATGCACCTCTTTGATATTCTCTTCCTCTCTGATTCTTGTAATTCCTGAAATACTCATCTGTAGTATGATTTGATAAACCACAAATGTTGCATGGTGAGGAGTTATAGGATCTCCCCCTACCTTGCTTACCTCCTCTGCCCCTTCCTCTTAATGATCTACCTCTGCTTGCATAGTTGGCTTGGGAGGTAGTGCCTTCATCTTCTATCTTCTTGTTCTTGCCTTTATCTTTAGACTTACTTTTATCAGTGTATAAGGCAGAAGAGCTATTACCTTTGGATGTATCTCCATTCTTGTTGAGCTTGGCTTCATGAGTGAATAATTGTCCCATGAGAGTGGTAAGGTCTAGAATCTGCATGTCCATGTAAAGGTCCATGGCAGTGGTGAAGCTTTCCCATTTGTCATTAGCTTTGATCCCATTGATCACTTGCCTTACAATCTGCTCTTCTTCAATCTCTTCTCCTATGCTTGCTTACTGATCTGCTACATCTTTAATCTTAGTCACAAATTCTAAAATAGCCTGCTTAGGTTGCTTCCTTAATGTGGTGAATTCAATCCACAACTGATTTTTTCTAGCCCTTGTGTTGGAAGAAAAGTAGGATGACAAGGTTTCCCAAGTCTCTTGGGTTGTCTTACAGTTTCTAATATGTGGAAAAAGAAAATCAGAGATGGAGTTGAGTAAATAAGACGTTGCTAATGCATCCTTAGCACACCATGTGTTGAGCTTTTCATGTTCTTCCTTTGTTGGTAGTCCTCTGGTTTTGAATGAGGGCAATTCCTCATCTCCTGAGATGTATCCATAGAGACTCCTTCCTTGTAGGTTTGTCTTCTCCTTAGAGACCATGCCTCATAGTTGTTCCTGTCCAATTTATCAATAAATGAAGGAAAACCATCTCCCATTTTACCTTACTTGCTCTGATACCACTGTTGGGAAAGATGGATGGACACTCCAAGAGATTGAGTAGATACTGCCAAATCTTGCTTTGTACCAGCCCTCTGATGCTTTAGAGTTGATAAGTGGACCTCCTTAGATTTCCAATGACACCATAAAATGGCCTATGTACTTTGGAAATGATGTGTGTAAAGATTGAATCAAAACAAACAACTTTGAACTTCAAGCTTCAAAGAAAACCTTCTATTTTTGACTTGACACTTGCTGGATCTTTTGCTCAGTATGACCAGCATAGTAGGAATTGGAAAAATTCCTTTTAGGGGTATCTAGTTAGCTTAGCAAGCTAACTATTCCAAGTGGAATGATATAAAAATATTAACTATGCTCAGAGAAATCAATTTAGCAAGTAAATCTTTACCCCTGATTTTTTAGGACTGTTGCAGACTTTGACCAGTGATCACCTTGACAAGCTTTTCTCTGAAATGGCTGAATAGAATCTCTTCAAATTTTCACAGTAGACAACTTTGAGCTGGTTCCAACAAGCTATAGATCTTTGAATTTGGTGAAGAAATGAGTGAGCTATGCTCTCCACAAGTTGACAGACTTTCAAGCACTATGACAGAGAACTCAAAAATGAACAATGTAGATATATGTATTAATGAACACTTGTATACAATGCCATTGGCATGAAGATCATTGCCTAATGGTGTAGATAGGTGTGGGCTAGAATGTAGGCCTCACACACACTCAAAAATGATAGAGATGATCTCGAGAATGATGAGTCTTACCCGCGACTTTTTCATGTTCATTTTTATAGTTGTTGAGTTAAAGTCTGAATTTGAATTCAAACTTTTGGCTCCCTATAATCATGCTCCTACATCCTAGGATATATTCCATCAATCAAAGCTAACTTTTCCACAAATTCCTTTTGGTAGGTGTTTACAAAGATTCCAAGTCAAAATCTGACTTTTACAAAAAAGTAAAGTGGTAATTATCCACTAGCATTTGTTCCTATGCTTCTCCATATGTGTATGGACTTCAAGGTATCCTTCAAGCCAAATGTGTAGGCTTGGGAATTGCACCAACAATTTATATGTGTGTACCTAAGTGTATATGTATGTGTGTATGTATGTGCATGTGTATGTGTGTGTATATGTATGTATGTGCATGTGCATGTGTAAGTGTATATGTGTGTATGAGTATGTGCATGTGCATGTGTATATGTGTGTATATGTATGTGCATGTATATGTATATATGTAGGTATGTGCATGTGTGTGTGCATGTGTATATGTGTGTGTACGTATGTGCATATATATGTGTATATATGTGTATAATGTATGTATATGCATGTGTATATGTATTCCACATGCATGTGTATGCGGATGCATTTCCATTTGCATCCATGTGCATGCATGTGAATGTGCATGCATGTGGATGTGCATATACATGTATTTGCGTATATGTTAATGTATATATATATATATATATATATATATATATATATATATATATATATATATATATATATATATATATATATATATATATGCAATAATGCATGCATGTAAGTCTTTTTATGTGGTTGTAGAAATGTTTGTGCATATGCATGTGTATATGTGTGAAAGTGCATTTTCATCATGTATAAGTGTATAAGAGCATATCAATAAGTGTGAGTATGCTATCTAATGAAAATAACACAATTCAAATGATATACAAAGAATAGAAATTGTACTTACAATAGTTAGCCATACTTTTTGCTTGGTTAGCTTCTTGAATAACCTGCAATAAAGAGAGAAAGGAGAGAGAGAGAGAGAGAGAATTCAAAGAGAGAAAGATGTAGAAAGAGAGAAACAGAGACAGAGGGAGACAATAAGAGAGAGCTTAGGCAAAAAAACAATTCTACATATACTTGCTTCAGCTCGTAAGCGTAGCGCAATCGCAAACGTTGGAGAGCTCTTCGATCAGATGTGTGAAAATGCCGATCGAAGAGCCTCCAACGTTTTTAATTTTTTTCCGTCAAGAGACTATCGTGTAAGTGATGCTACGCGTCGAGTTGGCGTCGCATAAGCGACTTGTTTCAGCGTCGCTTATGCGATGCCAAAAAGCGTCGCTTATGCAACGTAACAAAGCATCACTTATGCGACGCTCTTTAAAACCGTCGTGATAGTGATGCCCTTGTACTGGCATATTTACTTGTCCTTCCATATATTTGTGAGTGTCTTCCATAGCATCCTTTAGCTCTTCTTCAGTGATGGGCTTGGTATTATGGACGGTGGTTCTTGGAAGTACATGCATTCATTTTGAAGCAAGAAGTGCTTCATCTACCTTCAATACTTCTCTTAACCTTTTTGCTCCTCTCATTCTGGGTTGAGGGCTTATTCCTGCTTCTTCGGTTACTTTTACTCCTTTCTTTTTCCTTGGTACCATGGCTAGCTTTGCGTACTTAGCCATCTCCATTGATGAAGGCATTTTCCTAAGATATTCTTGAATGTCTAAGGCACGGTAGATCAGAATGGTCAATGCTACATTTCCATTCAAGAACTTCTTGTGGCCCCATTGCTTCTTAGCTTCGAATAAATGCACTTGGATGTAGGGCATCAGGTTCACTTGATTACCAATTTGTTTTGTTGCATGAGATAAGAGTTGTAATATGATCTTTTGAGGTGTTTTGTAGTGATGCATGTTTGGAAAGCAGAAATGTTGGTGAATCAGACGGACCTCTTCTTCAATGTCTATATGATTAATATCCATGAAGGTGCGGGTCTTCGTCCCTTGTTTTCATCCTTTAGGTCTGTATTCCCATCCTTTTCCCATCCAAATGCTTCTTTAATCAATTCATGAGTAAATTGAATAATCACCCATTCTCCTTCCGCATCTAGAACTTTTGCTTCGAGTACTAAGGGGTTATGTAGAGCCGATTGAAGAGTGTTCATCACCTGAGTGCATCATTGAAAATCCGGCTTATAAATGGGTAGCTTGAAGTATTTCTAAATGCCTACCTTTATCATTACATCCATGGTTGATGGGATTTCATGTAAGACTTTGAAATCTTGGGACATGACAGGGAATTGATGGTCAGTGTCCATGATCTTTATATTCACCAAGAAGAGATGCTCTCCAGTAGGTTGTTCTTCTCGAAACCAATGACCTTTGGCTTTGATCATACTTTGTAGTGGAAACGCCAACACCTCTTCTTGAACGATTGCCTCAGAATCCTCGGATGCCATGTGCACTTGTAATAAGGAAAGAATTAGCTTCCAAGAGAAACCAATCCATGTGTTTTATGTGTGGTTTAGTGATATGTCCTTTCTTTCGTTGCTCCGTTCCCCCTTGCTTAAGTAAGTAAGGTCTCTTACCACATTGCTTTTGATTTTTAATCTTGAAAGAAAACAATAATTAGATCTAGCCAAAGCACTTATTTATTTACAATGTACGGTCATTCCTATGGCAGTAGAAACTAAGTCCTATTCCAATGATGGAAATGTGCACCACTAGTTTTTTTTTGAAGAGATAATGTGCCGAATGCATGGCCTTGTAATGTGGCCCTGTCGTGCATACTCTATGTGCAATGGACTCTTCATGAGTGCAAGTAGAATCTCGTTGAGTTTGTTGTTCCTGTCCATGTTGTCTTTTTGGTCTCCATATCCACTTTGTATTGTTGTGTCTTCTAGGCCTCTACTAATGACTTTGGAAGCCATACACGAAGAAGCCTTTGTGGTTCTGATTGCGATTGTGAGTAATGGTTGTCTCTTCTTGTCTTCAATGAATGGCTGATCTGCTTCTATGTCGAGTTGTCTGGTTGAGTCCTTCAGTCCTTTCGTATCCATTGTAGACGAGTATTGTAGGGGTGGGATGTTCGAACAGTAGATGTCCATGTGGGTTTTCTTCTTGTAGTGTTGCTAGGTTGAGAGGCAATGTCCTCACTCTCTCTTCTAAATTCATCTCTCCTGGGCAAGGTGATCACATCATCATGCAACACTTCCTTATTTGCAGGAAATTCTAGATTAGGGCATTCTTCGGATATACTTTTTATTGATTCATTTTCTTTCTCCTTTTCTAAGTTTTCTTCCTTAGGTTTGGTGACCTTGTGAATTTGAGATGGCCTGTCTTCCAGCAAGCTAAAGATTTCTTTATGCCCTATCTTGGTTGATATGTATCCTTGTGCTAGATGAATGCTCACTTCGTTCTCAATAATCCAGTCTTGCCCTAGGATCAGATTTTCAATTACGTTATCGTCTTTGCATACCAAAACTCTTTGCTCCATCGTAGAATTTCCTAAATGAAGGGATATTAGGGCTTCTCTCACACATTCTATAACTTGGCCTCCGATAC
The DNA here is from genome assembly GCA_020310875.1 of Ceratopteris richardii. Lineage (NCBI taxonomy): Eukaryota > Viridiplantae > Streptophyta > Polypodiopsida > Polypodiales > Pteridaceae > Ceratopteris > Ceratopteris richardii. The sequence continues at coordinate 115,543,713 of CM035426.1, read as the reverse complement.
CTATTATGCATGCTTTAGTGGGACTTATAGTTGTTTGGAGATGCATAACTAGTGACACTCGTATACTGTTGAGAGCTGCTCCTGAGTCAATGAGAGCATCTACTAGCTGATACTCTTTGGTTCTGATTCCTAGGTTTAAGTATGGTTGGGAGATGTTAAGGCTCTCATTACTAGCATTATTGTCTTGGTGGTTGGCCATGGGTATAGGTACCTCTCCTTGTAGATATTGTTCATCCCTTTGCTGTATCCAATCTTTGCATCTCTTAATACGCTCTAAGGCTTCTTGGCGTGCTTCTTCTCTAATCCTCTCTTCCTCTTTCTTTCGATTTTGTGCTCCTAAGAGACATGCCAACATTTGGTCTTTTAATGGCTCCATATATCGCTTCACTCTACATCCACTTATGTAGTTGGGAAGTATATCTCCATCTAATGTAGCTAGATTCACTGCTCCGCTCGTTGAGATTCTATTAATCAACAATGGTCCGTATTCGTGTTGCTGCAATTTCTTGGCATGTTGCTTCAATGTATATACAAGGATTAAATCTCCTTCTTTTAAGACCTTGTCTTTGATGTGTGCATCATAATATGCTTTTTGCCTCCGTTTAGCAGCATAAATTCATGCCACTGCTTGTAGCATGGTTTCGTGTAATTTTTCAATTTGATCTAACTGCTTGGATAGTTCATGGCATGTCCACTCATACTCTTGTGCTACACGTAGAGTAGGTACAAAAAAGTCAATTGGTAAGATTGCATTTTGTCCATAAACTAGGTTAAATGGAGTAGTTCTAATGGCTATTTTGTAAGCCACTCGAAAGGCCTAGATTGCATGATGCAATTGTTTGTCCCAATCTGACCTTCCATTGTTGACTATCTTTGTCAGCATGGTACATAAAACTTTATTGGAACTCTTTGCTTGACCATTGGCTTGAGGGTGATAAGGAGCTGATTTTTTATGAACTACTAAGAATTCGTTCATCAAGGATTCTATTACTTCATTGATGAAGTGCGTTCCTATATCACTTACTATCTCTATAGGTAGTCCAAAGGGAGTAAATACATTCTCAAAGAGAAACTTTCCTATGGTTTGAGCACCATTTAGTGAGATAGTCTGTTGCCACTATTATGTACTCATCATGTGATCCTTTGGCTGGAGGGTTAATAGGGCCTATGAAATCAATGCCCCATTTTGAAAAGGCTCTTGCACAAATCATGGGTCTTAGAGGCATATCATCTCTCCTAATATGGTACTTGGCTCTCTGGCACACCTCACAACTCCGTACATGTGTCTGCATCCATGTGTAGAGTCAGCCACCACAAGCCTACGAAGAGAATCATTGGTTCTTTCAGCTGAGAAATATCCTCCTACGGTGCCTGCATGTGCCATCTCTAATATAGGTAAATACTCTCCTTCATGGATGCATAGCTGAAGTTGATTGCCCTTTCCTCTTTTGAATAGTGCCTTCCTAGTATAATATAGTCCTTGCTCGTTTCTTCTAGGGATCACTTTCTAGCTAGCCTTGTGTTGGCATCATACGGGAAGAAGCAGGCACGGGCATACATGCAGATCTAGCACTGAGGCAACCCATTAAAATTTTTCCAACCCCTACATCATTTTTAAAGTGATCCTCATCACTAAAAACCATTGTAAATACTGTTTCACCTTTTTGTAGCTCCATTTTGTGCAAGCGGAGGAGTCCTCAAGCTTGAAGAGCTTTATAAGTAATTGCCTACCAATTTTCATATTTTTTAGACCTCGTTTGAGCCCTCAAATAAGCCCTAGAACCTACTTTTTAACTAGGCCGGACACTAGGTCTGGACAGGGCCAAAGCTAGTCAAAAACTATAAATAGAGCTAGAGAGCTCATTTTTGGCTAGCTTCTTGTAGTTTTGAACTTGTATGAGCACTTTGTTGCAATATAAGTGATTCCATTGTCTTGCTCTCTTTGTTCTTGCCGTGTGTGCATGTGTGTGTGTATGTGTGTGCATGTTGGTGTGCTTCTCACTCACACATTTGTGCCTTCACTTGCTCGAGGTCTTCATACCATCCTCATGTCTTCCCGGATTGACATTAAAGGAGGTGCTACTCATCACTGAACTACACCAAATTTTGGCGCCGTTGCCGGGGATTCGAGCTTTGAGGACGAGCGTGTGATGGTAAGACGTAGAGGACGCATTGGAATGGTACGTAGTAGGTAAATTTCTTGCTTTTTTCTCCATCTCTATCTCCATCTCCATCTCCTTCTCCACTTCCATCTCCTTCTCCACTTCATATTCCTTCTTTCATTCCATTCTCCTCATTTGCTTTGTGCGAGTTTGAGAGAGAGCGAGTGTGTGTTCTTGTTTTTGTGTGTTTTTGCATGATTCTTGCAGGTTACATCATCCTCACCATCTCCAGCAAGCTCAGCAGGTACGGATTTTCTCTGTGCAAGCCTCGAGGCATCAAGCTCGAGCTATCGCGACACACCGAAAAGTTGACCCAATCATGATTTTGAGTGCACCACGACATTGCACAGGTTGAGAGCTCCTAGAATCACTAGCCAGATCAAAAAAATTTACCATATCCCGAGGTATCGCGACACACCGAGGTATCGCGACACACCGAGGTATCGCGACACACCGAGGTATCGCGACACACCTAGGTATCGCGACACACCGAGGTATCGCGACACTTCCACCTATCGTGACACACCGATGTATCGCGACACACCGACCTATCGTGACACTCCAAATACGTCTTTCAATCCATTGTGGTAAAGGAGCTATATTAACTTGTGAACTTTTGCAGGAACATTGCGTGCACTCAAGGCATTCCAAGGCAAGCTAGCAAGGGTGAGTACCAAGCTTGGGAGAAGGCTTCCTGGGCTGGTGTAGCAGTCTGAGCAACCAGAGGATTGAGGTTGGAAGTTCTATCAACCCTCCTTCGCCAATTCCTAGCTTAGGCTAAGTACGACTTAGGTGTGGTAATTAAATAGGATAACATCAGGCACGAATCAAGTCCAAGAGAACTAATCACCTAAGTGCAAGCATTAAGTAGGTCTTAAGTGCGAAAACCCTAAGGGACAAAAGTCAACTTGAATCGATCACTTATCAAGTGCGAAATTCACTTAAATCCTCCTGACGACGTGATTCCTAACAAGAGCTTAACATAATATTCAACTAAAAAGAACAAAGTGATTGGAACAAATTAACCTGCAACGAGAGTGTACTTGGGACCAAGGGGGTAGATAAACCAGGCATATGAACCTTAGGTCAGGAAGACACCTAGGCCGAGACAGACAAAGCCTCAGATCCTCTGAAGCTAGTGTCAATCACACTGCTAGGTCTTGGGCCCAGCAGCTGAGCAGCTATTCAAACCAACCTAACTCTGAGTCTAGTGAATCCGAGATGTCTCAGGGTATTGAGAGGCCCACAGGAAGTTCAAGTGTGGCCTACCTACAAAAGGTTGAAGGTCCTTACAAAACTCAACTTGAATATCTTAGAACCAACCGATTCGGTGCTTACATCTATGAGGACGGTCTAAGAAGATCCGTAGTCTAGATTAAAAACCCGGATCAACCTATTGGACTAGAACATCCAGTAGTGAAGTTTGAAAATGGTGCATACCTGGACAAAGAGGGAACTATGTATGTAGTCACTGATCACCCAGACAGGACAGACGAATTTGGTAATGTGATCCCAGAAACAGACATAGGTGACATAGAGCAAGGAAACTTAGGGAGAGAGCCGAGGACCCCTCGAGGTAAATCAGTCCTGACTAGAATCATGACACCAGAGTGGGTTCCCCAGGACAATAAGAGTATAGATTTGCTTTTAAATCGTGAAACTGATGAGGCTTTTTGGAGGTATAAGCCTGCCCAACTTCAGGAAGTAGGAGTCCTCACCATTTATGAGTTTAAAGACCCTAAAAGCCCAGGCAAAGTAACTTACCTAGACAATACGTCAGAGCGGATCTTCGTGGTCTCTGACCATGGGAGACATGCCTACACTGGAAAGGTGAATTTTTTTTTCCCCAACCTCGGTCCCATGTGTATTATAGCCACCAAGGAGCTGGGACCTCCCAAGCTTATGGAGCTCAACGGGATAGAAGTAGAGATAGACTTGAGGTAAGCTTTGCCAACCCCCTGGGAAGAGAAAGGATGAGAACAAAAATGCATAGAGAAGAAACCGAGAGACCTAGAGCCCCAAGGAACCAAAGAAATGCTGACGACTTCCCTTTGCCAAGGCCGAGAGAACACACTAGGACCCTAAGGCCAACTCAGTTGGTGAAGTCCATGAAGAACTATTTCGATGGTACAGGAGACCCATACGATCATGTACCTAAATTTAGACAAGTCTTGAGAGCTGAACAAGTGGAGGACCTATTCACACAATACAATGCTTTTGGTTTAACCCTTAGGAACACTGCCCTTACATGGTTTCAACCCTTGAATGAGAGGCAGTTTAGGAGCATAGACCAACTTTTAGAGGCTTTCGTCACTGAGTTCTCTAAGAATGGCATACAGCATAATACCTCCTCCCTAATTCATAGCTTTAAGCAAACACCTCAAGAGACGGTCAGACTAGCAGGAAGATGGTTTAGGCAATACCTAGAGAGGTGCCCAATGCCTGAGTTACCCACACCAGCCAAGCAAGTGGCTTTGTTCTTAGATGGATTGTTGAGCACGAAGCTCAGGTCATATGTGTATCTGAAGGATCCTAGGACCATAGAAGAGTGTGTACGCATGTGCATCGACATCGAGGATAACCTAGGGGAGGAATTAGAACTTTCAAAAATCTACAAAGATTCAGATAGTTCTACTAGCCTCTCTTCCACGCAATCCACATCTATTGAGGAACTCGCTGAGAAAGTAGCTCAAAAACTAGGTGTCTCTAGCAAACAAATCCCAAGATTTGCCCCAGTTAAATGGTGCTATACTTGTGGAGGTGACCATATGGCGAACGTATGTCCCATCATGGCTCAACCCCAAGTGAATCCCAGTAGCCAATACTGCACCATAGAATGGAGATACACTAATCACACAGCACAAGATTGCCCATACAATAAGCAAGCAGTTAGGCAAACCTACCCTCAACCATATCCACAACAGGGCAGATACCAGAACCAGTACCCACCACAACATTATGCTAGGCCTCAACAAACCTACCAACCACAATATCAAGCCGAGCAGAGACCTCAGCCAGTGCTAGCACAACAACCTCCTGCTCCATCCAATGTGATCCCAGTAAAGTATGCAGCTGCAGAAGAGAACCTGAATAGAGCCATAGTGCCAGTAACACCATTGCTTTCAAAAAGTGACCCTAGTGACCATAGCTTTGATTCTTCACATATTGTTCGCCCCCAGGCTTACTACATGCAATCTCTTGAACATGGTGAATCCTACTATAGTGAAGAACCGAGTGAACCTAGTTGGGATCCAGAGTATGCAAACATCATGTACACAAATCCCAACACTAGACCTCAACCTAGGCAAGTAAGACCCCCATTCCCTAGAGGACCATGCTATAGATGTCAAGGAGATCACCTCATTCGTGATTGCCCTATGCCTGCACCTCCACAACCCCAGTCGCTCACAATTTAGGGCTTTTGTCAAGATTGCGGAAAGGAGCATCTCTTACGAGATTGCCTAAAGAATCCCAATAATATGCCAAAAATCACTCCAATTAATGTTATTGGGTTAGTAGTAGATGCTACAGGAAGTGTAACTTCCACTGCACCAGTACAGGTGGTCACTAGAGCTCAGGCTTTGCAGCAGAACCAAGGGTTAGGACAAGAAAAGAGTGCAGAGGTTAGTGAAACTGAGAGCATAACCAAGAAACGATCGAGAGCCTGGAAGGATAGCCGAGAGAGAATGAAAAGACAATGGTCTAAAAGGATGAGCGACTTAGAAGAAAGCATAAGAGAAACAAAAGCCAAAATTGTTGAACTCACCTCTCAAACAAACTCTCACATACCACCACCACCTTCATCCCTATCACCATCTAATCCACCATCTTTCAACCCACCTCAGACCATCCCACCACCCCCTAGAGTAGGATCAGTATTAGCTGACCCCACTCCTGAAGACATAGACATGATGCTTAAGGCATATCAGGCCAGAATCCAAGAAGGGCCAAATGTGACAGATCATGACAAGTGCTACCCTAGAGCTGACTTAGAGATAGAAAGAACCAAGCTTTGCGTGAAAATGGTCGCATTGGCTCAGACCATGTTTGAAGCCAGTCGCCTCTTCAACTACTCTTGCTCAGCGAAGGCACAATTGCACTTGGATGGACTATTAGAGAAGTTAGAGAGCATAATTGCAAGATCTGCCAAGGAAGAAAAAAACCAAGGAAGAGATGAGGCAAGTAAAAGAATAAGCATTCCCCCACAAGAAGCTTATGTGCCCAATTCCATTGAGCTAGACACCTCTTCTTCTATGAATAGGTACACACCAGAATTCCTACGAGAGATCCAAGAAGAGAAATGGGCAAAAGAGAGTGAAGTCCCTCCTCCCATTGAACTTACGTGCATGATCAATTCCCACAAGATATTCCCTCCATTTATGGAGAGTAGGAGAGTGCACAATCTCAAGAGAGATTAGACTTTGAGTCTAATTCTTTACATGAATTACCCCAATTCACAGGCCCATGGGAAGCTAAGTCTACTTGTATGAGAGCACCCACGGTCATGGTACGAAATGAAGACTCAGTCATACCTAGGAACACGGAGGTAGTAAAGAATACTAAAGTGCAATGCAATCTCACTTTAGAAGAGTTACTCAAGGTTATGCCAGAACTGTGGAAACATGTAGCCAATCAAGTGCCCGAAGTAGTGAAACCTCGTTCCCAGGTAGGATCCCAAAGAACAATGCCAGAAATACCCTTGGATAAGATATGAGACATGAGTGAAGGAAACACCTATCTTCCCATTACCCATCAAGGATACACAACTGAGGCAATTTTGGACTCAGGCGCAGGAGTTGCAATTGCTACCACTTCCCTATGGAAGCATTGGGGCAAGCCAGCACTTAGGCCAACGAGAATGAAACTGCAGATGGCTGATGGTCAGATAGAAAGACCCTTAGGCTTGCTAGAAGGAATAACTCTCACCACATGTGGTGTAGAGTTTGAGCATACTTTTGCTATATGTGATTTTAACAAAAATCATGCATATGAGATGATTTTGGGGAGACCATTTATGCAGAAGTTGCAAGTGGTACAGGATTGGGGAACCAATTGCTTGTATTTGCAACACTTAGGTGTCACGACTAAAGTCAATCTCAAGGATTACTCTCATAGAGATGTCCCTCCTATTCAATGGAATCCCATCCATAGAGCCAAGGATGACACGGAGTCAATGCATTCCATAGGATCAGGATCCTCATGGATGCATGAAGACACACACCTATGGATGTGCAAGGTGGTAGTAGAAGAAGAGAAGAGAGAAAAAGCAAGAGAAGTAGGTGCTAAGGATACTCATAGATCAACTCAAGACCCATCCTACGCACTTGTAGTATTCCCTGACGAAGAATTTGAACCTCAGGGCTGGGCAGAAATTTTAGCAACAATGGATGTAGCCATCAATGAAGAACAATGGACACCCCACTGTGATGAGGATGGCTATGACATTCCAGTCTTCTCAATAGAGCCAATCATGGGAGATTCGGTTCTGGAAGAATGTGAACCTAGCACTGATGCATTCGAGGATGCAAGTGACTCCGATCTAGAGTCTATCATTATGGACCCACCCTTTGCATCAGATGAAGAATACTTCTATGAAGTGGAAGTTCACCCTCAGAGACATGAAGAGCTCACAAATGATATGAGATTAACCACACAAGTGACTACCAAGAGTGAAGGCAAGAAAAGGAAGAAGAGAGAAGTCACACGAGAAGAGGAAGAATCCTTGTTTGAGGTCCCCGAGAATTTCAAAAAGTATGAGATAGACGATAAGAGAGTCATGATAATAATGCCTAAACACGAGGCACAAGCAGGAGAGGTCTATGATAGCAAGGAAACTGCCAAGAAAATAGTTGTAGCCATAGAAGAGGGAGAAGAAAGATGCACCTACATTGGGCATGACCTAACAAAAGAAGAAGAGCAAGAGTTGATAGCTTTGCTAAGAGAGTACAGAGATGTATTCGCTTGGAGCTACAAGGACCTGAAAGGTGTAGACCCTGACATATGCTCACATACGATCCCCATGACCTCAGATGCCAGACCCTCTAAGCAGAAGCCCTACACATACAATGACAACTACGCTGCCAAGATCAAAGAAGAGATAGATCGCTTGGTTGAAGCTGGATTTATCTATGAAATTGAGCACACCGAATGGGTATCCCCCATTGTAGTGGTGCCCAAAAAGAATGGTAAACTACGTGTATGCATTAACTTGAAGAAGGTTAATGCAGCCACTATCAGAGATAGTTATCCACTTCCAATCACTGAGCATCTATTAGAAAGGGTAGCAGGCAAGGAAGTGTACAACTTCCTGGATGGATTCTCTGGCTACAATCAAGTGGCTATTGCACCAGAAGATCAACATAAGACGGCTTTTGCCATAGAGTGGGGCATATTTTCCTTTCGAGTAATGCCATTTGGTCTTACTAACACGCCAGCCACTCTTTAGAGGCTGACGTGCCACGTGTTTAAAGAGTTTCTGAGGAAGAATTTGGAAGTCTATGTTGATGATCTTTGCGCTCATTCCAACATTAGACAGACCCATATACCTGAACTCAGACAAATCTTTGACAAATGTAGAGAATATCAAGTCTGCCTGAACCCAGAAAAGTGTGTTTTCATGGTTAGGCAAGGCAAGATTCTAGGACACATAGTGTCAAAGAATGGCATATCCACGGATGAGGAGAAAGTGAGAGCCATTGCAGAACTACCTAGGCCAAGGAATGTCAAGGAGGTACAAGCCTTCATGGGGCATTGTGGTTACTACCGCCGATTCATTCACATGTATGTTGTCATTGCAAAGCCTCTGTATGCTCTTCTAACTAATTTTGAGTGGACTGATGAATGTGAGAACTCTTTCAATGAACTTAAAAGGAGATTATGCTCGACACCAATCTTGACCACACCAGATTGGAACAAGCCATTCCATATTCATGTGGATGCCTCCAATTATGCTATTGGATGTGTACTTGCACAACCTACTGGTGAAGGTAATATGGATCTTCCAATTGCTTATGCCAGTAGACAGTTGAATGCAGCTGAACGGAATTATACCACCATTGAACGAGAAGGATTAGGCATGGTGTATGCGGTTAAAAAGTTTAGACACTATTTGCTTGCAAACAAGTTTAAATTTTTTACTGATCACCAAGCTCTACTGTACCTGGTAAACAAGCCATGCAATACAGGCAGATTAGTAAGATGGTTTCTCTTACTAATGGAATATGACTTTGAGGTAGTGGTGAGAAAGGGCAAGACTCACCTGAGAGCAGATCATCTCTCAAGTCTCACATCAGGAGAGGCCCCACAAGGAGTATCAGACGATCTCCTTGATGCTTACTTGTTTAATTTGGAAGTTGTACCTCAGTGGGCTAAGCCATTAGTGCCAATATTGACATACGGGCCTAATCACCCGGTAGTACACATAGAAGATAGAGAGATAGTAAAAGCTCAAAAATATCATATCTTAGTAGGAAGTATGTACAAACATATGGAGCAAGGAGTATTCGCCTGTTGTGTGGAAGAGGATGAGTACGCTAAATGGTTGCAATTAGCACATGTAGGTGCATTAGAGCAACACTACTCAAACAACGAACCCTACAGACACTAAGGAGACTATGAGTGCATTGGCCAACTATGGAAGTTGATGTCCATAGAATGTGCAAAGAATGCCCAATCTGTTGCACTAAACCACCAGTGGAACATGCTACTCTTTATCAAATATCTTTAGTACCAGATTGGGGTGAACCATTAGTAGCCTTTCTGAGGACAAAAACATTCCCTCAAGATATGAATTTGGCTAGACAAAGGATTTTGGAACAAGAAGCCTTAGATTACGCAATCATTGGTGATAATTTATACAAATGTGGTAAAGATGGTTACCTAAGAGTGTGCATCCATGAGAGCGAATACCTCAAGATATTAGAGACTGCTCACCAAGGTGTGGCAGGAGGACACTTCGGTCAAGATCGGGTGGTCAAGGCAATACTATTTGCAGGATTTTGGTGGCCCACCCTTCACATGGATGCACATACCTACGTGAAGAGGTGTGAGGTTTGTCAGCAGACTCAGTATCCTATACGCAAGGATGAGATACCATTGAAACCTATGATGGGTGGACGTGCATTCTCTAAGTGGGGAATAGACTTTGTTGGTCATATTAATCCCCCAGCTAAGGGTTCAGATGCTGAGTATATCATTGTGGCCACAAACTATCTAACCAAGTGGGTAGAAGTGAAAGCCACTACGAAGAATGATGCTCAAACAACAACAAAGTTCTTATTTGAAAATGTGTTCACTAGATACGGATTGCCATAGAACTAGTGAGTGATAGAGGCACACACTTCTTGAATGAAGTCATAGAAAACCTTCTCCAAGAATTCTTGGTGATACATAAGAAGTCTGCCCCCTATCATCCACAAGCTAATGGCCAAGCTGAAAGCACAAATAAGATTCTATGCAATGTATTGACCAAACTAGTGAATAATAAACGCTCTGATTGGGACAAACAGCTACACCATGCTGTTTGGGCATACCGAGTTGCCTATAAAATGGTACTCCAAGCCACACCCTTTCAGATGGTATTTGGCCAGAATGCGGTGCTACCATTGGACTTTTTGATACCTACATTGAAAGTAGCACAAGAGCATGACTGGACAGGCCATGAATTCTCCTCTAGAATCTTTGATCTTGAACGTTTAGGTGAGACACGATTGAGAGCTTCAATAGGAATCTATGCAGCCAAGAAAAGGCAAAAGGCATATTTTGATGCACATGTGAAAGATAAGGGCTTGAAAGCAGGAGACCTAGTCCTAGTCTACACTATGAAGCAACATGCACGGAAACTAGAGAAGAGAGGCTACGGACCCATGATTATCAATAGAATCTCCACAAATGGAGCAGTTCAACTAGCTACACTAGAAGGTGCTGTTCTCCCTAATTACATTAGTGGATGCAGAATCAAGTTATATCAAGAACCTCTCATAGAGGAGATGTTGAATCGACTCAACACTGCAAAGAAACGTAAAGAAGAGGAAAAGGGAATTAGAGAGGAAGGACATGCAGAAGCTTTAGAACGCATCCGATGAATGAAATTGAGAAGACAAGGTAGAGATCAGCCCATGCCTGACTCTCAAGAAGTTTTAGGTTATCACATGGCCATGTGCGAGGCCTCAGGTGAACGGACCCACAGGATAGTTGATTGCCGACCTTTTGTGACCCTAGAAGTAGGACAAGGAGAGAGTGCAAGGACAGTGAGAGATTTAATTGATTCAGGAGCAGCCACTAGTGTAGTTCGGCTCTCTTACTGCCAAAAATTGGAATTGAAGGTCAAACCTATTGAGGCATACCTCATAGGGCTGGGAGGAGTTGAAACCCCTTGCATGGGAGAGGTGGAACTTCCCCTCTACATTCAAGAGGTCCTCATGCTAGCAAAAGTGCTAGTATGTGAAGACGAGGATCTTACCAAACCTCTTGTCTTGGGCCAAGACTGGATCTATGATCACGCAGTCAACCTCAACCTAAGAAGTGGACTTCTTCAGGCTTGGGTAGGCCAAAACCGTCTTACAATTGAATTAGAAAATCTAGAACTCAGGCCATTAGAAAAGGCACCAACTCCTGGTCCCTCCAGGAACCCACTTGACGATAACCATGCTATTATTGTCGAAATTTCTATGGTGAAGAAGATTGTCACTCTTGACGAAGGAACAGAAGTCAATGAGGAGTTCCCATTTGTTCCAAAGAAGATTCGAGAAAGGCAAGCTGAGCAACACACGACACTGAGGAGACCGATGATCAAGAAGCATGTGCACCAACGTGGGCAATATGAAGTACCTCGTGGCATGAAGCGATCTGGATACGCAAAGGGGAAAAAACCACGGCCCCAGAAGGAAGTTCTCAAAAGAGCATCAAGCGAGCCACACCATCAAGGACTAAAACGAAGGAGTTCCCTAGGCAACAATCTAGACATACCATTTCTATTTGGGTCCCTAAGCGGTCAATGAAGGCTAGCCCTAATGCTAGACATATATGGGTGCCTAAGGCCTGCTTACAAGCCCAAATAGCTTCACCTGCAGTCACTAGCATAAAGCAGCACTCACAAGTACTCTTGCCAAACATCTCAGGGAAGATACCTACACCTCACACTGTTACACCTTCGGTCAACCCTAGGAATGACTGGAAATGGGTGCCCAAAAGGTCCCAAATCCAACACAATCTAGTTCATAAATCTTTACTTGTCATTAGCTCTAAGAGCTACGAATCCTCAACCAAATTTTGGAGACTTAAACCCTGTAGCAAACCCCCTGACCCAATTTTGTAAATCCATCCACTCTGATGTAGGTGCATTCTGAGTACATTGCATATCCAAAGTATGCACCTAGGATGACACTAACCACTAACCACCACTCACATCTATCACAAACACTTCACCGCTAACCACTAACCATCTGGACTGTCATGTTAGTATTGTGGAGGGAACACCACTACATCCTGTTTCCTATGCAACACTAATGTGCCCTTCTTCTTCTAGCAGATAAGCATCAACTGCTGCAAGGAGTATCATGGCAGCAGCAGCAGGAACAAGCTCCCAGGCAGGCACTAGTACGCAAAAAAATTGGGATACCATGCCTGTGGAGGCTCCACTGACAGCAAGGCCGGAAGAGTTTCTGAATGTGCGAAGAATTCCCATCTCGGATCCACCGAGTGGCCTAACAGAAAGAGTGAAAGGGCATTCACATTGGTTCAATGAGATGCCAGGAGATTTGGGAGATGCAGATCATATATGGGAATCCAAGTTGGAATTTGGAGGAGTTTGGTGGACCTTTCAGTTCTTCTCAAGGGAATTTGAAGCATTACAAAATGTAGCTCCTCTTCAAGATATTTGGCAGAAAGCGGGATTGCAGGATTATTTTAGTGCATCTCTGCCTAAACCTGATTTCCTTAGGTGCTATTACTTGATTGCAACTCTGAAGGCGACAGGAGATAAAGATCATTCGGGCACATTCCTGGTGCCCTCTCTATCAAACCAGGAGGAAATGAAAAAGTTTGAGTTGAACATCACTTTAATCAGGGAGGCCCTTCAGATGTATGGCACCCATGTACCCTCCGATCGAGATCCTTTGATACCAGAGTCTATGAAGAACAATAAACTCAAGAAGTTGAAAGAAATGTGTGCCCTCACCCCGAACATTGCTATACCATTGCGAATGTGTCTTCAACATTTTGCATTTTCGGTGCAAGACCGATTCACACAGCCTCATAAGAAGATCTGGTATGGGTTATACCTAGCGAAGACTGGGAGCTTACCTATTAAAATGCCAGTGTGGATCCTTGACCAGTTATATGAAGCAGGCAAACGAGGAGTGAGGAAGCCTACTTTGAATGGCTGCTGCGCCATTACAAGAATCATCTACAGATGCCTCGCTTATGATGTGCCAATCGCACGGGCCCTCAAGTACTCAGTTGCAATTCTTCCAGGGGCGGAAATCAGGGGTTCAACCCACTAAAAGAATGCGTGGATCACTTTCACAGGCTCTAATTCCTTGCGAGGTCACCACAGAAGCCTCCTTTAGAGGAGAAGAACAAGTAGCCCCTTTCACGATCCATCTCCAAGGACCACAATTAGGGGGCATGGTACAACCCACTCCATCAGCCCCTCCACTACCCACGGACGCTGAGTTTGCCTCCATGCCTACTTTGGGAGAGGATACATCCTTCGACTTTGAGAGATTTTTGCAAACAACACAGTTATCTAAGAATGACTTCTTCTCAGACACCAATGGCTCTGGATCATCATCCGAGAGAGGACGACCACATGGTGAGGCACGAAGAGTACATTGGGAAGATGAGGCACAACATACTCATGCTGAAGGCACACAGGATCAAGAAGAGGCGCAGAGAAATGAATCAGAGGAGAGTGAGGAGGAAGCCCCTGCTTACACTGCACAACTCAAACGACTCTACAAAACGATCAAGTAGGTACAAAAGAGGCATAAGCTATCAGAAGAGGCGAATAGAGCGATGGTGAATCAAATGCTTCAGGCAGAGAAGGCGGACCCCCACTTTGTTGAATCATTGAACCTTTTGGCTGAGACATATGGGATTATAGAAGCTATGTGGATCATGTTACATCGCAACCCTCCTCAATACGATCAACGAAGGCTGGATACGCGACCGCGAAGGGGAAAGATGATTCAAATGGAAGTCTCTACCTCCCTCGCTACCACAGCTCAAGAAGACGTTCACATGGCCAGCCCCACTCACACTGATGCACATGATGACAGCACACAGATACCCTCCCCACCATCACCTCCCCTCCAGCCCATCGAACCCCTTATCACTAGCCTTCCTGACCAACCAAGAGTCACACTCAGTGAACCTTTGCCACATACTACCATTTCCCCATTGTTGATAGTATACGGGAAGAAGCAAGTACGGACACACATGCAGATCTAGCACTAAGGCAACCCTTCATTTTTTTCAAAACCCTTACATCATTTTAAAGTGATTCTCATCACTAAAAACCCCTCTAAATACCATTTTCACCTTTTTGTAGCTCCATTTTGTACAAGCCGAGGAGTCCTCGAGCTTGAGGAGCCTTAGAAGTAGTTGCCTGCCAATTTTCATATTTTTTAGATCTCGTTTGAGCCCTCAAATAAACCCTGGAACCTAATTTTTAACTAGGCCGGACACTAGGTCTGGACAGGGCCAAAGCTAGGCAAAAGCTATAAATAGAGCTAGAGAGCTCATTTTTGAGCTAGCTTCTTGTAGTTTTGAGCTTGTATGAGAACTTTGTTGCAATAGAAGTGATTCCATTGTCTTACTCTCTTTGTTCTTGCCGTGTGTGCACGTGTTGTGTATGTGTGTGCATGTTAGTGTGCTTCTCACTCACACATTTGTGCCTTCACTTGCTCGAGGTCTTCATACCATCCTCATGTCTTCCCGGATTGACATTAAAGGAGGTGCTACTCATCACTGAGCTACACCAAATTTTGGCGCCGTTGCCGGGGATTCGAGCTTTGAGGACGAGCGTGTGATGGTAAGACGTAGAGAGGACGCGTTGGAATGGTAAGTAGTAGGTAAATTTCTGATTTTTCTCCATCTCCATCTCCACCTCCATCTTCATCTCCACCTCCACCTCCTTCTCCACTACATATTCCCTCTTCCTTGTCATTCCCCTCATCTGTTGTGTGCGAGTTTGAGAGAGAGCGAGCGCGTGCATTTGTGTTGTGTGTATTTTTTGCATGTTCTTGCAGGTACCAGCTCCATCACCATCTCCAGAAAGCTCAGCAGGTACAGAATCCTTCTGCACAGGCCCCAAGGCGTTGAGCTCGAGCTATCGCGACACTTCGCAAACTTCGACTAATTGCTTTTCTGAGTGCACCACGACACTGCGCAGGCTGAGAGCTCCTAGGATCACTAGACAGAACTGAAAAATTCACCATATCCCGAGCTATAGCGACACCTCGAGGTATCGCGACACTCACGACCTATCGCGACACCTCACGACCTATCGGGACACCTCACGACCTATCGCGACACCTCACGACCTATCGCGACACCTCACGAGCTATCGCGACACCTCACGACCTATCGCGATACTTGGGAGTATCACGACACCTCACGAGCTATCGTGACACCTCACGACCTATCGCGACACCTCACGAGCTATCGCGACACCTCACGACCTATCGCGACACTTGGGAGTATCGCGACACCTCATGAGCTATCGCGACACCTCACGAGCTATCGCGACACTTGGGAGCTATCGCTTTCTCTAATCCACGATCTTTCAACCCACCTCAGACCATCCCACCACCCCCTAGAGTAGGATCAGTATTAGCTGACCCCACTCCTGAAGACATAGACATGATGCTTAAGGCATATCAGGCCAGAATCCAAGAAGGGCCAAATGTGACAGATCATGACAAGTGCTACCCTAGAGCTGACTTAGAGATAGAAAGAACCAAGCTTTGCGTGAAAATGGTCGCATTGGCTCAGACCATGTTTGAAGCCAGTCGCCTCTTCAACTACTCTTGCTCAGCGAAGGCACAATTGCACTTGGATGGACTATTAGAGAAGTTAGAGAGCATAATTGCAAGATCTACCAAGGAAGAAAAAAACCAAGGAAGAGATGAGGCAAGTAAAAGAATAAGCATTCCCCCACAAGAAGCTTATGTGCCCAATACCATTGAGCTAGACACCTCTTCTTCTATGAATAGGTACACACCAGAATTCCTACGAGAGATCCAAGAAGAGAAATGGGCAAAAGAGAGTGAAGTCCCTCCTCCCATTGAACTTACGTGCATGATCAATTCCCACAAGATATTCCCTCCATTTATGGAGAGTAGGAGAGTGCACAATCTCAAGAGAGATTAGACTTTGAGTCTAATTCTTTACATGAATTACCCCAATTCACAGGCCCATGGGAAGCTAAGTCTACTTGTATGAGAGCACCCACGGTCATGGTACGAAATGAAGACTCAGTCATACCTAGGAACACAGAGGTAGTAAAGAATACTAAAGTGCAATGCAATCTCACTTTAGAAGAGTTACTCAAGGTTATGCAAGAACTGTGGAAACATGTACCCAATCAAGTGCCCGAAGTAGTGAAACCTCGTTCCCAGGTAGGATCCCAAAGAACAATGCTAGAAATACCCTTGGATAAGATATGGGACATGAGTGAAGGAAACACCTATCTTCCCATTACCCATCAAGGATACACAACTGAGGCAATTTTGGACTCAGGCGCAGGAGTTGCAATTGCTACCACTTCCCTATGGAAGCATTGGGGCAAGCCAGCACTTAGGCCAACGAGAATGAAACTGCAGATGGCTGATGGTCAGATAGAAAGACCCTTAGGCTTGCTAGAAGGAATAACTCTCACCACATGTGGTGTAGAGTTTGAGCATACTTTTGCTATATGTGATTTTAACAAAAATCATGCATATGAGATGATTTTTGGGAGACCATTTATGCGGAAGTTGCAAGTGGTACAGGATTGGGGAACCAATTGCTTGTATTTGCAACACTTAGGTGTCACGACTAAAGTCAATCTCAAGGATTACTCTCATAGAGATGTCCCTCCTATTCAATGGAATCCCATCCATAGAGCCAAGGATGACACGGAGTCAATGCATTCCATAGGATCAGGATCCTCATGGATGCATGAAGACACACACCTATGGATGTGCAAGGTGGTAGTAGAAGAAGAGAAGAGAGAAAAAGCAAGAGAAGTAGGTGCTAAGGATACTCATAGATCAACTCAAGACCCATCCTACGCACTTGTAGTATTCCCTGACGAAGAATTTGAACCTCAGGGCTAGGCAAAAATTTTAGCAACAATGGATGTAGCCATCAATGAAGAACAATGGACACCCCACTGTGATGAGGATGGCTATGACATTCCAGTCTTCTCAATAGAGCCAATCATGGGAGATTCGGTTCTGGAAGAATGTGAACCTAGCACTGATGCATTCGAGGATGCAAGTGACTCCGATCTAGAGTCTATCATTATGGACCCACCCTTTGCATCAGATGAAGAATACTTCTATGAAGTGGAAGTTCACCCTCAGAGACATGAAGAGCTCACAAATGATATGAGATTAACCACACAAGTGACTACCAAGAGTGAAGGCAAGAAAAGGAAGAAGAGAGAAGTCACACGAGAAGAGGAAGAATCCTTGTTTGAGGTCCCCGAGAATTTCAAAAAGTATGAGATAGACGATAAGAGAGTCATGATAATAATGCCTAAACACGAGGCACAAGCAGGAGAGGTCTATGATAGCAAGGAAACTGCCAAGAAAATAGTTGTAGCCATAGAAGAGGGAGAAGAAAGATGCACCTACATTGGGCATGACCTAACAAAAGAAGAAGAGCAAGAGTTGATAGCTTTGCTAAGAGAGTACAGAGATGTATTCGCTTGGAGCTACAAGGACCTGAAAGGTGTAGACCCTGACATATGCTCACATACGATCCCCATGACCTCAGATGCCAGACCCTCTAAGCAGAAGCCCTACACATACAATGACAACTACGCTGCCAAGATCAAAGAAGAGATAGATCGCTTGGTTGAAGCTGGATTTATCTATGAAATTGAGCACACCGAATGGGTATCCCCCATTGTAGTGGTGCCCAAAAAGAATGGTAAACTACGTGTATGCATTAACTTGAAGAAGGTTAATGCAGCCACTATCAGAGATAGTTATCCACTTCCAATCACTGAGCATCTATTAGAAAGGGTAGCAGGCAAGGAAGTGTACAACTTCCTGGATGGATTCTCTGGCTACAATCAAGTGGCTATTGCACCAGAAGATCAACATAAGACGGCTTTTGCCATAGAGTGGGGCATATTTTCCTTTCGAGTAATGCCATTTGGTCTTACTAACACGCCAGCCACTCTTTAGAGGCTGACGTGCCACGTGTTTAAAGAGTTTCTGAGGAAGAATTTGGAAGTCTATGTTGATGATCTTTGCGCTCATTCCAACATTAGACAGACCCATATACCTGAACTCAGACAAATCTTTGACAAATGTAGAGAATATCAAGTCTGCCTGAACCCAGAAAAGTGTGTTTTCATGGTTAGGCAAGGCAAGATTCTAGGACACATAGTGTCAAAGAATGGCATATCCACGGATGAGGAGAAAGTGAGAGCCATTGCAGAACTACCTAGGCCAAGGAATGTCAAGGAGGTACAAGCCTTCATGGGGCATTGTGGTTACTACCGCCGATTCATTCACATGTATGTTGTCATTGCAAAGCCTCTGTATGCTCTTCTAACTAATTTTGAGTGGACTGATGAATGTGAGAACTCTTTCAATGAACTTAAAAGGAGATTATGCTCGACACCAATCTTGACCACACCAGATTGGAACAAGCCATTCCATATTCATGTGGATGCCTCCAATTATGCTATTGGATGTGTACTTGCACAACCTACTGGTGAAGGTAATATGGATCTTCCAATTGCTTATGCCAGTAGACAGTTGAATGCAGCTGAACGGAATTATACCACCATTGAACGAGAAGGATTAGGCATGGTGTATGCGGTTAAAAAGTTTAGACACTATTTGCTTGCAAACAAGTTTAAATTTTTTACTGATCACCAAGCTCTACTGTACCTGGTAAACAAGCCATGCAATACAGGCAGATTAGTAAGATGGTTTCTCTTACTAATGGAATATGACTTTGAGGTAGTGGTGAGAAAGGGCAAGACTCACCTGAGAGCAGATCATCTCTCAAGTCTCACATCAGGAGAGGCCCCACAAGGAGTATCAGACGATCTCCTTGATGCTTACTTGTTTAATTTGGAAGTTGTACCTCAGTGGGCTAAGCCATTAGTGCCAGTATTGACATACGGGCCTAATCACCCGGTAGTACACATAGAAGATAGAGAGATAGTAAAAGCTCAAAAGTATCATATCTTAGTAGGAAGTATGTACAAACATATGGAGCAAGGAGTATTCGCCTGTTGTGTGGAAGAGGATGAGTACGCTAAATGGTTGCAATTAGCACATGTAGGTGCATTAGAGCAACACTCCTCAAACAACGAACCCTACAGACACTAAGGAGACTAGGAGTGCATTGGCCAACAATGGAAGTTGATGTCCATAGAATGTGCAAAGAATGCCCAATCTGTTGCACTAAACCACCAGTGGAACATGCTACTCTTTATCAAATATCTTTAGTACCAGATTGGGGTGAACCATTAGTAGCCTTTCTGAGGACAAAAACATTCCCTCAAGATATGAATTTGGCTAGACAAAGGATTTTGGAACAAGAAGCCTTAGATTACGCAATCATTGGTGATAATTTATACAAATGTGGTAAAGATGGTTACCTAAGAGTGTGCATCCATGAGAGCGAATACCTCAAGATATTAGAGACTGCTCACCAAGGTGTGGCAAGAGGACACTTTGGTCAAGATCGGGTGGTCAAGGCAATACTATTTGCAGGATTTTGGTGGCCCACCCTTCACATGGATGCACATACCTACGTGAAGAGGTGTGAGGTTTGTCAGCAGACTCAGTATCCTATACGCAAGGATGAGATACCATTGAAACCTATGATGGGTGGACGTGCATTCTCTAAGTGGGGAATAGACTTTGTTGGTCATATTAATCCCCCAGCTAAGGGTTCAGATGCTGAGTATATCATTGTGGCCACAGACTATCTAACCAAGTGGGTAGAAGTGAAAGCCACTACGAAGAATGATGCTCAAACAACAACAAAGTTCTTATTTGAAAATGTGTTCACTAGATACGGATTGCCATAGAACTAGTGAGTGATAGAGGCACACACTTCTTGAATGAAGTCATAGAAAACCTTCTCCAAGAATTCTTGGTGATACATAAGAAGTCTGCCCCCTATCATCCACAAGCTAATGGCCAAGCTGAAAGCACAAATAAGATTCTATGCAATGTATTGACCAAACTAGTGAATAATAAACGCTCTGATTGGGACAAACAGCTACACCATGCTGTTTGGGCATACCGAGTTGCCTATAAAATGGTACTCCAAGCCACACCCTTTCAGATGGTATTTGGCCAGAATGCGGTGCTACCATTGGACTTTTTGATACCTACATTGAAAGTAGCACAAGAGCATGACTGGACAGGCCATGAATTCTCCTCTAGAATCTTTGATCTTGAACGTTTAGGTGAGACACGATTGAGAGCTTCAATAGGAATCTATGTAGCCAAGAAAAGGCAAAAGGCATATTTTGATGCACATGTGAAAGATAAGGGCTTGAAAGCAGGAGACCTAGTCCTAGTCTACACTATGAAGCAACATGCACGGAAACTAGAGAAGAGAGGCTATGGACCCATGATTATCAATAGAATCTCCACAAGTGGAGCAGTTCAACTAGCTACACTAGAAGGTGCTGTTCTCCCTAATTACATTAGTGGATGCAGAATCAAGTTATATCAAGAACCTCTCATAGAGGAGATGTTGAATCGACTCAACACTGCAAAGAAACGTAAAGAAGAGGAAAAGGGAATTAGAGAGGAAGGACATGCAGAAGCTTTAGAACGCATCCGATGAATGAAATTGAGAAGACAAGGTAGAGATCAGCCCATGCCTGACTCTCAAGAAGTTTTAGGTTATCACATGGCCATGTGCGAGGCTCAGGTGAACGGACCCACAGGATAGTTGATTGCCGACCTTTTGTGACCCTAGAAGTAGGACAAGGAGAGAGTGCAAGGACAGTGAGAGATTTAATTGATTCAGGAGCAGCCACTAGTGTAGTTCGGCTCTCTTACTGCCAAAAATTGGAATTGAAGGTCAAACCTATTGAGGCATACCTCATAGGGCTGGGAGGAGTTGAAACCCCTTGCATGGGAGAGGTGGAACTTCCCCTCTACATTCAAGAGGTCCTCATGCTAGCAAAAGTGCTAGTATGTGAAGACGAGGATCTTACCAAACCTCTTGTCTTGGGCCAAGACTGGATCTATGATCACGCAGTCAACCTCAACCTAAGAAGTGGACTTCTTCAGGCTTGGGTAGGCCAAAACCGTCTTACAATTGAATTAGAAAATCTAGCACTCAGGCCATTAGAAAAGGCACCAACTCCTGGTCCCTCCAGGAACCCACTTGACGATAACCATGCTATTATTGTCGAAATTTCTATGGTGCAGAAGATTGTCACTCTTGATGAAGGAACAGAAGTCAATGAGGAGTTCCCATTTGTTCCAAAGAAGATTCGAGAAAGGCAAGCTGAGCAACACACGACACTGAGGAGAC
This sequence comes from Ceratopteris richardii, assembly GCA_020310875.1. Lineage (NCBI taxonomy): Eukaryota > Viridiplantae > Streptophyta > Polypodiopsida > Polypodiales > Pteridaceae > Ceratopteris > Ceratopteris richardii. The sequence goes on along the minus strand of CM035426.1, from coordinate 115,521,814 downwards.
CGATGATCAAGAAGCATGTGCACCAACGTGGGCAATATGAAGTACCTCGTGGCATGAAGCGATCTGGATACGCAAAGGGGAAAAAACCACGGCCCCAGAAGGAAGTTCTCAAAAGAGCATCAAGCGAGCCACACCATCAAGGACTAAAACGAAGGAGTTCCCTAGGCAACAATCTAGACATACCATTTCTATTTGGGTCCCTAAGCGGTCAATGAAGGCTAGCCCTAATGCTAGACATATATGGGTGCCTAAGGCCTGCTTACAAGCCCAAATAGCTTCACCTGCAGTCACTAGCATAAAGCAGCACTCACAAGTACTCTTGCCAAACATCTCAGGGAAGATACCTACACCTCACACTGTTACACCTTCGGTCAACCCTAGGAATGACTGGAAATGGGTGCCCAAAAGGTCCCAAATCCAACACAATCTAGTTCATAAATCTTTACTTGTCATTAGCTCTAAGAGCTACGAATCCTCAACCAAATTTTGGAGACTTAAACCCTGTAGCAAACCCCCTGACCCAATTTTGTAAATCCATCCACTCTGATGTAGGTGCATTCTGAGTACATTGCATATCCAAAGTATGCACCTAGGATGACACTAACCACTAACCACCACTCACATCTATCACAAACACTTCACCGCTAACCACTAACCATCTGGACTGTCATGTTAGTATTGTGGAGGGAACACCACTACATCCTGTTTCCTATGCAACACTAATGTGCCCTTCTTCTTCTAGCAGATAAGCATCAACTGCTGCAAGGAGTATCATGGCAGCAGCAGCAGGAACAAGCTCCCAGGCAGGCACTAGTACGCAAAAAAATTGGGATACCATGCCTGTGGAGGCTCCACTGACAGCAAGGCCGGAAGAGTTTTTGAATGTGCGAAGAATTCCCATCTCGGATCCACCGAGTGGCCTAACAGAAAGAGTGAAAGGGCATTCACATTGGTTCAATGAGATGCCAGGAGATTTGGGAGATGCAGATCATATATGGGAATCCAAGTTGGAATTTGGAGGAGTTTGGTGGACCTTTCAGTTCTTCTCAAGGGAATTTGAAGCATTACAAAATGTAGCTCCTCTTCAAGATATTTGGCAGAAAGCGAGATTGCAGGATTATTTTAGTGCATCTCTGCCTAAACCTGATTTCCTTAGGTGCTATTACTTGATTGCAACTCTGAAGGCGACAGGAGATAAAGATCATTCGGGCACATTCCTGGTGCCCTCTCTATCAAACCAGGAGGAAATGAAAAAAATTGAGTTGAACATCACTTTAATCAGGGAGGCCCTTCAGATGTATGGCACCCATGTACCCTCCGATCGAGATCCTTTGATACCAGAGTCTATGAAGAACAATAAACTCAAGAAGTTGAAAGAAATGTGTGCCCTCACCCCGAACATTGCTATACCATTGCGAATGTGTCTTCAACATTTTGCATTTTCTGTGCAAGACCGATTCACACAGCCTCATAAGAAGATCTGGTATGGGTTATACCTAGCGAAGACTGGGAGCTTACCTATTAAAATGCCAGTGTGGATCCTTGACCAGTTATATGAAGCAGGCAAACGAGGAGTGAGGAAGCCTACTTTGAATGGCTGCTGCGCCATTACAAGAATCATCTACAGATGCCTCGCTTATGATGTGCCAATCGCACGGGCCCTCAAGTACTCAGTTGCAATTCTTCCAGGGGCAGAAATCAGGGGTTCAACCCACTAAAAGAATGCGTGGATCACTTTCACAGGTTCTAATTCCTTGCGAGGTCACCACAGAAGCCTCCTTTAGAGGAGAAGAACAAGTAGCCCCTTTCACGATCCATCTCCAAGGACCACAATTAGGGGGCATGGTACAACCCACTCCATCAGCCCCTCCACTACCCACGGACGCTGAGTTTGCCTCCATGCCTACTTTGGGAGAGGATACATCCTTCGACTTTGAGAGATTTTTGCAAACAACACAGTTATCTAAGAATGACTTCTTCTCAGACACCAATGGCTCTGGATCATCATCCGAGAGAGGACGACCACATGGTGAGGCACGAAGAGTACATTGGGAAGATGAGGCACAACATACTCATGCTGAAGGCACACAGGATCAAGAAGAGGCGCAGAGAAATGAATCAGAGGAGAGTGAGGAGGAAGCCCCTGCTTACACTGCACAACTCAAACGACTCTACAAAACGATCAAGTAGGTACAAAAGAGGCATAAGCTATCAGAAGAGGCGAATAGAGCGATGGTGAATCAAATGCTTCAGGCAGAGAAGGCGGACCCCCACTTTGTTGAATCATTGAACCTTTTGGCTGAGACATATGGGATTATAGAAGCTATGCGGATCATGTTACATCGCAACCCTCCTCAATACGATCAACGAAGGCTGGATACGCGACCGCGAAGGGGAAAGATGATTCAAATGGAAGTCTCTACCTCCCTCGCTACCACAGCTCAAGAAGACGTTCACATGGCCAGCCCCACTCACACTGATGCACACGATGACAGCACACAGATACCCTCCCCACCATCACGTCCCCTCCAGCCCATCGAACCCCTTATCACTAGCCTTCCTGACCAACCAAGAGTCACACTCAGTGAACCTTTGCCACATACTACCATTTCCCCATTGTTGATAGTATACGGGAAGAAGCAAGTACGGACACACATGCAGATCTAGCACTAAGGCAACCCTTCATTTTTTTGAAAACCCTTACATCATTTTAAAGTGATTCTCATCACTAAAAACCCCTCTAAATACCATTTTCACCTTTTTGTAGCTCCATTTTGTACAAGCCGAGGAGTCCTTGAGCTTGAGGAGCCTTAGAAGTAGTTGCCTGCCAATTTTCATATTTTTTAGATCTCGTTTGAGCCCTCAAATAAACCCTGGAACCTAATTTTTAACTAGGCTGGACACTAGGTCTGGACAGGGCCAAAGCTAGGCAAAAACTATAAATAGAGCTAGAGAGCTCATTTTTGAGCTAGCTTCTTGTAGTTTTGAGCTTGTATGAGAACTTTGTTGCAATAGAAGTGATTCCATTGTCTTGCTCTCTTTGTTCTTGCCGTGTGTGCACGTGTGTGTGTATGTGTGTGCATGTTAGTGTGCTTCTCACTCACACATTTGTGCCTTCACTTGCTCGAGGTCTTCATACCATCCTCATGTCTTCCCGGATTGACATTAAAGGAGGTGCTACTCATCACTGAGCTACACCAAATTTTGGCACCGTTGCCGGGGATTCGAGCTTTGAGGACGAGCGTGTGATGGTAAGACGTAGAGAGGACGCGTTGGAATGGTAAGTAGTAGGTAAATTTCTGATTTTTCTCCATCTCCATCTCCATCTCCACCTCCATCTTCATCTCCACCTCCACCTCCTTCTCCACTACATATTCCCTCTTCCTTGTCATTCCCCTCATCTGTTGTGTGCGAGTTTGAGAGAGAGCGAGCGCGTGCATTTGTGTTGTGTGTATTTTTTGCATGTTCTTGCAGGTACCAGCTCCATCACCATCTCCAGCAAGCTCAGCAGGTACAGAATCCTTCTGCACAGGCCCCGAGGCGTTGAGCTCGAGCTATCGCGACACTTCGCAAACTTTGACTAATTGCTTTTCTGAGTGCACCACGACACTGCGCAGGCTGAGAGCTCCTAGGATCACTAGACAGAACTGAAAAATTCACCATATCCCGAGCTATAGCGACACCTCGAGGTATCGCGACACTCACGACCTATGGCGACACCTCACAACCTATCGCGACACCTCACGACCTATCGCGACACCTCACAACCTATCGTGACACCTCACGAGCTATCGCGACACCTCACGACCTATCGCGATACTTGGGAGTATCACGACACCTCACGAGCTATCGTGACACCTCACGACCTATCGCGACACCTCACGAGCTATCGCGACACCTCACGACCTATCGCGACACTTGGGAGTATCGCGACACCTCATGAGCTATCGCGACACCTCACGAGCTATCGCGACACTTGGGAGCTATCGCGACACCTCGACCCGACCTATCGCGATACATGGGCTTAACGCATGAAAATTTAGAGTAAATTAATTGACTGAATTGAGGTATCTTTGGGTTTAATCTTGGACACAGTGGGAGGATATGAGAGCCTTAGGAGTGGGCAAAAGACCTAGAAACCAGGGAGGAATTTCCTGAACCCTGAGAGCCTGTTTGGACCCCTAAGTGCCTGAATGGTCATAACTTCACCATACGAACTCCGATTGGTGAGACTAGGTGGTCCTAAGATTGAGGGGGTACAGTGAGTTACTCCAGGGGGGACTGAAAATATTGATGTGTGTCTTTCAATTACTTGTGGTAATAGAGCTATACTGACTGGTGAGCTTTTGCAGGAACATTGTGTGCACTCAAGGCAATCCAAAGCAAGCTAGCAAGGGTGAGCACCAAGCTTGGGAGAAGGCTTCCTGGGCTTGTGTAGCAGTCTTGTCAACCAGCTAATTGAGGTTGGAAGATCTCTCAACCCTCCTTTGTCAATTCCTAGCCTAGGCTAAGTACGACTTAGGTGTGGTAATTAATTAGGGCAACGTTAGGCACGAATCAAGTCCAAGAGAATTAATCAACCAAGTGCAAGAATTAAGTAGGTCTTAAGTGCGAAAACCCTAAGAGACAAAAGGTAAACTGGAGTCGATCACTTATCAAGTGCGAAATTCACTTAAGTACTCCTGACGACGCGATTTCAGACAAGATCATAAACATAATATTCAACTCAAAAGAACAAAGTGATTGGTGCAAATTAACCTGCAAGGAGAGTGTGCTTGGGTCCAAGGGGGTAGATAAATCAGGCATATGAACCTTAGATCAGGCAGACACTTAGGTCGAGACAGACAAAGCCTCAGATCTTCTGAAGCTAGTGTCAATCACACTGCCAGGACTTGGGCCCAGCAGTTGAGTGATTACCCATACACTCCCAGATCAGAAACAAGTGATTCTGATATGTCCTATCACATGGAGAGACCAGTAGGTAGTTTAGGGGTGGCTTATCTAGAAAAGCCAGAGGGACCTTACAAGACTCAATTGGAATACATCAGGACGAATTGTCTAGGTGCTCGCATCTACGAAGACGGACTGAGAAGATCTGTGGTCCAGATTAAGAACCCCGATCAACCCCATGGACTAGAACACCTGGTAGTGAAGTTTGAGAATGGAGCATACCTAGATAAAGAAGGGACTATATATGTAGTCACCACTCTTCCTGATAGAACTGATGAGTTTGGAAATGTGATTGCAGAAACTGATATGGGTGATATAGAGCAAGGAAATTTAGAGAAAGAGCCGAGAACTCCCCGCGGTAAATCTGTCTTGACCAGAATCATGACTCCAGAATTGATTCCACAGGATAATAAAAGCATAGATTTGCTTTTAAACCGAGAAACTGATGAGGCCTTTTGGAGGTATAAGCCTACCTTGTCTCATGAAGTAGGTGCTCTCACAATCTATGAGTTTAAAGACCCTGATAGCCCAGGCAAAGTAACCTACTTAGACAATACATCAGAGAAGATCTTTGTGGTCACCGAGCATGGCAGACATGCCTACACATGGAAGGGTGAATTTGTTTTTCCCCAACCTCGGACTAATGTGTCATACAGGCACCAAGGAGCTGGGACCTCCCAAGCTCATGGAGCTCAAAGAGATAGAAGTAGAGACAAACCTGAGGTAAGTTTTGCCAACTCCCTGGGAAGAGAAAGAACGGGAACAGAAAGGAATAGAGTGGAACCTGAGGGACATAGAACCCCATGGAATCAAAGGAATGATGACGATTTCCCTTTGCCAAGACCGAGAGAACACACTAGGACCCTGCGACCAACTCAACTGGTGAAGTCCATGAAGAATTACTTCGATGGGACTGGAGACCCTTATGACCATGTGGCAAAATTTCGGCAAGTATTGAAAGCTGAACAAGTAGAGGACCTATTCACACAATATAATGCTTTTGGTCTAACCCTTAGGAACACTGCCCTTACGTGGTTTCAACCACTGAACGAGAGGCATTTCAGAAACATAGACCAGCTCTTAGAGGCATTTATCATTGAGTTTTCTAAGACTGGAATCAGGCACAACACTTCCTCACTAATTCATAGCTTCAAACAAACACCTCAAGAGACGGTCAGACTAGCTGGAAGAAGATTTAGGCAGTACCTGGAGAGATGCCCGATGCCGGAGTTACCCACACCTGCCAAACAAGTGGCCTTGTTCTTAGATGGATTGTTGAGCACCAAGCTCAGGTCATATGTGTATCTGAAGGACCCCAGAACGATAGAAGAGTGCGTGCGCATGTGCATAGACATTGAGGACAATCTAGGTGAGGAATTAGAACTATCAAAAATCTATAAGGATTCTGATAGCTCTAGTAGCCTCACATCTGGTCAATCCACATCCATTGAGGAACTTGTAGAGAAGGTAGCTCAAAAACTAGGTGTCTCTAGCAAACAAATTCCGAGATTTGCCCCAGTTAAGTGGTGTTACACTTGTGGCGGTGACCATATGGCAAATGTATGTCCCATTATGGCCCAACCCCAGGCGAATCCTAGTAGCCAGTACTGCACCATAGAGCGCAGGTACACCAACCACACTGCACAAGACTGCCCATATAACAAACAAACTGTTAGACAAAATTACCCTCAGCCATATCCACAACAGGGTAGATACCAGAACCAGTACCCACCACAACAATACAACAGACCACAGCAAACTTATCATCCACCTTATCAAGGGAGCAGAGACCTCAACCAGTCCTAGCACAACAACCCCCTGCCCCAACTAATGTAATTCCGGTAAAGTATGCAGCGGCAGAAGAAAATTTGAATAGAGCTATAGTCCCGGTAACCCAATTGCTTTCTGAAAGTGACCCGAGTGACCATAGTTTTGATTCTACACATGTTGATAGCCCCCAGGCCTACTACATGCAGTCTCCTGAACATGGTGAGTCTTACTATAGTGAAGAGCCAAATGAACCTAGTTGGGAGTCAGATTACACAAACGTCATGTATGCAAACCCCAACCCTAGGCCTCAACCTAGGCAAGTAAGACCCCCATTCCCTAAAGGACCATGTTACAGATGTCAGGGAGATCATCTCATTCGTGATTGTCCCTTGCCTCCACCTCCACAACCCCAATCAGTGACGATCCAGGGCTATTGCCAGGAATGTGGAAAGGAGCATCTCTTACGAGATTGTCCAAAGAATCCCAGCAATATGCCAAAAATAACTCCCATTAATGTTATTGGGTTAGTTATAGACTCCACAGGAAGTGTGATGTCCACTACACCAGTGCAAGTGATCACTAGAGCTCAAACATTGCAGCAAAATCAAGGGGTAGGCCAGGAAAAGAGCCCAGATGTTAGTGAAACAGAGAGCATGACAAAGAAAAGGACTAGAGCTTGGAAGGATAGTCGTGAAAGAATGAAAAGACAATGGGCAAAAAAGATGAGTGAACTCGAGGAAAGCCTCAGAGAAACAAAGGCCAGGATAACTGAACTCACATCTCAAACTCCCTCTCACACTACCCCACCTCCACCATTCCCAACTCCATCTGACCCGCCACCTTCCAACCTGCCTCACCTACTTCCACCACCCCCTAGAGTAGGATCAGTCCTAGCAGATCCCACTCCCGAAGACCTTAATATGATGCTTAAAGCATATCAGGCCAGAATCCAAGAAGGGCCAAACGTAACTGATCATGAAAAGTGTTACCCAAGAGCAGAATTAGAGCTAGAACGAACCAAAATTTGTGCTAAGATGGTGGAATTGGCTCAGACCATGTTTGAAGCTAGTCGCCTATTTAACATCTCTAGTTCAGCGAAGACACAGTTGCACTTTGATGGACTGTTAGAAAGAATAGAGAAGCTGATTGCACAATCAGAAAAGGAACCCGCCTCTCAACACAAGGACAAGGCAAGTGAAAGAGTAAGCATTCCTGCTCAGGAAGCCTATGAGCCTGAAGCCTATGTGCCTAACTCTACGGAGCCAGACACATCATCTTCTATGAATCGGTTCACACCAGAATTCCTACGCGAGATTCAAGAAGACAAATGGGCTAAAGAGAGTGAAGTCCCTCCTCCTATTGAACTTGTGGATGATGCACGCGAGCAATTCCCACAAGACATCCCATCCATTTATGAGGAGCAGGAGAGCACCCACTCTCAGGAAAGACTAGACTTTGAGTCTAAGTCTCTACAAGAATTACCCCACTTCACAGGCCCATGGGAAGCTAAGTCTACTTGTATGAGAGCACCCACGGTCATGGTACAAAATGAGGACTCAGTCTTACCTAGGAACACAGAGGTAGTGAAAAACACTAAAGTGCAATGCAATCTCACTTTAGAAGAGCTACTCAAAGTTAAGCCAGAAGTGTGGAAACATGTAGCCAAACAAGTGCCAGACATAGCAAAATCGCGCTCCCAAGTAGGATCTCATAGAACAGTGCCTGAAATACCCTTGGATAAGATAGGAGATATGTGTGAAGGTGAAGAAGGGAACACCTATCTTCCCATTACCTACCAGGAGTACACCACCAAGGCAATTTTGGACTCAGGTGCAGGAGTTGCAATTGCCACCACTTCCCTATGGAAGCGTTGGGGCAAGCCAGCACTCAGGCCAACGAGAATGAAATTGCAGATGGCCGATGGTCATATTGAGAGGCCCTTAGGATTGCTAGAAGGAATAACTCTCACCACCTGTGGTGTCGAGTTCGAGCATACCTTTGCTATATGTGATTTTAGCAAGAACCATGCCTATGAAATGATCTTGGGACAACCCTTTATGTGACAGTTGCAAGTGGTACAGGATTGGGGAACCAATTCTTTGTACCTGCAGCACTTAGGTGTTACGACCAAAGTCAATCTCAAGGATTACTCTCATAGAGATGTCCCTCCTATCCAATGGAACCCCATCCATAGAGCCAAAGATGATACGGAATCGGTGCATTCCATAGGATCAGGATCCTCATGGATGCATGAAGACACTCACTTATGGATGTGCAAAGTAGCAGTAGAAGAAGAGAAGAGAGAAAAGGCCAGAGAAATAGGTGCAAACGAAACACATAGACCCATTCAAGAACCAGCCTATGCACCTGTAGTCTTTCCTGATGAAGAATTTGAACCCCACGGCTGGGCAGAAATCCTAGCAACAATGGATGTAGCCATCAATGAAGAACAATGGACACCCCACTGTGATGAGGATGGCTATGACATTTCAGTCTTCTCCATAGAGCCAATCATGGGAGAGGCAGTGTTAGAAGAGTGCGAACCTAGCCCTGATGCATTTGAGGATGCAAGTGACTCCGATCTAGAGTCAATCATTATGGACCCACCTTTTGCATCAGATGAAGAATACTTCTATGAAGTAGAATTTCAACCCCAGAGGCACGAAGAGCTTACAAAAGACGTAAGGCTAGCCACACATGTAACTCCTAAGGAAGAAGGAAAGAAAAGGAAGAAGAAAGAAGTCACACAAGAAGAGGAGGAATCTTTGTTTGAGGTCCCAGAAATTTTAAGAAGTATGAGATAGATGACAGGAGAGTCATGATCAGAATGCCTAAACGAGAGGCACAATCAGGAGAGGCCTATGATAACAAAGAATCCACAAAGAAAATTGTGGTAGCCATGGAAGAAGGAGAAGAGAGATGCACGTACATAGGCCATGACCTGACAGAAGAGGAAGAACAAGAGCTAATAGCCTTGCTAAGAGAATACAGAGATGTATTCGCTTGGAGTTACAAGGATTTGAAGGGGGTTGATCCAGACATATGCTCACACACTATCCCCATGACCTCAGATGCCAAACCCTCTAAGCAAAAGCCATATACATATAATGATAATTATGTTGCCAAGATCAAAGAGGAGATAGATCGACTAGTTGAAGCTGGATTTATTTATGAAATTGAGCACACTGAGTGGGTATCCCCCATTGTAGTGGTGCCCAAGAAAAACGGAAAGCTGCGTGTGTGCATTAACTTGAAGAAGGTTAATGCAACCACAATTCGAGATAACTATCTGCTTCCTATCACAGAGTATCTCTTAGAAAGAGTAGCAGGCAAAGAAGTGTATAGCTTCCTCGATGGATTTTCGGGCTACAATCAAGTAGCCATAGCTCCAGAAGATCAGCATAAGATGGCATTTGCCACTGAATGGGGCATTTTTGCCTTTAGAGTAATGCCATTTGGGCTTACCAATGCACCAACTACCTTCCAAAGGCTGATGTGCCATGTGTTTAAAGAGTTCCTGAGGAAGAACTTAGAAGTCTATGTTGATGATCTTTGTGCTCATTCCAACATTAGGCAAACCCATATTCCCGAACTCAGACAAATCTTTGACAAATGTAGAGAATATCAAGTCTGCCTGAACCCAGAAAAGTGCGTCTTTATGGTCAGGCAAGGCAAGATTCTAGGACACATAGTGTCAAAGAATGGCATATCCACTGATGAAGAGAAAGTGAGAGCCATAGCAGAGCTACCTAGGCCAAGGAATGTCAAGGAAGTACAAGCTTTCATGGGGCATTGTGGTTACTACCGCCGATTCATTCACATGTATGCTGTCATTGCAAAGCCCATGTACGGACTTCTGACTAACTTTGAGTGGACTGATGAATGTGAGAATTCCTTCCAGGAGCTTAAACGAACATTATGTTCAACACCAATCTTGACCACACCAGATTGGAACAAGCCATTCCATGTTCATGTGGATGCATCCAATTACGCTATTGGATGTGTACTCGCACAACCTACTGGTGAAGGTAATATGGATCTCCCGATTGCCTATGCTAGTAGACAATTGAATGCAGCTGAACGAAATTACACCACTACTGAGAGAGAAGGCTTAGGCATGGTATATGCAGTTAAGAAATTTAGACACTATTTTCTTGCAAACAAGTTTAAATTTTTTACTGACCACCAAGCATTGTTATATCTCGTGAACAAGCCATGCAATACAGGAAGATTAGTAAGATGGTTTCTCTTGCTAATGGAATATGAATTCGAGGTTGTAGTAAGGAAAGGGAAGACTCATTTGAGAGCAGATCACCTTTCTAGGCTCACATCGGGAGAAGCCCCACAAGGAGTGTCAGATGACCTTCCTGATGCTTACTTGTTTAATTTGGAAGTGGTGCTGCAGTGGGCTAAGCCATTGGTACCAGTGTTGACATACGGACCTAACCACCCAGTAATAAACACACAGGATAGAGAGGTAGTAAAAGCCCAAAAGTATCACATCATCGTAGGAAGTATGTACAAGCACACAGATCAAGGGATCTTGGCTTGTTGTGTGGAAGAGGATGAGTACGCCAAATGGTTGCAATTAGCACATGTAGGTGCATTAGAGCAACACTACTCAAAACAACGAACCCTACAGACACTAAGGAGACTCGGAGTGCATTGGCCAACTATGGAAGCTGATGTCCAAAAGTTGTGCAAGGAATGCCCAATCTGTCGCACTAAACCACCTGTGGAACATGCCACTCTTTATCAAGTGTCCATAGTGCCAGATTGGAGTGAACCACTAGTATCCTTCCTGAGGACGAAAACATTCCCTCCAGATATGACTCTGGTTAGGAAAAGAAGTCTAGAACAAGAAGCCCTAGAGTACTCACTCATTGGTGATAATCTCTACAAGCGTGGTAAGGATGGTTACCTGAGACTATGTGTCCATGAAAGTGAATATCTAAAGATCTTGGAAACAGCTCACCAGGGTGTAGCAGGAGGACATTTTGGTCCAGATAGGGTGATCAAAGCAATTCTATTTGCATGATTTTGGTGGCCCACCCTTCACATGGATGCACATACCTATGTGAAGAGGTGTGAGATTTGTCAGCGAACCCAGCCTCCTATACGCAAAGATGAGATGCCACTGAAGCCTATGATGGGCGGACGTGCATTCTCTAAGTGGGGAATAGACTTTGTAGGTCCTATCAATCCCCCAGCTAAGGGTTCCCATGCTGAGTATATCATCGTTGCCACGGACTATCTAACCAAGTGGGTAGAGGTAAAAGCCACAATGAAGAACGACGCTCAGACAACTGCTAAATTCTTGTTTGAGAATGTATTCACAAGATACGGGCTACCTATAGAGCTAGTTAGTGATAGAGGCACTCACTTCTTGAATGAAGTTATTGAAAATCTGCTCCAAGGATTCTTGGTAGTGCATAAGAAGTCTGCCCCCTATCACCCTCAAGCCAATGGGCAAGCCGAAAGCACCAATAAAATCCTATGCAATGTATTGACAAAATTAGAGAACAATAAACGCTCTGATTGGGACAAACAGCTACACCATGCTGTTTGGGCATACCGAGTCGCCTACAAAACGGTACTCCAAGCCACCCCCTTTCAGATGGTATTTGGCCAAAACGCCGTGCTACCTTTGGACTTCTTAATACCTACATTGAAAGTAGCACAAGAGCACGAATGGACGGGTCATGAACTCTCCTCTAGACTTTTTGACCTTGAACGATTAGGAGAAACAAGACTGAGAGCAGCTGCAGGGATATATGCAGCTAAGAAGAGACAGAAGGCATACTTTGATGCCCATGTGAAGGATAAGGGCTTGAAAGCAGGAGATCTAGTTTTAGTCTACACATTGAAACAACAAGCAAGGAAGCTAGAAAAGAGAGGCTACGGACCTATGATCATCAATAGGATCTCCACGAGTGGAGCAGTACAACTAGCCACTTTAGAGGGTGATGTTCTCCCAAACTATATTAGCGGATGCAGAGTCAAGTTGTATCAGGAACCCCTCACGGAGGAAATGCTAAGTCGACTCAATACTGCTAAGCAACGTAAAGAGGAGGAAAAACGAATTCGAGAAGAAGCACAGGCAGAGGCCTTAGAGCACATCAGACGAATGAAGTTGAGGAGACAAGGGAGGGATCAGCCTATGATTGACACTCAAGAGTCTCCAGGCTATCACATGGCCATGTGTGAGGCTTCAGGTGAACGTACCCATAAGATAGTGGATCGACGACCTTTTGTGACCCTAGAAATAGGACAAAGAGATAGCACAACAAACGTGAGAGCTTTAATTGATTCAGGAGCAGCCACAAGTGCAGTTCGGCTTTCTTATTGCCGGCAGCCGTAATTGGAGGTAAAACCCCTAGAAGCATATCTGATAGGATTAGGAGGTGTTGAAACCCCTTGCATGGGAGAGGTGGATCTTCCCCTCTACATACAAGAGGTCCTCATGCCAGCAAAAGTGCTAGTGTGTGAAGACGAGGATCTGACCGAACCTCTGGTCCTGGGCCAAGACTGGATCTACGATCACGCAGTCAACCTCAACCTAAGAAGTGGACTTCTTCAGGTCTGGGTAGGCCAAAGCCGTCTCACGATTGAATTAGAAAATCAAGCACTCAAACCAATAGAACAGGCACCAACTCCTGGTCCCTCCAAGAATCCACATGAAGATAACAATGTTGTTCTTGTCCAAACTTCTATGGTGCAGAGGATTGTCAATCTTACTGAAGGTACAGGAGCCAATAAGGAGTTCCCAACTGATCCAAAGAAGATTCTAAACGGGCAGACCGAACATCACTCGACACGAAGGAGGCCGCTGATCAAGAGGCAGGAGCGCCAACCCGTGCAACACGGAGCACCTCGTGGTGCGAAGCAGATCTGGATATGCAAGGATGGAAAACCCACAACTCTAATAGCAGACTCTCGAGGAGACAACAAACAAGCCACACCATCACGGACACAAGTGAAGGAGTACCCTAGGAAACCTCCTAGGCACACCACATCTATTTGGGTCCCTAAGCGGTCAAGGAAGGCTAGCCCCAATACTAGACACATATGGGTGCCCAAGGCCTGTTTACGAGCCCAAATAGCTCCAACTCTAGTTACTGGCATAATTCAACACTCTCAAGTCCTCTCGACTAACAGCGCAGGAACTCTACCTAAATACCACTCTGACCCACACTCAGTCACATCGAGGAATGTCTGGAAATGGGTACCCAAAAGGTCCCAAGTCCATCACAACCTAGTTCATAAACCGTTGCCTGTCTTTAGCTCTAAGAGCTACGAATCCCCTATCAAAGCTTGGAGACCTAAACCATGTATCAAACCCCCTGACCCAATTTTTGTAAATCCATCCACTCTGACATAGGTGCATTCCGAGTCCACTGCATAACCAAAGTAGGCATCTAGGATGATACTGACCTCTAATCACCACTCACACCTATCACAAGCACTTCATCTCTGACCACTAACCTTCGGGATTGTCATGTTAGTATTGTGAAGGGAACACATTACATCCTGTTTCCTATGCAACACTAATGTGCCTTTCTTCTTCTAGCAGATAAGCACCCGATTCCCATGGCAGCAGCAATAGGCACAAGCTCTCAGGCAGGCTCTAGTGCTCAAATCAATTGGGATGCCATGCCGGTGGAGGCCCCACCAACAGCTCGGCCTGATTCGTGAACGTGCAGAGAATTCCTATTCCAGATCCACCAAATGGCCTAACCGAAAGAGTAAAAGGGCACTCTCATTGGTTCAATGAGATGCCAGGAGACTTGGGAGACGCAGATCATATATGGGAGTCCAAGATGGAGTGTGGAGGAGTGTGGTGGACCTTCCAGTTCTTTTCAAGAGAATTCGAAACCTTACAGAATGCAGCTCCACTTCAAGATATCTGGCAAAAAGCAGGATTAAAAACTTATTTTAGTGCAGCTCTGCCTAAACCCGATTTCCTCAGGTGCTACTACCTAATTGCCACACTGAAGCCGACAGGTGATAAAGATCATTCAGGCACATTCTGGGTGCCCTCCTTATCAAACCGGGAAGAAATGAGGAAGTTTGAATTGAATATTACCTTAATCAGGGAAGCCCTTCAAATGTATGGCACTCACGTACCGTCGGATCGGGATCCCTTGATACCAGACTCGATGAAGAGCAACAGAATCAAAAAGCTAAAGGAAATGTGTGCCCTCACCCCTAACATCGCCATACCTCTGCGAATGTGCCTACAACACTTCGCATTTCCAGCTCAAGACCGCTTCACCCAACCACACAAGAAAATATGGTATGGGTTATATCTAGTAGAGACTGGAAGCTTGCCCATTAAGATGCCTGTATGGATCTTGGACCAAGTGTATGAAGCAGGCAAGCGGGGTGTGAGGAAGCCTACTCTACACGGCTGCTGTGCGCTTACAAGGATTATCTATCGATGTCTTGCATATGACGTGCCGGTTGCCAGAGCCCTAAAATATTCACAGCTGGAGTTTTTCAAAGGACGGAAGTCAGGGATCCAGCCTGCGAAACGAATGCGTGGATCACTCTCCCAGCTAATGATCCCTCACGAGGCCATGACCGAAGCTTCCCCCAGAGAAGAAACCCAGGTCGCACCTTTCACAATCCATCTTCAAGGAGTTCAAGCAGGGGACGTGGTACAGCCCACCCCATCCGCCCCTCCACTACCGACCGATGCCGAGTTTGCATCTATGGCCACCTTAACTGAGGATCCCAATTTTGATTTTGAAAGATTTCTACAGACGGCCCACTTATCTGATAGTGAAGATTTTCCTGATAATGCCGATCCGGGATCATCATTCCAAAGAGAACAACCACAGGGCGAGACAAGCAAGGTACATTGGGAAGAAGAGGCACAACATCCTCATGGTCCAAACACACAAAATCAAGAAGAAGAACGGGGGAATGAACCAGAGGAGAGTGAAAAGGAGGCCCCTGCTTACACAACACAACTCAAGCGGCTATACAAGACAATCAAGCAGGTAAAGAGAAGACATAAGATGACAGAAGAGGCGAACAGAGCCCTAGTGAACCAAATGCTGCAGGCCGAGAATGTAGACCCACATTTTGTTGAATCATTGAATCTGTTGGCGGACACATGTGGGATCGGGGAAGCAATGAGGACAATGGTCTATCGGGAGAACCCTACCTATGATCAACGAAGGATTGATACACGACCCCGGCGAGGAAAAATGATTCAAATGGAAGTCTCTACTGCCTTGCCTACCACAATTTCAGAGGATGTTCACATGACTAGCCCAAGTCCCACTGATGAACAAGATGTAAATACACAAGTACCATCTCCACCGTCACCTTCCATTCAACCCTCAGCACCCTTCTCCACTAGTCTTTCTGAACAACCGATGTCCACCCATAATGAAACCATTGTACACACCTCCGTTTTTACATCCTCCCCCTTACCCACATCCATCACTTCCGCCCAAATTTGTGAATCTCACACAGGACATCATGCCACCGATCAAACCATAATAGGTTACCCTTCCTATCTCCCCGCCCTTAGACAACCACTTGCCACTAGCCAGACCTTATCCCATCCTTTTCCATTCACCCACACATTTCCCCTCTCCCAAACCCTATCCACCACTTCCCTTGTAACTGCCTCAGGCTCAACCCAAGTCACACAACCGTCATTCTGGACAAACCTTGTAAATATACTCCAACAGGTGGAGAATTATAATAAAAAGTCCCTTCCCCAACCCCACTCCCCCACATTCACTACCACCACTAACACACCACCTACCGTTCCCGTATTCACAGTTCACACTTCACACACTATCACATCCGACCCCATGGATATTTCACCATCCACAAGAGCACCCACCGCCACGTCTGTTCCACCATCATCACATCTCACTTCACTCATAGGCACATCATCCACTTTTCCCTTCCCCATTTCCCGACCCTTTGCATGTTCCACCTCTACCCATGCATCCACATCATTTAGTAATGCACTAGACACCATGGTTGAAGCGGCCACTCAGCTTAAGCAAGAGTATAAGCTATTAGAAGAAAATAACACAGAGCTGTGCAATCTCTCGGCTCAACTCAAGGCACGAGTCGATGCCTTGGAACTAGGTAATACAACACTACAACACCAGGTGACTGACCTCCAACAATCGAAGACAGAACTCGAAGCTAAGTATGCAGAGATAGGCAAAGCTATGGAGGAACAACTCAGAGAACAAATGGGCCGCAATGCGAGACTTCAACGCAACATGGCTCTACTACGTCGCCATCTAGCAGCAGCTCAAGAAGAGAACAGAAGGCTACAACAACAAAACCAGGAGAACCTAGAAGCGGCCATGGAAAACACCCCGGGAGCACCCATCGACCCTGCTAAATTCCAAGCCATCCCCTCAGAAAACATACAACAAATATTGGAAACCTATGCCAATCTCTTAGAAGCACATGATCAGCTTGCTGACCAAGTCAAAGACCTACAAAAATCCCAAGTGCTTGCACCACACCAACGAGAACCTAAAGAGATGGCCAACGCTGGAACCTCACCAGAGCCGGAATTATCAGTAACCAATGAAGTACTAGAGCTACGTCAGCAGGTGGCCGAGTTAAAAATTAAATTATTACAATATGAACGACCCCCCTCCCCACCTGATGAGCCAAGTGAAGAGGAGACCATTGCCATTCCGGTGGAAGAAACATTCGAAGATAATTATGAGCCACAACCTCTTCCAGGTGGCAGGATCACTGAAGAGGGACACGATACATATGAGGAACCCCCGTCAGCATGGATGAAGCAGGTAGAGGAGATGGGCCACACTCACGAAGAGCGGGTTGCAACCCAGATGCTAGCCATGAAAACCATAGAGGAGACCATACTCAAGTCTGAATATTTCTCGAACTTGGCTCCTAGGCGGTTGATAACTAGCTTAGAGTTACAATATAAACCTTATTTTGTATTGTTGGCGGACTACAATGCTGAGATCAAACGCATAACCAACAAGTATCCGTCTTTCGCAACACAGTTCGAACTCGAGGACATCCCAGAGGCAACCAAAAAAGGGGCTATATTCCAGCCCATATGGAGGCAAAAGTTACTGGAGACCTATCCGGAAATGTTACGAACATGGGATCATGCTCCCATGCATCTGAAATATAACCCATGCTTTGGACCAGTACAAAGAAGACGCTCCTGGAAAGCATTCGCCATCAAGGTTCAGAACAATGTGAATTGCAAACAGTGACTGAACTATCCCAAAATCGCACCACCAACAGGCCCACCTACAACAGCGTACATGATGGCTACCATCCGATATTGGCTTCCACGCCTCCACTCCATGCCAGATGTAGCTGCACAGGTGCTACTCAAGATATTTGATATGATGCAGGTTGTGCTCAAAACCTTTCGCAACGTATGTAACATTCAGCCTCCGATTCCCGGCTTCATCAATGGTAATTATGACCTCCTGTATGATATGAGCACAACCCCAAGCATACGAGTTGCTTATGCATGGCACGCATGCATCAGATATCTCCCTGCCTGCTATAAGCAAACTTTCGACGACATGTTCACCACGGGATTTTGGGAAGCACATTCAGAGGTATTTGCACCACGACCAACCCACCTGCTGCAACTATTTGCGTGCGAGCAAACAATGCATTCAGAGCTCTACACTACGCCACAACCTAACATGCCTAGAGCAGTGAATTGGGATGCCCTCTAGAGCGATTTGGTTCGGGGATTACGTATAAAAGAACAAGAATTGGCAACCGACCTCCTGCAGAAGTACATCGATCAAATAGTGGAGCAGAGGTCTGTCAGAGGCGACAGACCCTAGGGGGGGAGAGTGTTGACAGTATACGGGAAGAAGCAAGTACGGACACACATGCAGATCTAGCACTAAGGCAACCCTTCATTTTTTTTCAAAACCCTTACATCATTTTAAAGTGATTCTCATCACTAAAAACCCCTGTAAATACCATTTTCACCTTTTTGTAGCTCCATTTTGTACAAGCTGAGGAGTCCTCGAGCTTGAGGAGCCTTAGAAGTAGTTCCCTGCCAATTTTCATATTTTTTAGATCTCGTTTGAGCCCTCAAATAAACCCTGGAACCTAATTTTTAACTAGGCCGGACACTAGGTCTGGACAGGGCCAAAGCTAGGCAAAAACTATAAATAGAGCTAGAGAGCTCATTTTTGAGCTAGCTTCTTGTAGTTTTGAGCTTGTATGAGAACTTTGTTGCGATAGAAGTGATTCCATTGTCTTACTCTCTTTGTTCTTGCCGTGTGTGCGCGTGTGTGTGTATGTGTGTGCATGTTAGTGTGCTTCTCAGTCACACATTTGTGCCTTCACTTGCTCGAGGTCTTCATACCATCCTCATGTCTTCCCGGATTGACATTAAAGGAGGTGCTACTCATCACTGAGCTACACCCATCCTTCCCTTTATCTCTATCCACCAGTTCCAACCAATTTTTTGAACCCCCCACAGGTCACTCAGCCACCGATCAAACTATAATAGGTCACCCTTCATATTTCCCAGCTCTCGGACAGCCACTGGCCACTACCCAAACCTTAACACATCCATTTCCTGTCACCAATACTCTTCCTCTTTCCCAACCCCAAACCAGTGAGCCCCAATTAACCTCCTCAGAGCCTACACAAGCCACCCTACCTCCATTCTTGGCAAACCTTGTTCAACAAATTGAGAATTATAAGAGAAAATTCCATTCCCACCCCACCTTCCCCACATTCACGGTCACCACTAACACACCACCCACCATTCTTGTATTCACAATTCACACTTCACACACAATCACGTCCGATCCCATGGACATTTCACCCTCCATAGGACCACTCACCACCACTTTTGTCTCAACATCACCACTTGTAACTTCAGGCACGTCACCGCACACACCCACTGTCAGCACAACATCCACTTTTCCCTTCCCCATTTCCCGAACCCTTGCATCTTTCACCTCCACTTCTGCATCCACCTCATTTAGTCATGCACTCGACACTATGTTCGAAGCTGTTGCCCAGCTTAAGCAGGAATACAGATTGTTGGAAGAAAACAATAAAGAGCTTTGCACTCTGTCGTCCCACCTCCAGGCACGTGTCAATGCCTTGGAGTTGAGTAACACTGCATTACAACAAGAGGTTACTACCCTCCAATAATCCCATGCGGAGCTCGAAGCCAAATATACGGAGACGGGTAAGGCTAGGGAAGAACAACTCAGAGATCAGCTGGCCCGCAATGCTAGAATACAAAGAAACATGGCTTTACTTCGCCGCCACCTAGCTGCTGCCCAAGAAGAGAACATAAGATTACAACAACAAAATCAATACAATCTCGAAGCAGCCATAGAAAACACTCCAAGGGCACCTATAGATCCTTCCAAATTCCAAGCTATCCCCTCAGGTTCAGCAGGTATTGGGAGATTATGCGACCCTCTTGGAAGCACACGACCAACTGGTAGACCAGGTAAAGGAACTTCAAAGATCCCAAGTGCCCCCACCACACCCAACAGAACCTAAAGAGATGGTCAATGCTTCTACTTCACCAGAGCCCATATCTTCAACGGCTAATGAGGTACTTGAGCTACACCAACAAGTTGCAGAATTAAAGGTTAAGTTGTTACAATATGAACGACCCCCTCTCCACCTGATCAACCATCAGAGGAAGAAGCAGTAACCATCCCTGTGGAAGAAACATTTGAAAATAACTATGAGCCTCAACCTCTTCCAGGAGGCAGAGTCACAGAGGAAGGACAAGACACATATGAGGAACCCCCTTCGGCATGGATGAAACAAGTAGAAGAGATGGGGCCGACTCACGAAGAACACATATCAACTCACATGATGGCCATGCAAACTATTGAGGAGGCAATACTTCAATCGGAGTATTTCAGGCACTTGGCTCCTAGGCGATTGATAACTAGTTTAGAGTTGTAGTATAAGCCCTACTTTGTACTCTTGGTAGACTACAACGCAGAGATCAAAAGGGTCACCAATAGGTATCCTTCTTTTGCCACACAGTTCCAACCAGAGGACATCCCGGAAGAAGCTAGAAAAGGTGCCATATTCCAACCCATTTGGAGGCAAAAATTACTTGAGACCTATCCAAAAATGCTACCAACATGGGATCATGCTCCCATGCATTTGAAGTATAACCCTTGCTTTGGGCCAGTACAACGAAGAAGATCATGGAAGGCATTTGCCATCAAAGTTCAAAACAATAATAATTGCAAACAATGGCTAAATTACCCCTCCATTGCACCCCCAACAGGCACACCAACGATAGCCTACATGATGGCCACCATCAGACATTGGATGCCACGCCTACACCCCATGCCTGATGTTGCCGCGCAGATGATGCTCAAAATCCTAGACATGATGCAAGTAGTGTTAAAGACCTTTCACAATGTACGTCATATCCAAGCACCAATTCCGGGCTTCATAAATGGTAATTATGACTTACTTTATGATATGAGCACGACCCCGAGTATCCGAGTTGCTTATGCATGGCATGCACGAATAAGATATCTCCTTGCTTGCTACAAGCAAACTTTTGATGACATGTTCAGCACGGGGTTCCGAGAATCACACTCAGAAGTGTTCGCGCCACGCCCAACTCATCTATTACAATTATTCGCGTGCGAACAAACAATGCATTCAGAGCTCTACACCACACCACAACCTGACATGCCTGACGCAATTAATTGGGATGCCCTTCAGAGAGACCTGTTCAAGGGACTACAGATCAAAGAACAAGAATTGGCGACCGACATACTACAGCGGTACATTGATCAAACCGTGGAGCAGAGGTCTGTCAGAGACGACAGACGCTAGGGGGGGGAGAGTGTTGGCATCATACGGGAAGAAGCAAGCACGGGCATACATGCAGATCTAGCACTGAGGCAACCCATTAAAATTTTTCCAACCCCTACATCATTTTTAAAGTGATCCTCATCACTAAAAACCATTGTAAATACCGTTTCACCTTTTTGTAGCTCCATTTTGTGCAAGCCGAGGAGTCCTCGAGCTTGAGGAGCTTTAGAAGTAATTGCCTACCAATTTTCATATTTTTTAGACCTCGTTTGAGCCCTCAAATAAGCCCTGGAACCTAATTTTTAACTAGGCCGGACACTAGGTCTGGACAGGGCCAAAGATAGTAAAAAACTATAGATAGAGCTAGAGAGCTCATTTTTGGCTAGCTTCTTGTAGTTTTGAACTTGTATGAGCACTTTGTTGCAATAGAAGTGATTCCATTGTCTTGCTCTCTTTGTTCTTGCCGTGTGTGCATGTGTGTGTGTATGTGTGTGCATGTTGGTGTGCTTCTCACTCACACATTTGTGCCTTCACTTGCTCGAGGTCTTCATACCATCCTCATGTCTTCCCGGATTGACATTAAAGGAGGTGCTACTCATCACTGAGCTACACCTTGCTCCTTCTGCTCGCATGTTTTTAAGAACTTCACCAGTGTCCTACTCCAATCTGGTGCTATTGTAGAGAATCATAATGATGTGTTGTCTTCTGGAGTACTTTCTTGGCATTCTGGGCAACTATCGATGTGCTCATGTACATCTTTTGGCATATCTGGCCAGTACACTCCCAATCGTTTTAATTCTCTTAGTGTTCCATGAGCTCCTTTGTGCATTCTCCATCGATTTACATGAGCTTGCTCCATTAAGTTATTCTGTTCACCCTCTTCTACACACTTTAATAATACACCATTGAGTTCTTTATAGTACACGCTTCCTGCCACAATGTGCAAATTACGCGATTGCAGAAATCCTTTCTTAGCACCCTTGTTGATTTGATGTTGTGGTCCATGGGCGAGTATTGGAATCAACTTTTTTGCCCACTTGGGATATACTTCTAAGTTGAACAAATAAGTATCTAGTAGGTCATCTGCTACTCCGTTGGGTGGTTCTCCATGGGTTAACCTAGACAGATGATCGATTCTCATGTGGGTATTTCCTTTTTTGACCACTACTTCGAAATCAAACTCCATAAGCAACAGAAACCATCTCATTAGTCTCCGTGTTACAAGGCTTACTGACTAGGTACAATAAGGCCTGATGGTTGATGAAGAACTTGAACTTGTTAGCTAGAAGGTGGTGTCTAAATTTCTTGATAGCGTACACCATCCCTAAACCTTCTCGTTTTGTAGTCGTATAGTTTATTTCCGCTTGGTTTAGTTGTCTGCTCACATATGCAATAGGGTGGTGTAATTTTCCTTCAGCTGCAGGTCGAGCTAGGATGCATCCTATTGCATAGTAGAACCTCTCCCTGACATAATGATAATGCACCTCAATGTGCTTAGTGCGAGCATGGAACAGAGGGTTCCTCACAACTGCCAATGCCAGCGTTTTTGCAAGTGTGATTTTCCATTCTTAACTTCAAACTCAAGGCGATGGAGTCTTTTGAGGAGATTGCCCCTTCTAATTCTTCAAATATTTTGGATATCCTTTTGAGCTCTATGCAAGATCACATGCTTCTAGTTAGCTACTTTAACACAACTCATTGATGAAGATGACCTTTTGAGAAGGATTGTCTCTAGGCAAGAGGAATATCTTATTGAATTGAAGGTAAGGAAGAAATAGAGGATCAAATGAATCCAAGTAGCTTTCCAATTCTTAAAAAAGGGTTTAAACTCTAGAACAAGTAGAAAGTGATCTGACACAACAATGTCCATATCTTGGGAGAGGGAGATGAGCCCAATGTTTTCAATGATGTTGTGAGAGGCATAGCCTCTATCAATTCTAGCCTTGTGGAGACCAACACTATACTAGAGGCTCAACCAAGAAAGCCCCTTGTTGTCCTTAACCTCCACAAATTCATGATGAAGCTTAAAGGGATCCCAACAATCCTTTTCCATCCAATCAACAGACCTACCCCTCCACTCCCACCTATCCGAAAGATCTTCTACCATATTGAAGTCTCCACAAAGAATGATATCCAAGGACAACATGTCAAGAGACTCCCAAGTGTCGATTCTTTCGAAGTGAAGATTCAGATCATAGACTAAAGCAATGGAGGTGGGATGCAAATCACCAAAAGGGGCCAAAATCCACTAGGGTTTTGGATCCACTAGGGTATCAGATCCAGTAGGGATCCCACTAAAAGTGAGAACCACATGGACATGAAGTCAATGACAATGTCACCACTACCCCAGGGTTGTTAGACTCAAGAAATGAGAGGCAAGAGATGGTTGGGGATAACATCCTAATCCTCCCTCTTAGAGTACGGTTCAACCATATCCTGCATGTTATTTCTTGAGTCAAATGATAGGCAAGAGATGATCGAACACACCCTAAGAGGGAGGATGGGGAAGTAATCCTCAACCATCTCTTGCCTTCCATTTCTTGATTCAAATTAGGGTGATCTCTTGCTAGTCAACAATGGAGATTAGAATTGCATTGCAACCTCTTCAATAGGACATCATTGTCAATTTTGACCTCTTTAAGACGTATAAATGGTTTTTCTTTTACTCTGACTGAATTGGATGTTATGACACTCATGTTTCCACAAGTGTTTTTTCCTTCATGTTTGGTAGCTTATGCATATCTTAGTTGAGCAAGAAGCAAACTACCATGGCCACTTCTAGTTGTGAGGCTGAATATAGGGAAGGTTTCAGAATTATTGTTGAGCATGTATGGCTCAAATGCCTTATGGATGTATTGGGTGTTTTTCAAACATCTGCCACCATCATATTTGCTCGCATGAGAATGCATTGGAGGTAAACTCTCATTCCACTCTACTTCACATATGGCAACAAGTAGATATCGGAGTTGGATCTGTGGAAAAAGGGGATAGGTGACATCAACATACAAAGAATGAAGGAAATGCAATTCAAGATGTTGGTTGAAGGGCTTGTCAACTTCCAAAGACAATGTATGAAGCATTTATATGAATCTTGTTAGCCAGACAAAGAGCAATCCATTGGAAGTAACAAATACTTTGCAATTTGTATAAATATTTGCACCAAAAGTGGTTTGGGTTTATTTCATCAGACACAAATCAAATGTCTTTACATGTTTCAAAGCATTCAAGGCAATGTTAGAGGCATTTTCTGATCTTTTTCAATGGGATCAAGGCACCAAGAGGCAAGTAACATGTAGGTACACACCCCAACAAAATGAGGAAGCAGGGAGAAAGAATAGATACATTGCAAAGATTTTGCATACCTTTTTAAAAAAGCTCTACCTCATGAGAATTTTGAAGCTTTTTGCAAAGAGATTTGGGCTTATTCCCTTTTATGGATTGGCCTTAGTCCACAATGGTTGATGTTGAGATATCAAGCTGAACATGTGATGATCCAGGATGACACGTATCACTTTTTCATTTCTCTGACATGTATAGTGGTCACGTCGGTGTATGTCAAGGACACTTCATTGAGCTTTATTAGATTTATCTAGCGAAACTGATGGCACATTTGTTTCTTGCCAGCTCACTCATTCACGGACATTAGGTTTTTTCTTATGTACTAGTCTTTATATATTGCACTTGTTGTATCCTTGTTTTTTAGGGTCATTCTTGTACATTCCTTTTTATGTAATAGAAGAAGAAGAAGAAGAAGATCATTCTTCCATGCCTCAATCTGAGTGTGTGCTTCTCTTTGATTGTGAGAGTGTGTGTGTGAGCTATGTTCCTTATCTCCTTCCGCGTGACATGGTATCAGAGCCAGTGTGGTTGTAGAGAGCTCGTGGAGAAGGCTGATAGTGAAGAGTACGCAAGAAGGCGTGGAGAAAACGTGATTCACAAACAACCTCAAATTACTACGAAAATTGGTGTGAAGGTAGAACACCTCAAAATATTTTCAAGAGTTATCCCTTTAGGGTCATTTGTCTTTGTCATATCAACATTTTGGAGCCATCTCAACCTCTATTTCCAGCCTGCAAGGTGGGTCCCATAAAAAAACCATGTCAGTTTGCAAAACTGTAATAACTTGCGTCCTGTTGGGCAGCACTCATATATTCCAGATCCATAACTTCAAGTGATTTCGTGTACTATTGATACACGAAAACTGTGTTTTTCTGAGATCAAACTATCACGTCATAGTGCGACAGTGTTCAAGCAGAAGTGATGCTTGTAGTGTTTTGCAGTGTTATGAATTGTTGTAGAAATGGCAAATGCAGATGGAATGAGTCAGCTTATGAGCGATAAGCTGGACAAGAACAACTTCCATGTTTGGAGATTTAGAATGACAAATTTCTTGATGGGAAAAGGCTACTGGAAGTACATCGAAGTAGAGAACGAAAACGCTCTGTAGTTACCAGAGAGGAATCAGAGTGCAGAACAGTTAAGAGCATATGAGGAATGGAATCAAGGAGCACGAAAGGTAATGTATTGGCTATCTGTTAGCATATAGGATAGCATGATTGGACACATATAGGATGCCAAGATTTTGAAAGAGGCTTGGAATAGTTTGGTTACTTTGTATGAGACCAATACAAAGGCACAAAAAATGCAACTCAAGAACGAGCTACATACTTTGGAGAAAAAGAGCATGTCGGTAAGTGACTACACCCTGAAAATCAAAATCATATGTGCGTCCCTTACATCTATTGGTGTGAATGTAGATGATGATGATGATAAGGTTGGAAGTGTGCCTTCATGGTCTAGGAGCTACATATAAGCAGTTCAGAACTTCCATACAGACTAGGGAAAATATTTCGAATTTTGTTGATCTGGTGTCCATGTTGATTTTTGAAGAAAAGAATCTTGGTGAGGACTCAAACTCCCAAGGAAAATCTAGTTCTGAGCAGGTATTCTACTTTGGCAGAGGAAGAGGTATAGGTAGAGGTTTCGAAAGTGGAAGAGGAAACAGTAACCAAGAACAAAGTCAACAACAAAATCATTTAGGAAGTAGAGGACAATTTCAAGGTAGGCGGAGCCAAAGAGGTCGCAGAAATTTCCAAAGAAATGATTCATGTAATGACAATAAAGGATGCTAGAATTGTGGTAAACCTGGACACTTTGGAAGTGATTGTAGGTTGAAGAATCAAAATAATAGAAGGCAGCAAAACAACTATGCATCCAAAAGTGCAGATGATTCTGAGAAGTTCTTCATGGTTCAACATCACATGATGAATACGATGTCTGCTAGTGTTTCAAAATCGAATGATAATGTCTGGTATGTTGATTCAGGTGCTTCAAATCACATGACCAGTCATGTAGAATGGTTTAGTACTTTGGAGAAATTGCCATGTCCAACTCAAATCCATGGAGTGGAAGATTGCGTGGAAATTTTAGTCCAGCAAATTCATCAAATACATCCAAGAAAGGTAAAGAAAACCTTTTTGCTGGTAGTAAAACATGTGCAGGTTTTGAAGACGTTGATGGAGATTCAAGCAGTTCAGAAAAGAGCCTTGATGAAGAGCTTGGATTGCCCTCTGTGAAGACTCTAGGTGTAAGAAAGACACGTACAGATGATACAAGGAGAAGTGACCCAAGACCAAGAAGATCTAGGAGGATGCGGAATTCAGTGCAATGATTGACATATGATAGTTACATGGCTCGTCATTGTGCCCACATGACCAAGGTAATACAAGATGTTGAACCTTCTTGTTTTGAAGATGCAATTGGAAATGCAAATTGGGAAAAACCTATGGACGAGGAGGTGGCTACACTTTATGGACAAGATACATGGAAGCTGGTTCCATTGCCCCAAGGAAAGAAACCCATAGGCTGCAAGTGGGTTTACAAGGTAAAGCACAATGTTGTGGTAGCATAAGCAAGTACAAAGCACGATTGGTAGGAAAAGGATATGCACAGACATATGGCATTGATTATGAGAAAACATTGAGTCTTGTAGCTAAAATATCTACTATCAGAACACTTGTTGCATTAGCTACAACAAAAGGATGGACTTTGCATCAGATGGATTTGAAGAATGCTTTCTTACATGGTGAGTTATAGGAAGACGTATACATGGACCAACCACAAGGATATGAAGATTCAAAGCATCTAGAATATGTTTTCAGGTTACAAAAGGTTTTGTATGGGGGTGAAGCAAGCTCCTCGTGCATGGTATGCAAGGATTGCTGATTACTTAACCACCATTGGGTTTTCTATGTGTGATGCCGATCATTTACTATATGCAAGGAAGGGTGATGATGGCATCACAATTATGGCTATTTATGTTGATGACTTGATTGTAGGTGGTGATAATGAAGAAAGCATTAAAGAGGTAAAGCAACTTCTTATGCAGGAATTTTATATGAAAGATCTTGGTGTGTTGCGCTACTTCTTGGGCATTGAGTTTATACATACAGAAACAAGTATATGGATGTCGCAAAGGCAATATGCCTTAAATATGCTGCAAAAGTATGATATGGCTAATTGTAACCCAATTTCTATGCCATTGGATCAAAATTTGAAGTTGGAAACTACATCAGGCGAAGCATTGGAAAATGCTACAATGTATAGGAAAATTGTGGGAAGTCTTATACATCTCACAATTACAAGGCCTGATCTAAGCTTATGCAGGTTCCCAGGAAGCCATATTTGGATGCTCTAAAGTGCACTCTACGTTATGTGAGTGCTACTTTGGATTATGCATTGTTTTATGAAGTTGGTGTAGATTTGCAAGTTCATGGATACACCGATGTAGATTGGGTTGGTAGTATTCTAGATAGAAGATCTACTAGTGGCTTTCTATTCTCACTTGGAGGTGCAACTATTACATGGAGTAGCAGAATACATTGGAGGTTCCAAGGAACCTAGTGTTCCATGCTCATAGTAAGCACATTTAGGTGCACTATCAATATGGCACAGAGTGACTCTCTTTTGGAGAGATGAGTTTGACATATGTCCGCACACATGATAATGTTGCATAGCTATTTACAAAGGCTCTACCTCATGAGAAGTTTGAAGCTTTTAACAAAGAAGTTTGGGCTTATTCCCTTTTATGGATTGACACTAGTCCACATTGGTTGACACTTCCTGGTACATGGTACATGAGTGCAAGGGAACCCTATGCCTAGCCTACGTGATTAAGGGACTAGACTATGGCCACCACCCTCTTCTCATTGGTCTATCGCTAATGACTCCTTAAACTAAAATGGCACAGAGAAGAAGAACAAAGTGACGATGGAGTAAAAAGAAGAAGAACAAGTCGATGGCATGAATTATATGGTGCAATGAGGAAACGTCGAACGCATTTATCGAAATGCATTGGAACGTCAACGAGCTTATTCACTAATCGATCGGCCGTGGTGGTGAAAAAGATGAGGCCGTACTCTTTGATGGTTCAGTAATCGATGAGCCTTGCTAATGTTACATGTAGGCGAGAACGAGTGGAAAAGGGACCATCCTCTTCTCTCCGGTGTTGACAACATCTCTGTAATCTGCCCCCACTGAGGATCGAACTCAAGACCTTCAGTTTACAAGACTGACGCTCTACCACTGAGCTATAGAGGCTGATGGTGCTGTCATGCAAATTGGCAATTTAAAACAACTGGACCCCGGCCCAAAACAATAAGCAAGGTTTCCGTCGATGATGTGTAAGACTTTTTTCCAATTTAAAAAAGAGTGCATCACGGTCAATGAAGACGTAATGAGTATCGAGGTGTGTCAAGGTGGATGCTAGTTCAAAACATACATGTTCCTATAGTTAGTTATTGCTACATGTTCCTTGACACAAGTGTGAATTCTTCACTAGAATTTCTGTTCACGATTCTTAGCACATATTCCTTTTAAGAAAATTATTATTTAGATAGGAATAATGTTCTTTTTTATCGATTGTCTAACCCCTTGCTTTGTAGGAAATGTATACCCCGTAACCACCAGAAATGCCAGATGAATATGGGGTTTCTAGAGAGAGAAAACTATTAGACGATCAATTACATTATTTGCAGTCCTTTCCAAGTGCTGCCTTTGGGCATGCTAACCCCTTGCTTTGTAGGAAATGTATACCCCGCAACCACCAGAAATGTCAGATGAATATGGGTTTTCTAGAGAGAGAAAACTATTAAACGATCAATTAACTTATTTGCAGTCCTTTCCAAGTGTCGCCTTTGGGCAGTCTAACCCCCTGCTTTATAGGAAATGTATACCCCGCAACCACCAGAAATGTTAGATGAACATGGGTTTTCTAGAGAGAGAAAACTATAAGGACCACAGACATCATTGTGAACAAGTTTCAGTTTCTTAGTAGCTCGAACTGAACCACCTTTTGGGAGCGAGGAATCCTTCATTTCGCCCAAAATACAACCTTCCCAGACATGTTTACCAAGTGCCTCAAGTTTGGGTAGAGAGGACACCATTTCAGATTTTTGCAAGCATAGCAAACTAGCAAAATTCAGATGACTAAAGCGTGCATGCCAAAGCTTTGTATCTGACAAAGCCTGAGAATCATGTACTCCACAAGCTGAATCATTCATAGATTTTTAGACAACCCATGACATAAAATTCCAGAAGCAATAATGACAACGCCATTTGATAGATCATGAACTGCACATCTTCCATCAACAAATTTCAAAACCAAGCCAATCTTTGCTAAAGATGAAATTGATAACAGATTCTTCTTGATCCCTGGCACAAATAAAGCATCCGACAATGTAAAAGAACTACCATCCACAGTAGTCAGAATGATCTTACCAACTCCCACAACAAGATAAGAGCAGTTTTTGGTGCATGTGACAGTATTCCTTGTAGAGGCAGGCTTGAGTGAAGTGAAGAAATTGTGTTGTGAGGTAATATGTTTGGTTGCCCCATGATCAAAGTACCAAACATCTGAGTCTACTACAGACACATTGTTCATGAGAAGATGGGCCATGATTGCAAACAGTGGTAAATGCCCATTCTTCATTCTGCACAAGATTAACAGACTTTGTTTTGGGTGTAGAGGCCTCTGCAACAACCATTCCAGCCTCTTTCTTCCTTGCCTCTTTAGCAGCCAGTTTTGGACAACTCTTTATGACATGATCATTTTCTACTATTTGCAAAACAATTTCTATTTTTCTGTTTTCTTCTCATCTCTGTCATCCTTCTTTGATTGTGCAGAATTAGCAAATTTCTACTTACTAATACAAGAGCTCCATTTACCTTTGCCCTTCTGACTAGCTAGGAAAGCTTGGTCTACAACATGCATAATGGACCTGTTCTGCCTAGATTGATCTTCCTGCAACAGAACAGAGACTAATTCCTCAAATGTTAAGGCATTTGGATTTCCTTTCATGATCAATCAAAGAGTAGAAGAAAAACTTTGATATGAATTTGGAAGACCATTCATAACAATCTGCACAATTGAACTGTCAGGCGAGACTTCATCAACAGAAATCAACTGCTCTTTCATATCTTTGATCTTTATAAAAAAAGTGTCCATGGAATCTCCTTCATTCATGTGCTCACTCTCTAATTGTTTTCTAAGGTAAGCAACATGAGCCTCATTCCTTGCCTAGTACAAAGGGGTTAATGTATCCCAAGCATCCTTTGCTATTTTATAGGAGTGAATGTGGGGAATAATGGCATGGCTGATAGAAAAGGCTATTGATGCATGTGCCTAAGCATCTCTACCATCCCAACAAAGTTGATCTACAATAGGTGCAAGAGGAACCGCAGCACGAATAGGAATCTAAAGAATATCATCATCTTCAATGTCGTTTGCATCACCTTAAGCAATTGTGTTTGCAGGTGTAATAGGATGTTTTTCAACATCCTGCACAATATTCCACAATCCTTTTGCAACCAATACATGACGCATCATATAAGCCCATAATGGGTAACTCGTACTGTCCAACTTATCCTCAACAACCAACATATGAAACACATCACTACTTTTAGCCATGGCCACTAACTAAAATACCTTGATGTAGAAAAATGTGTATATCTCAAAAAGTTGAACAAAATTACCCTATTGAGTTTTGCTAAACCTGTAGCAAACTTCGAGATGCTTATATTGGTGAACCAAAGCCTGTATATCTTTTGCACAAAAAGACAAAATTGCCTACACAAGCACTATGATAGTGCATTTGGAGGCCAAAATGAGCTCAGATTACGATTTCAACAACACATAGCGAAGCAGTTTTGATCTCCTAATGAGCCTGAGTATGCTCATCAATTTTCATGCGATTATGATTCTTAGCACATATTCCTTTTAAGAAAATTAATATTTGGATAGGAATAACGTTGTTTTTTATCGATTGTCTAGAAGAATGATCTACCATGAAAATTTCTATCTTATTGATCATTAATTTGTTTGTCTCCGAGGTTATCCCGCTTGAAAAGATCTTCTATCATAGCACTGAATAAGTTTGTACTAGTGAGAGTAAAAGATATTCTTTATCTCCTTTTTTCTTACTAGCCTTAGTAAGGCATACATTCCATAAACTCGAAGAAATTCCATCCAATGATGTTTGCAATAGCTCCCTCCTCCCTTAATTTTTTCCCACGTTGGAAGGTGGAGACCACCAGTGCTCATTACTTGTTTGATAGTCTTTGACCATCTTGATGGGATGTATGAGTGGGACCACCACACTACTCCATATGGGTTCTTGAGACCATCGCAAGGCTTTGTGAAGAAAAGAGATCCAGATTAAAACAATGGCATCTTTTGTTTGGAACCTATTCTTCACATCCCTAAGATTTCAATAAGAAGATAGCACCAAAATAAGGACTCGCATGATTGATAGTTCAACATAATTTCTTCATGTTCGGTTTCTTGTTCTCAAGTATGTCTTCCAAAATCTTCTTGTTCAACTAGCTTTGTATGCCTTATTTTCTCTTTCATCAAACTTGAACCACTCGATGTTCAGTGTTAGTTCTGAAATATATAAAAGAAATAGCAAATATGTACATATTTACAAGATGTTTGCTCTTTCTAATCATATGCATATATTTCAAGTGCATGAAGTGCACAATGATCATGATGATCTTAAGAGCTATGCTTTGAGCTATTGTGCACAATGATCATGAATGAAGAGTGGAACCTTGATACTGTTGAAGAGGTGGCTAAGGGGCCTAGAGAAGGAATGGGACATCTCCTCAAGACCCACCTAGTATTCATTGTGCTCTTCCTTGGTGGTACTACCTACTTTGGGATCCACTTGCATATGAACAAGAAATATGGGTTCCTCAATGCCTAAATTCATGTAATGAAATTCATGTTAGTTTTGTTGGAGTTTGAGGTCTATGGAAGCATGAAAACAACACAAGGAAGAAAAAGAAGCTTGGAGCACAACACACAATACTGAATGTATTACCACTAGAATGTACAAAGATAAGTAACCCATTAGGGCTATAGGCATATATACAAGTCGGGGGAAAAAACCTCCTAAAGAAGGAAAAAATCTCCTAAAGAGGGAAAAAATCTCCTAAAGAGGGAAAAAAGTACCCCACTACTCCTAATGTGTTCACACACATCACTACCTAAATATATCAACAATTCCCCCTTGGGAATGATGTGGTGAATAAGGAGCTAGCACTCAAGTATAAGGAAGTGCCAAGCTATGTGGAATCAATCCACAAAAGGAAGTAATCCCAAAGCTTTGCAAAAAACTTCAAATTTCTCCATAGGTAGAGCCTTTGTGAAAAGGTCTGCAATGTTCTCTTGTGTGGGCACATATGCCAAACTGATCTCTCTAGCAGAGAACCTCTCCCTGACATAATGATAGTGCACCTCAATATGCTTAGTGCGAGCATGGAACACAGGGTTCCTTGCAACTACCAATGCACTTTGGCTGTCAATGAAGATGGTGGTGGCAAAAGACTAACCAACACGTAAATCATCCATAAGGCATCTGAGCCACATGCTCATCTGTGACACAACAAACTCAATAACTGGCTAAGTAATGCATAAGTAAAATCAAGCATCCAAAAACTTGCTAATAGAGAACAACATCAAATGCATCTCCAACATCATGAAGACTCAATCATAAATTTTCTCCATAGGAATGGCAATAGGTTTGCAATCTTCAAGGCCAATACGCTACAATAATGTATCAATATATTTTGTGACATCTCAAATGAGGCATGCTGATCAACCTTAAAATCAGCAATATGCTTCTCAAGAGGACTAGTGAACAACATGTCATCAACATACACAACAATGATAAGAAGCACATCATTTGCATGCTTAACATATAAGGTGCTCTCAATTGGACTATTCTCAAAACCATGTGCAATCAAGTAGGCATGTATTTTTTCATACCAAGCATGTGGTGCTTGCTTCAAACCATATAATGCCTTTGTCAACCTACACACTTGGTTTTCATGCCCTTTTTGCACAAAGCCATGGGGCTGAAAAACATACACTTCTTCATGCAAGTCACCATTCAAAAATACAGTTTTAATGTCCAATTGATGTACATTCCAACCATGATGAGCTGCAAGTGCACAGATGCTATGAATAGTAGTCATTTGACATGTAGGAGCAAAGGTCTCATCAAAGTCAATGCCTCTTTCCTGAACATAACCCTTTGCAACAAGCTTAGCCTTATACTTGTCAATTGTTCCATCAGGCTTACACTTCAGCTTGTATACCAACTTAGTGCCAATGGCCTTCTTGCCAATAGGCAAGTCACATAAAGACCAGGTACCATTCTAGAGAGAGGAAACTATTAGACGATCAATTAAATTATTTGCAATCCTTTCCAAGTGTCACCTTCGGGCACTCTAAACCCCTGCTTTGTAGGAAATGTATATCCTACAACCACCAAAAATGTCATATGAATATGGGTTTTCTAGAGAGAGAAAACTATTAGATGATCAATAAGATTATTTGCAGTCCTTTCGAAGTGTCACCTTTGGGCAATCTAACCCCTTGTTTTATAGGGAATATATACCTGAAACCACAAAAAATGTTAGATTAATATGGGTTTTCTAGAGAGAGAAAACTATTAGGACCACATACATCACTGTGAACAAGTAGCAGTTTCTGAGTAGTTCGAAGTGAACCACCTTTTGGGGATGAGAAATCCTTCATTTCGCCCAAAATACAACCTTCCCAAACATGTTTACTAGGTGCCTCAAGTTTGGGTAGAGAGGAAACCATTTCAGATTTCTGCAGGCATAGCAAACTAGCAAAATTCAGATGACCAAAGCATGCATGCCAAAGCTTTGCATCTGACAAAGCCTGAGAATCATATGTACTGCACAAGCTGAATCATTCATAGATTTTTCATAGTCTATGAGCTTATACAACCCATGACATAAAATGTCAGGAGCAATAATGACATCACCATTTGATAGATCATGAACTGCACATCTGTCATCAACGAATGTTAAAACCAAGTGTTGGGTTGGAGGGTTTGCACACATCCTCAATTGTGTCTGGGAACCCTCCCTACACCATGAGAATAACCCTCCTTGTATATACTTGAGTGTCACATGTGAACACTCTCTTAAAAGCACTTTTTAATATTTCCTCATACCATACTACAACACACTTGAGAATCTCTCACTTTTTTGGCTCTTCTAGGAACTCCCCACGTAAAAATCCATGCATGCCCTTCATTGCGATTTGTTTGTTACAAACTTGATCTTGGAATATCCTAGAAGATATGTTAGTTAGAGAGAGATTCAGTTTTTGACTTTTCAAAAGAGCACATGGGGAATCGAGCCTAGCCTATATATAGAAGCTCATTTTTGTAAAGAGGGGGGCTTTTGGTCGACGTACTCTCATGTAATATCTCTTATGAATGGAACAAGGCTCTCTTTTACTCCAAGACTATTTACATTTATGTATTATGTCTTTGTGAGTGTGTGAGAGTGGTGTGTGTGCCTATGCATGTCTCTCCTTTGTGTGAGTAGAGTAGTTGCATTGCTTGTATTTTCCTCATGGACTAGGATCCTTAACTCCCTATTCTCCATGTTTTCAAGCATGTGGCATAGCATGTGTCTGATGCCAATGGATTGAACATGTTGGAGGTAGGGGTGGATGAGAGGAGAGTCACTCTTGAGCTTTCCTTCTTGCTTCCATGCAAGGTGGTGAGGGTTTTGGTCTTCTCTTGCTACAACCTCAACACTTTTTGGCACCGTTGCCGGGGATGGTTGGCCTTTCATCACTTGGAGAGATCAAGAACATGTGGTAAAGTATTGTGTTGCAATTTTTTTTTGCTCAATTGCATAGGATTTGAGTTCTTGCATGGCACTTTCACCCTTCCATTGGGCCATTAGTTCCTCATTTCTTGTTTTTAGTAGTGTAGTTTTAGTTCATTTCTCTTTGATGCACAAAAACACCCCCTAACTCTCTCTCACTTACACATTTCTACATACATATAAGAAGGCATCACTTTCAGCCACCATCACTTCTTGATTTTAGTGATTGCCATGAGTTGGGGATGGGTGGTCCTTTTTGTTTCCCTCCCTCAATTCAATTTTGATGAAACATGAGGCTAATGCTTTGTTCGTGTGGAAAGGACGTTGAAAAAAAAATAAAAAAATCACACTTTATTTGCTCTAAAACTCTCCAAGCCCAGAAAGGTCTCCGAAGAATCAGAGCGGCGTTGAGATACGAGGAAGAAATACAAAGGAAAAACTTGCAAATATTCTTCAAGGAGTGGTGGGCTGGAAAAGCCGACAAACCCACCAAAGAGATGTGCAGTATCCTTAAAAGGAAACACAACAGAGAAACGATCCCCCTACTGCTAGACCCACATGGCAATGTATGCAACTCGGAAGAAGATAATTTTGGCATCATCGAAGGGCACTTCACGAGCCTCCTGGGAACCTCGAACCCCCTCTCCCACCATAGAAGGGACTGCATGGCTGCCATTTCTAGGGTTTCCCCCCGGAGAATTCCACCCAACCTCCACTCCCTGCTCCATGCCCCGATCTCTGAATCAGAAATCATTGAGGTCATTGATGCCCTCCCTCTCGGCAAAAGCCCGGGGCCCGACGGAC
Source organism: Ceratopteris richardii (assembly GCA_020310875.1). NCBI lineage: Eukaryota > Viridiplantae > Streptophyta > Polypodiopsida > Polypodiales > Pteridaceae > Ceratopteris > Ceratopteris richardii. The sequence continues at coordinate 115,485,244 of CM035426.1, read as the reverse complement.
TCACTAACGAGTTCTTTAAATCCTTCAAGCTGGTGGTCGCCACCCCTCTTCGGATGGTTTGGCAAGAAGCGCTAAAATTTGGTGCTCTTCCTTCTTGTATAAATAATGGAATTATCAAGCTGATTCACAAGAAGGGGGAAAAAAACAGAATCGAGAACTGGCGGCCAATTACGATGCTCCAAACAGGGTACAAGATTGTCGCCAAAGTCATTGCCAACAGACTTGCGTGCCACCTGAGATCTTGGCTTAGCGAGGACCAAAAAGGTTTCATCAAAGGCAGGTCCATCCTGGAAACCATTATGGATATTTGGGAAGGTATTCAATTTGCAAATGAGTCTAATCAAGATGTGGTCTTCCTCAAGATCGACTTTGACAAAGCCTACGATAGGCTAGAATGGGACTATATTTTGCAGTCGCTCCAAGACCTCGGATGTAGTCAGAAATTCACCAAAATGATCGCGACCCTTCTCGGCAACGCAACGACCCAAATTAACGTTAACGGCAAACTGTCGAAGGCGATCCATCTTAAAAGATCTATTAGACAAGGGTGCCCTCTTGCCCCCCTTCTCTTTGCCATCGCCACTGAGGGGCTGAGCAGACTTGTGGCTCATCATGTGGAGGCTGGCAATATCAAAGGCCTCCAACTACCTCACGACCACAATCAAATCATCATGAGACTGTTTGCCGACGACATGAATGCGTTCGTTCACAATGATAATACCAGCCTGGAGACTTTCTGGAGGTGCCTTGATACCTTTTGTGAGGCCTCTGGATCCAAGATCAACCACAATAAGACCGCCTTTAGGGCCATCGTGGGACACCAACCTGGCCTTCTCATTGTTCATGGCTGTCAAATCATTCCGCAGGGCCAAATCTTTCGGCTTCTTGGAATCCCCTTGGGATTTGGCGTCTCTATGGAGCAGCGATGGAACTGGGTGCTGGCCAAACTTGAAAACAAGCTCAACTACTGGAGAGGCATGCAAATCAATCTCGCTGGACGGGCGATGGTTATCAACACGTTCCTCCTCTCGTCTACCATCTATTTCCTTTCTTGCTGGAGACCGAATGAACAAGGCCTGTCCAAACTGAATAGCATCTGCAGAAACTTTCTTTGGACGGGTGATCATAACAGAAGGGGGGTGCCTAAAATCAAATGGGCCATCTGCACCAGCCCTAGAGATAGCGGGGGGCTTGGCATCCTGGACATTGGGTGTATGGCTAACAAACTAGCAGCCAAATGGATGATTAAAGCTTGGTGCAATAGGGAGGCCTCATGGGCCAAGCTGATCTTCAGAAACAAAAATGAGTTGGCCCTCACGGGGTCCCCGAACTGGAAGAACCTTGACATCATGACCCTGCTATTCTCCCCGATACCTGTCTTCCCGAAAGGCTCCAGTCTCGTATGCTCTCTTTGGAAGGGCTGGAATAAAGTCAAAAGCTTCACAAGAATTAGTGAAGACTGGAAGTGGGCGGCCGGAATCAGACAAAACGACTCTATCTGGTTTCCGATACATGGCATCCGGAGTGTGGAGTCGTGGAACACTCAAAATGCCAAGAAGTTATGGAACAAAGGATTCAAAAAATGGAAACACCTCTGGAAACATGACACCAACAGTTGGATCAACTTCGAGGATATCGACCCTCGCATAAACATCTCCTACGAAGAATGGAACACCTTGCAAAGCAGATGCCTCGCTTGGGAGCGCCACAAAACTCGCCTTCTCATGGGACATGATGCTCCGAACGCGCGTGGTCTCAAATGGCACAATGGAAATAGCCTACTCAAAATCCCGAACATCAAAGAAACGACTGACCTCCAGATCAGCCTCAACAAGAAGTGGTGCCTGTCTTGGACGCGGCTTCGGTGGGACATGAAATTCATGGGTATCTGGCACCCACTTATAGAGATTAAGAAGTCTGTCCTCTTATGGCAAATTCTTCATCGAGGAATTTGGACTAACCAAAAGGCTAGCAAAATTTGTGGGATCCCTCCGTGGTGCAAACGCTGCCACCGTGCAATCGAAGATGTCCCACACATCTTCCTTACTTGCCCCAACTCCTACAGAATATGGCAGACGGCTGGACTGAAAATCAGAGTTCAGAATCAGCTTAGCTGGAAACAAGTCCTTTTGGGAGAAGCGATTGGATGCTCTGCGGCTCTCTGGAACGCAATCAGAGGGGAAGTCCTGTGGAAAATTTGGCGGGAGCGGTGTGCTCTCAACTTCGGCGACCCTCCCAAGGAGTGGACGATTGAGAAATCTCTTTTCCTCCTTGGCAAGAGGATTGTCAACAGTAAGAAATCCCCCCCCTTCAGGCACCATCAAGTCCTCCTTTTGATCAACAACAAGCTCAAACCCAAGTGGGTCCCGCATGAGGGCGACGAGAGGGTGATCAACCTTCTTTGTAATGCAACCTAGGAATCAACCAAGCCTCCCCTGCTTTGTGGGATTTGGGGGGTCCCGTGGGCACTAGTCCCCTTCTTTTGTACCCTTGTTTCTTAATTTAATTCAAGTCCGGGAGAGTAGGCTATTGCCGAACTTCCTTTATATTAAAAAAAAACTTAAAATTTTAAGTTCTTTTTGGCTCGAATGTCTAAGGATAGAGGCCTTTTCTTCTCTTTCGTCTTCACATTGTATTTATGTTAGATGTGTATGCATGGCATGATCTTGGTGGAGCCTTAATTTCCTAAACACGGTTGTTGAAATACTTTTCTGTCCCTCCCATCTCTCTCTTCGACCATCAAATCTGTTGGTGAGCCATGCATGGGTAGGTGAGGGGAAGTCATTCTCCCTCTCTGTTTCTCTCTGCAGGGTTGGACATGTCTTTCCCACCCTTTCTGTCTCACCCTCACTTTGGGGTCGAGCTCATTCGCAAGCTCCCCCTGATCACACTATGGCCATGGCGGGTTGGAGCTAGGTTCTCCCGATCTTTCTTGATCTGCAAGATGGCGGAGGCTATGGCTGCTATATGTGGTGGTGAGTCACCATTCAAGCCCTCTCCGCTGTTGCTAAGATTCAAGGTTGAGCCTCTTTTGGGGCTCCCCCATTCCGTGATGTTCTTTCCCCATTTCAAGGTGGAGCATCTGCTCCATACTATTCTTTTACTCTAATATGGCAAGGTTGAGCTTCGAGGCTCCTCTATGAGGCTTTTGGTATAACGATGGATTGATCCTTGCCATTACCACTCATTTCTCTGTGGTTGAGCCTTCTTGCTCCTTATTTTTCTTGTCGTTGGTGCTCATTGGTGCTGTTGATAGTATGTGTCTGCTTGTTCTCAAGCTCAGGCATGTTCATATGATCGCCTATTGTGAAGTTGGGGGTTGAACCCTCCTGCTTGCCCTAGGCATTGAGACTCTTGCATTGTGCTAGGGTTGGGCGATGGTTCCTCTCTCCGGTGGGTTGAAGATTCAAACGTGGCTTCATCTATTAGTTTCATTGTGATCTTGAACATTGTCGTCCCTTCTACCTCATCAAGTTCAGACACATCTTTGGTTCCTCGATGCCTTGTCTGTTGTTTGGTATTATCGCATCTCCATTGTAGGGATGGCGCTTGCTACCCCCTTATTGAAGAGTTTAGCACCCTGATCCTTTTGTCTAAGGGCTGATAAGGGTTCGAACCCTTCAACTATCTGTGTTTGCATGTACAGAGGGATCTTGATGTGCTTCCTACCTTACTCTATTTGCTGAAATTCTGTGGGGAAGCTGTTCCTCCAGGGTCTTCTCAATGATGGCCTCATTATGATTTTCTCTTCTAAGGCTGTCCAACTCCCTCCAGCTTTCATGTGCGTATGGAGTTGCACTTGGGGGGTTGAGCTTTTTGGGCTACCCCTCCTATTTCCCTTGATTGAGGCATGTCAAGAGGATAGTAGCAACCTGATGTCATTTTTGTGCTTCACATGGGGAATTGTGATACTTTCCACCCTTGTTGACGAATTCTCTGTGTTGTGATTTTGTAGTGTCCTTTCCAGGGGAATGTTGGCTCTCTATTTGGGATGAAGGGTCACCCAGATGGACTTCGGGTTGCTAATTTCGGTAGTCGTTGGCTTCACCAAAGAACTCTGAGTATTTCTCCTCGAGGTTGAAGATTATGAGCTAGTGTGTTCTTTTGTTATTCCCCCCACCCCGGACTTGTGCAAATTGCCCTCTCTACTTTTTTGGTTACTTTGCAAACGTGAATCAAAGGAGAAATCTGATTTCTATTGTCCTCACGCTGGGTGAGCACAAAACAAAGATATTTGGCCAACATATTCATCTCAGTCTCGTTTTCCATCAAAGTGCAACAAGAAGGTTCCAAAGTCCGATGTATATGGCCTCTTGATAGCTCGAACTGCTGCACCAGATTATGCCACATGGTCTTGCTCATCAGTTCCCTGCATAGGCTCTTGGAAGAGCTTCACCTTCCCGAATCAAAATAAGTAGTGAATGATGTCGAGGATCTGCATGAGGCACATGAAAACATAGGCTTCAAAGTTAGCTATGAATCACAGTTCCCCATCCTGTATATCAAAGGGACTCATCTGGTTTGCGGTCTGTATGAAGAGTAACTTAAAACGACCGAAAAGGTTAGCTCATCCCAACCACTTGCTTTTGACTCTGGGTATGAGATTTCTGGTGTAAAATGGGAGTTATGAATGCATTGTTGCTGGAAGTTCTGCATGAGAAGTAGAGATGACTATCTTTTGGGTTCTCTCTTTCTTTTTCCGCTGACAAACATTAGATTTATGAAATAGAGGGTTTCAGGTCCTCAAAAGTCCCCATGCCCACTCCATAACTGTAGAATCGGGATTGGGCTCCAAATTGATGTATTGGCTGTTTTTACCTAATGGGATCAAGATGATCTTTTTTTAATATGAAGGAAGTTCGGCTATTGCCTACTCTCCCGGACTTGAATTAAATAAAGAAAAGTACAAGAGAAGGGGACTAGTGCCCACGGGACCCCCCAAATCCCACAAAGCAGGGGAAGCTTTTACAGAGCTTAGATGACGTTACAAAGAAGGTTAATTACCCTCTCATCACCCTCATGTGGGGCCCACTTGGGTTTAAGCTTGTTATCGATCAAAAGGAGCACTTGGTGATGTCTAAAGGGGGGGGATTTTTTACAGTTGACAATCCTTTTGCCAAGGAGGAACAACAATTTCTCAATTGACCACTCCTTGGGGGAGTCACCGAAGTTGAGAGCACATCTTTCCCGCCAGATTTTCCATAGGACCTCCCCTCTGATAGCGTTCCAGAGAGTCGCGGAACAGCCGATCGCTTCTCCCAGAAGGGCCTGCTGCCAACTGAGACGTTTTTGAAGACTAATTCTCTTTCCAACCACCTGCCAGAGTCTGTTGGAGTTGGGGCAGGTAAAGAAGATGTGTGAAACATCTTCGATAGACCGGTGGCAACGTTTGCACCAGGGAGGGATACCACAAATTTTGCTAGCCTTAAGGTTGGTCCAGATACCATGATGAAGGATTTGCCATAAGAGGACAGACTTTTTGATTTCTATGAGGGGGTGCCAGATAGCCATGAACTTCATGTCCCACCGAAGCCGCGTCCATGACAGGCACCACTTTTTGTTGAGGTTAGCCTGATAGAATATCGTTTCTTTGATGTTCGGGACTTTTGATAGGCTATTCCCATTGTGCCATTTGAGACCAAGCGAGCTCGGCATGTCGTGTCCCATGAGAAGGCGAACTTTGTGTTGGTCCCAGGCGAGGCATCTGCTTTGCAATGTGTTCCATTCTTCATGCGAAATGTTTGTGCTAGGATCAATATCCTGAAAGTTGATCCAGCGGTTGGTGTCTTGTTTCCAGAGATGTTTCCATTTTTTGAAGCCTTTGTTCCATAGCTTCTTGGCATTTTGAATGTTCCAAGTTTCCACACTCCGGATGCCATGGATCGGGAACCAGATAGAGTCGTTTTGTCTTATACCGGCAGCCCACTTCCAGTCTTCACTTATTCTTGTGAAACTCTTGACTTTATTCCAACTCTTCCAAAGGGAGCACACCAGGTTAGAGCCTTTTGGGAAGACGGGGATCGGGGAAAACAGCAAGGTCAGGATGTCAAGATTCTTCCAATTTGGGAAGCCCATGAGTGCCAACTCATTTTTGTTTCTGAAGATCAGCTTGGCCCACGAGGCCTCCCCGTTGCACCAAGCCTTAATCATCCACTTGGCCGAAAGTTTGTTAGCCATGCACCCAATGTCCAAGATACCGAGTCCCCCACTATCTCTATGGCTGGTGCAAATGGACCATTTGATTTTAGGCACCCCCCTCCTATTGTGGTCGCCCGTCCAAAGGAAGTTTCTACAAATACTATCCAGTTTGGACAGATCCTGCTCTTTCGGTCTCCAACAAGAAAGGAAATAGATGGTAGAAGATAAGAGGAACGTGTTGATAACCATAGCACGACCGGCGAGATTGATTTGCATGCCTCTCCAATAGTTAAGCTTGTTTTCGAGTTTGGCAAGCACCCAGTTCCATCGCTGTTCCATAGATACGCCGAACCCCAAGGGAATCCCAAGAAGCCGAAAGATTTGGCCCTGCGGAATGATTTGACAGCCATGATCAATGAGAAGGTCGGGCTGTGACCCGCCAATAGCTCTAAAGGCGGTCTTAGAGTGGTTGATTATGGATCCAGAAGCTTCACAAAAGGTAGTAAAACACTTCCAGAACGTCTCAAGGCTGGTACTATCATTGTGCACAAAGGCGTTCATATCGTCGGCAAAAAGTCTCATGTTGATTTGACTGTGGTCATGCGGCAACCGAAGGCCTTTAATGTTGCCAGCTTCCACCTGATGCTCCACCAGCCTGCTAAGCCCTTCTGTGGCAATGGCAAAGAGAAGGGGAGCCAGTGGGCACCCTTGTCTGATAGATCTTCTAAGTTTGATCACCTTTGATAGATTTCCATTTATGTTAATTTGGGTCGATGCGTTTCCGAGAAGGGTCGCGATCATCTTGGTGAATTTCTGACTACATCCAAGATCATGAAGCGACTGCAGAATATAGTCCCATTCCAGCCTGTCGTAGGCTTTATCAAAGTCGATCTTGAGGAAAACAACTTCTTGTTTAGACTCATTTGCAAATTCAAGACCTTCCCAGATATCTATAATGGTTTCCAAAATTGACCTGCCTTTGATGAAGCCTTTTTGATCCTCGCTTAACCACGCTCTCAAGTGGCAAGAGATTCTGTTGGCAATGACTTTGGCGATGATCTTGTATCCTGTTTGGAGCATTGTAATGGGACGCCAGTTCTCTATTCTGTTCTTTTCCCCTTTTTTGTGTACTAACTTGATAATGCCATTGTTGAGACAAGAAGGAAGCGCGCCAAACTTGAGTGCCTCTTGCCAGACCAAACGAAGGGGGGTGGCAACCACCATCTTGAAGGATTTATAGAACTCGTTAGTGAGCCCGTCGGGTCCCGGGCTTTTACCTGAGGGGAGGGCATCAATGACCTCAATGATTTCGGCTTCAGAGATAGCGGCATGAAGAAGAGAGTGGAGGTTGGGTGGTATCCTGTGGGGGGAAACCCTAGATATGGCAGCCATGCAGTCCCTTCTATGGTGGGAGAGGGGGTTCGAGGTTCCCAGGAGTCTCGTAAAGTGCCCTTCAATGATCCCAAAATTATCTTCTTCCGTATTGCATACATTGCCATTTGCGTCTAGCAATAAGGGGATCGATTCTCTGTTGTGTTTCCTTTTGAGGATACGGCACATCTCTTTGGTGGGTTTGTTGGCTTTGCCAGCCCACCACTCCTTGAAGAAAATTTGCAAATTTTTCCTTTGAATCTCTTCCTCATATCTCAGCATCGCTCTGATCTTTCAAAGACCTTTCTGGGCTTGAGATTTTCCTTTGTTCACTTCCTCCTCGAGCCGCCAGAGTCTATGATATAGAGCTTCTCTCCGAGCCCGCCGCACAGTCTCAAGCATCTTCCTGGATCTAATCATGATCTGTCGTGACTTATCGACCGCACTTCTCCAACACTTGGCTGGGGACAAGCCAGAGGCGAAGGCCTCCTTCCACACATCAGAAATTTCTTGATGGACGGAGGGGAGAGAGAAGGAGGGCGCACTAGCATGGAACCACGGAGCCTTACGGATCTTGGTGGGGGGTTGAAAAGTGATGACGATCGGGTAGTGATCAGAGATGGTGAGGTCGGTGCGTTGCGAAAGGGAGGGGTGGCCCCACTGATGGTTAGAACTCTGAGAAATGTAGCATCTATCAAGTCTAGCTTTCCTCAGGTCCTCGCCAGCTTGGAGATTAGACCAAGAAAAGCCCTTCGAGTCTTTGTATTCATGCATCTTGTTCTTCATGCATCTTGTTAATTCAAAGGCCACTACCAAGGATATAAGATATGGTTGTTCTTAATCTAGCAAAGGAGTGCTGATGTGCTATTATGTCCAGAAATGAATGTGATTCCTGCATTACTACAGCGGCAAATAAAAAAATGGGAGAACTAATCTACTACGTATGCATGGATGGTATTTCTTTATCTCTTTGCTATTGTCCACCTCTTCCCTCTCTTCATTCTCTATATCCTACGATGTCCAAAGAATTTCTTATCATTTTGTTCAGCTTAAGTTTGTGCAGAAACACTCAGAGAATAGGGAAGCCTTCCCAATGACTATCTGGTGTGGCATGTGGCACGAGTGATGGTCTCAAAAAGGACTATCGACATGCCCCTACCACTATGGAAAGACTCTCCAATGACTATCAGTCTTGTATGCTTTTTCTCTGAAACAAATTAAAGCATAGTACTTTTCCATGTTTTAATTTTGGTGCACGCATGTTTCCCGATAAGGACGCTTATGGGCAAGTAATATGTAATAAGTCATCTTTCATTTGTTGCGATGCATGAATTGTGGAACCTTAGAGTGACTTATACCTCAATGTTTTCTCATGTCTATACCTACTTCTCTCCTGGCTTCCACAGGTTTACTTTACAAGCAAAGAATGTTCGTTTTCTTTTTCCTATAGTTACAATTAAAAAAAGATGATTTAAATGATTTTTGTTGAATGACCTTCATTTTTTAAGATGCTAAAACTGCAGGAAATTTTTTCACTAAAACTTTTTTCTTGAGAAAGTATCAAGGCATTTTTTGTGCGAACTATGTCAGATATTCAACTCTAATTGATCCTAGAGATGTAGGATGTTTCCTCCATTTAGGCTATATGTGCAAAGGTGTTGTCTGTCTCTTGCTTCACAAGATGCATTCTAGGCAAAAATATCTCAGGAAATTCTTGAAGCTATCTTGTTCTTGTAAAGTGTTGACCACAGGGAAAGACTACATGGACCCAAACCAGGCTCTAGGACTAAACGTCACAAAGGTTTTGTTGGAGTCAGACGTCTGTGGAAGCACACGAACAGCACAAGGAAGAAGAAGAAGCTTGGAGCACAACACACAATATTGAATATACTACTAAAGAATGTACAAAGATAAGTAGCCCATTAGGGCAATAGGCGTATATACAAGCCGGGGGAAAAAACCTCCTAAGGAGGGAAAAGAGTGCCCCAACAGTCCTAGTGTGTTCACACACATCACTACCTAAATATATCAATATATCCCCCCTGGGAGTGATGCAGTAAACAAGGAGCTGGCACTCATGTATAAGGAAGTGCCAAGCTATGTGGAAATCACTCCACAAAAGGAAGTAAGCACAAAGCTTTGCGGACAACTTCAAACTTCTCCCTAGGCAGAGCCTTCGTGAAAAGGTCTGCAATGTTCTCCTGTGTGGGCACATATGCCAAGCTGATCTCCCCAGAAGAGAACCTCTCCCTGACATAGTGATAATGCACCTCAATGTGCTTAGTTCGAGCATGGAACATAGGGCTCCTTGCAACTGCCAATGCGCTCTGACTGTCAGTGAAGATGGTGGTGGCAGAAGACTAACCAACACCCGAATCAGCCATAAGGCATCTGAGCTATACAGACTCAACAATAGCTATGAAAGCTGCCCTATACTCAGTCTCACAACTGGAAGTGGCCATAGTAGACTGCTTCTTGCTCAACAGATATACATGAGCTACCAAGCATGAAGCAAAAGCCACTAGTGGACACATGAGTGTCATAGAAACCAGCCCAATCAGAGTCAGAAAAAGCATGCAAATCTGGCAGTAGTGATCCCTCCTTGGGATAAAACAACCCAAGTAGCTGAGCACCAGTCAAGAAGCGAAAGATGCGCTTAACCGCCTGCCAATGTTTGACTCCTGGGCAATGCATAAATCTGCTCATCTGTGAGATAGCAAACTGAATATTTGGCTGAGTAATGCATAAGTAAATCAAGCATCCAATAGCCTGCTGATAGAGAACATCATCAAATGCATCTCCAACATCATGAAGACTCAATCGTAGACATGTCTCCATAGGAGTGGCAATAGGCTTACAGTCTTCAAGGCCAAAATGCTGCAATAATGTGTCAATATATTTCGTTTGATACAAAGCCATTCCACCATCAACTTGCATAAACTGAATGCCCAAATAGTAATGCGAATGCCCCAAATTAGACATATCAAATGAGGCATGCAAATCAGCCTTAAAATCAGCAATATGCCTCTCATGAGGACTAGTGAGCAGCATGTCATCAACATAAACCACAATGATCAAAAGTACATCATTCGCACACTTAACATATAAGGTGCTTTCGGTTGGACTATTCTCAAAACCATGTGCAATCAGATAGGCATGTATCTTCTCATACCAAGCACGTGGTGCTTGCTTTAAACCATATAATGCCTTCTTTAACCTGCACACTTGGTTTTCATGCCCTTTCTGCTTAAAGCCATGGGGCTGAAAAACATACACTTCTTCACGCAAGTCACCATTCAGAAATGCAGTTTTAATGTCCAACTGTTGTACATTCCAACCATGATGAGCTGCAAGTGCACAGATGCTCCGAACAGTAGTCATATGGCATGTAGGTGCAAATGTCTCATCAAAATCAATGCCTCTTTCTTGTGCATAACCCTTTGCCAAAAGCCTAGCCTTATACCTGTCAACTGTACCATCCGGTTTATGCTTCAACTTGTATACCCACTTAGTGTCAATGGCCTTCTTGCCAGGAGGCAAGTCACATAAAGACCAAGTACCATTCTTCATTATAGCATCATATTCAGATTGCATAGCAACCATCCAATTTTCTGAATTTTGTGCTTCATCAAATGAAACAGGCTCATTCTCATCACAGAGACTAGATGCAGCCATAGCATAGCAATTTGATGCAAAAGAGGCACTATGAGATCCTGAACAAGTACGATATGATAGAGGTACATCTAATTTGCTGTCACGCAAAGTCTGCACCAGCCATTTTGGCATAGTTCTTGCCTGCTCAATATCAGCTCTCTCATCAACTAGTGCATCATGTAAATCTGCATCAGAAATGGAATGATCTACATCATCACATGAAACCTGCAAAGGCTGAGAAGTTGCCTCATGGGGACCATCACTAGACTGTCCACCTGTAAAAAGAGGTAGCAAAGTATCATACATGTCTTTGGAGCTAATAGATGTCTCCTTAGTACATGAAAGCAATAGCTGAATAACATCTTCCACAAAAACAACATCACAGCTAACCAAAATGTGTTTATTCTGTGGATGATACAGACGATAGCCTTTACTTTCAGAACTGTACTCAACAAAAATACATTTTACTGCTTTATCATCCAATTTTCTGCGATGTTGTTCAGGCACTAATGCATATGCCAAATAACCAAAAACACGCAGATGAGCAACAGATGGCTTGCGATCATGCCAAGACTCATATGGAATGATAGACTGTAGCGCTTTAGTGGGACACCTATTAAGTACATATGCTGCACACATGATGGCCTCAAGCCAGAAACTATGTGGTAAAGCCTGACTCTTGACCATACACCTCGCCATCTCCGTGAGTGACCTGTTCTTTTGTTCAGCAACTCCATTCTGTTGAGGTGTATATGGCACTATACACTAGTGTTTTATCCCACGTTCAGCCACAAATGCATTAAAATCAGAAGACATATATTCCTCCCCTCGATCTGAACGGAGGGTGCCCATTTTACATGCTGAAAGATTTTCAGCCAAAACCAAAAAGTGTTTGAAGCACATGAATTCTTCAGACTTTGCCTTCAATGGATATACCCATGCATGCCTGGAAAAATCATCAATGAAAGTCACAAAGTAAAGATAATTTCCAAAAGAAGGTGTTTGCATAGGACCACAGACATCACTATGTACAAGCTGCAATTTCTGAGTAGCCCGAACTGAACCATCTTTTGGAAATGAGGAACGCTGCATTTTTCCCAAAATATAGCCTTCACAAACATGTTTTCTAGGTGCCTCAAGTTTGGGCAAAGAGGACACCATTTCAAATTTCTGCAGGCGTAGCAAACTAGCAAAATTCAGATGACCAAAGTGTGCATGCCAAAGCCTTGCATCTAACATAGCTTGAGAATCATGTACTGTACATGCCGAATCATTCACAGATCTTTCATAGTCTATGAGCTTATATAGCCCACTACATAAAATGCCAGAAGCAATAATTACATCGCCATTTGATAGATCATGAACTGTACATCTGTCATCAACAAATTTCACAACCAAGCCAATCTTGGCTAATGCAGAAACTGATAACAGATTTTTCTTGATCCCTGGCACAAACAAAGCATCTGACAAAGTGAAAGAACTACCATCAGCAATACTCAAAATGATCTTACCAACTCCCATAACAGGATAAGAGGAGTTGTTGGTGCATGTAAGAGTATTCCTTGTAGGGGCAGGCTCGAGTGAACAGAAGAAACTGCACTGCGAGGTAATATGTTTGGTCGTCCCACTATCAAAGTACCAAACATCTGAGTCTACTACAGACATGCACTGCTCATGAGAAGATGGGTCAAAACTGCAAACAGTAGTAAACGCCCATTCTTCTTCCTACACAAGGTTATCAGACTCTATTTTTGGTGTAGAGGCCTCTGCAACAACCATTCCAGCCTCTTTCTTCTTTGCCTCTTTAGCAGCTAGTTTTGGACAGTTCTTTATGATATGATCATTTACTTTACAATACTTACAAAACAATTTCTGCTTTTCTGATTTCTTTTCATCTTTGTCTTCCCTCTTCGATTGTGCAGAATTAGTAGATTTCTGCTTACTAGTTGAAGAGCTCCATTTTCCTTTGCCCTTCTGACTAGCTAGGAAAGCTTGATCTGCAACATGCATAATGGACCTATTCTGTCTAGACTGATCTTCCTGCAATAGAACAGAGACTAACTCCTCAAATGAGAAGGCATTCGGATTGCCTTTCATCATCAACCAAAGAGTAGAAGCAAAACTTTGATATGAATCAGGAAGACCATTCAGAATGGTCTGCACAAGTGAGCTATCTGGTATAACCTCATCAGCAGAAATCAACTGTTCCTTCAAGTCTTTGATCTTTGTTAGAAAACTGTCCATAGAATCACCTTCATTCATGTGCTCACTCTCCAACTGTTTTCGGAGGTAAGCAACATGAGCCTCATTCCTAGCTTGGTACAATGTGGTAAGTGTATCCCAAGCATCCTTAGCTGTTTTGCAAGAGCGAATGTGGGGAATAATGGCACGTTTGATAGACAAAGCTATCAATGCATGTGCCTGGGCATCTCTGCCATCCCAACAAATTTGCTCTATAGTAGGTGCAACAGAAACTACAGCACGAACATGAATATGCAGAATATCATCATCTTTGACACCTTCTGCCTCAGCTTTTGTACGTGCAATTGTAACAGTTGTAGGTGTGATAGGACGTTTTTCAACACCCTGCACAATGTTCCACAATCCTTTTGCAACCAATACATGTCGCATCATATAAGCCCATAATCGGTAGTTGGTACCATCCATCTTATCCTCAACAACCAACATACGGAATACATCACTGCTTTCAGCCATGGCCAGTGACTAAAATACCTTGATGCAAAAAATTGATTGTATCTCAAAAAGTTGAATAGAACTGCCAAGATGAATTCTGCTAAATCTGTACCAGACTTCGAGATGCTTATACTGGCGAACAGAAACTGGTATAAATCTTTGGCACAAAAAGACGAAATAGCCTACACAAGCACTGTGATAGTCCATTCGGAGGCCGAAACGAGCTCAGATTGTGAAAACATGCTGAGTATGCTCACCAAAAATTGTGTGAATCTGAGACTGCAACCGGAGAGGTGTAGACGACACCCTAGATGAAGCGGCGACCTGCTCTGATACCAATTGTTGGACTTAGATGTCTGCGGAAGCACACAAACAACACAAGGAAGAAGAAGAAGCTTGGAGCACAACACACAATACTGAATGTATTACTAAAGAATGTACAAAGATAAGTATCCCATTAGGGCAATAGGCGTGTATACAAGCCGAGGGAAAAAACCTCCTAAAGAGGGAAAAAAGTGCCTCGGTGGTCCTAGTGTGTTCACACACATCACTACCTAAATATATCAACAAGTTTGGGTATAGCTTGTGAATTGTGTCTAAGGCTCACTCTCAGAAACATTACATTTGGGCTACAGAATCTATGTTAAATGCATATGGATCTCCATTAATGTTATAACCTTACTCTTCATGATGGTTCACTGTTTCTAGTATCATTCATAATTGAGTGCATCAAAATTGAGTCTTGTATGTGCTGCAAGTATGCTCATAGGCATCAAGGATCATTGACCCACCAGGTAGCTCCAAGTGATGGACCTTCTCCATGGGGATTGTGAATTGGATACATCTTTCCGACAATCATATGCCTGGTTACGGGGAGTCTGATTAATGGCTTTAACACTTGTCATAAGAAAATCATATTGTTTTCCCATTAGGAAGCTGCACATATGGTCTAAACGATTGAGTTTGATTTTGAAACATCACTTGCCATAAACGTTTTTTAGCATAGTGATAAGAAGGTTTTTTACTCACATTATGCTATTCATAGACTTATAGAGAACTTGACATGCATTCATGCGCCTTTATTTGGCCAAGAAACACCTCTGAGTTGTGGCACTTTGCTATAACATATTGGCTTCCTTGTTTTATGTGTGTCTCAGGTTGGAAGGCTCTTGTACCCAAGGCACTTGGGGGGTTGCAGTGATTTTGACCACACTGCCTGCTATCACTCTAAGGGCATCACAAAGAATTCTAATAATGGAATTATAATAATTTGTATTGATTGTTTCATGTCAGTAATTGTTATTAGTGTTCAGTTGTGCTACATGATCTTTTGATTTTGTTATACTTCCAAAATATACAGGTAGTACCGTTATTCAAATGAGAATTCTCTGAAAGGATGACAATTGGAGAAGATAATCTTGGGGTGTTAACAATGCCTGAAGTACTTGAGGGTTTGTCCTTGGTTTATGGTTCACCTGTCTGCACATATCATTCCAATATGTAAGTATTCACAACATTTTGGCTCTCAGTCCAAAGAATCTAACTGTCATTTGCATTGCAAGTTTCTGATTTATATTACAGGAATAAGTCTTGACAAGTTTTTGAAGCCTCTGGTTCATCTTGTATATCTTTGATGAAAAGGCATTGTTGCATGATCACTTTTAGTTTGTCTGAAGATCTTCACAACCAGTGCAACATGGGAGTTGTCTCTATGTGAATAACCCACTAATGAGGATTCTACCTAAACTTGGTTGCAGTCTAATTTTGATTTGTATCATTGGGCAATGATCAAATGATTTAATTTATGCTATAACATTATGAATGAATGCACAATCATCAGAAGCACTACAAGAGCAATGTTTATCTCATGTTGTTTGTTTTGTGTGCTTATGTGATAACACATTTAGGGATTGTAGCATGGCAAAGAATGTGAAGAATTTCTTGAGGTTCTTGTTCTAGTAAAGTTGTTAATTAGAGGAAAACATTGTGTGGACTCAGACGTTCTAATTAAGTGTGAAAGTCACAAAGGTCCGAGTGATTGTTTTTTGCCAGGGAAGCAAGTCACTCGTTTCACAATGCCCATGTGGATCTCATTTAAGGCTTGTTTCACTTCTCTGCTTAGGTGATTGGAATCTTTGCATGTGCAAAACAAACCTTATGCTTATTGCTATTCTGCATTCATGTACTATACAAGTTGTAGAAAGTTGGTGCCTGAATTGATTTTGGGATCATCTCTTTGATGCATCATCACCATGGGCAGAGCTTTTTGGGATTCTTTGCTTAGTAACTTCATAAATATAGAAGGGATCTTCATTTGCTCAGAAAGTGCTCAAATTTCTCTTATCTCTATGTATTACAGGCGAAAGAGGGGGATGATTGTGGCTCCTGATTTTTAGGGCTAACTATTAATCCATCTTTTGCTAAGTACTTCCGTGATTCAGGAGATGAGTATGTGCCTTGTAGGAATCAACACTGATCAACAATCAAATACTTCCCTATGTGACTCCAGGAATAAGCAAATCTGTATGAGGACTTCTCTCTAGAAGAGCGTGTCCTCAAGGACTTGAAGTGGAAACTAAAAGTTGAACTAAATGTTATATTCTACCTCTTTTTTCAAAAACAGTCTACCTGTCGTGTATGTTTAATTTCAGGTTTGGGAGATCCCTGGGAGGCTCTATCCGTCCTACATAGGACTACTCTGTGAGAGGAATGCTGGGCTGACTGCCTCCCAAGGGAATTGTGTCGCCTAGTGCTGAAGACTGAAGAATTGCAGATTGAAGTAAAGACTAAAGACTTGCACCCTCAAGCTTTGAATTGCAGGTTTGAAGTTTTTCAGAATTGAAGACTCCAACTTGCAACAGTTCAGTTATGTATGCTCTTCTTCTTTAGCTTTGTCAAGGACGACAAAAACTAGAGGGGGGGAGAGTGTTGGGTTGAAGGGTATGCACACATCCTCAATTGTGCATGGGAACCCTCCCTAGACCATGAGAATAACCCTCCTTGTATATACTTGAGTGTCACATGTGAACACTCTCCTAAAAGCACTTTTTAATATTTCCTCATACCACAGTATAGGAGACTTGAGAATCTCTCACTTTTTTGGCTCTTCTAGGAACTCCCCACGTAAAAATCCATGCATGCCCTTCATTGGGATTTGTTTGTTACAAACTTGATCTTGGAATATCCTAGGAGATATGTTAGTTAGAGAGAGATTCACTTTGTGACTTTTCAAAAGAGCACATGGGGAATAGAGCTTAGCCTATATATAGAAGCTCATTTTTGTAAAGAGGGGGGCTTTTGGTCGATGTGATCTCATGTAATATCTCTTATGAATGGAAGAAGGCTCTCTTTTACTCCAAGACTATTTACATTTATGTATTGTGTCTTTGTGAGTGTGTGAGAGTGGTGTGTGTGCCTATGCATGTCTCTCCTTTGTGTGAGTAGAGTAGTTGCATTGCTTGTATTTTCCTCATGGACTAGGATCCTTGACTCCCTATTCTCCATGTTTTCAAGCATGTGGCATATCATGTGTCTGATGCCAATGGCTTGAACATGTTGGAGGTAGGGGTGGATGAGAGGAGAGTCACTCTTGAGCTTTCCTTCTTGCTTCCATGCAAGGTGGTGAGGGTTTTGGTCTTCTCTTGCTACAACCTCAACACCAAGCCAATCTTCACTAAAGATAAAACTGATAACAGATTCTTCTTGATCCCTGGCACAAATAAAGCATCCGATAATGTAAATGAACTACCATCCACAATATTCAGAATGATCTTACAAACTTCCATGACAAGATAAGAGGAGTTGTTGCCGCATGTGAGAGTATTCGCTATAGAGGCAGGCTTGAGTGAAGTGAAGAAACTGTGCTGTGAGGTAATATGTTTGGTTGCCCCACTATCAAAGTACCAAACATCTGAGTCTACTATGGACACACTATTCATGAGAAGATGGGTCATAATTGCAAATAGTGGTAAATGCCCATTCTTCATTCTGCACAAGATTAATAGACTCTGTTTTGGGTGTAGAGGCCTCTGCAACAACCATTCTAGCCTCTTTCTTCCTTACCTCTTTAGCAACCAGTTTTGGACAACTCTTTATGACATGATAATTTTCTTTACAGTATTGCAAAACAATTTCTAGTTTTTTGTTTTCTTCTCATCTCTATCATCCTTCTTTGATTGTGTAGAATTAGCAGATTTCTCAAATTATTTTGAGGGTAGGAAAAAACACACGGATTAATTCTGATGTAACGGGATACATGGTTCTATAGAGTGAGAAAGGTTGACCTAGAGTTATATTAACTTGATAGAGAAAGTGAATTTATGATGAATGGTCATTGCTACTCAACTTACCTTATGAGGAGTAAAGATTGTAGATCCAAGGGTTTTGACAACATGAGCAAGAATACAAATGGTTGAGTTACGTAATGTGAACTTGTAGGCAAATTTTATGCCCATAAAGCTCAAGTGATTCAGTTTTTACAATGTGGGCCTCATTACTAGTAAAAATAAGAATTCACACCAAAAAATAGGCATTTTTACATATGTTTTGGGTAATAAATTGGAAAAAAATAATCTGAGGGATTTGAGATAGAAAATGTTAGTAGATTTGTTCCTCCTTAACTTCTATGCTGTTGCTTCTCTTTTATCACCTTCTTTATCCTTTGACTCAACTTTAACCACTTTGACTTTAGGCTTTTTGGCCACTTTTTGAGCTTCCTCTAACACCTCCACCTCCTTGCTTTCTATCATCCTCGATAGATGTCTTTGTGGCATCTCAGATGAGTGTGGACATTGATGCACATACATTAGGTGTTGAATATTGGCATTCTAGTAATGTACTTGGCACCTTGAAAACCTCTTAAATAGGTAGATTGGAGCTGTTTGGAGCCTACTTCTGATGTTTTGAATATCTTTTATGTGTACCCTTAAAAAAAAAAAAAAAATTTTGTGCTAGAAAATAAGCGACTTGTAGCACAAGGGCATATGTGAGTGATTTGGGACCCTTCAAAAACAAAATAAAGGATGATTTGTATGCCTCTGTTGAAATGTGAAATATAGGCCATCTAGATCACTTATTTTTGGCATTCAATTTATGCATTTTGACACTTTATTGTAGTGATTTAGCCTTGAAGGTTGTAAATATGTTGCCACCGATTGCTCACTTCTGTATGCATCATTCCACTTGATATTCAGTTTGTTATATATCCAATAACCAAATTTATGCATAGATTAGGAGTTAAGCATTGACAAGTAGTTAATATATCTTTCGCTGCTTATTTGGTACCCATCAACTAGGTGTTTCTTTTACAAATCGAGCTTTAAGTTGTAAACAAGTAAAGTTACAAAAAGTTAGAGAGAATTACAAAGAAGGTTGAAACTATTCGATGATCAAAATCATACCACCATAAAAGAATAATTTTGGAATCACAAATGCCTAGTTCTTTTATGAACCTGATAAATAAAATTCTAACAACCTACTTGGGTACATTTTTCGTTGATTTTCTAGATGATATCCTTCTCTAGATTCAAGATGCAACTACCCATTTGGATCACTTGGAAAATATCTTCTAGGTCTTAGGAGAGAATAAGCGATATGCAAAGGGTAAACTCTTTTCATAAACAAATAGATATTATCGACACATTATATTTGAGAAAGGTATTCAAGTAGATTCAGAAAAGATTCAATTTATCCTTAACTAGCCACACCCCAAAGCAATTTCTTAATTTCAAAGTTATTTGGGGCTAGTAAGATGCTACATATATTCTATATCAGACTTTGCTAAGATTTCAATCCCTTTACATGAAAAATTGAAGGGAAAACCTAAAAGCCTTTCTTGGAATAAGGAAGATGTAGAAATTATGGAATGGCTTAATAAATATTTAGCATCAACCTTGGTACTATAAAATGTAGACCTGCATGAACCTTTTATGGTTCAAATAAATGTAAGTGAACTTGCAATTGGAGTTGTGTTGAATCAGAATGATTGATCGATTTCTTTTGAAAGTCAAAAGATAAACTCAACTCAAAAGAAATAAAGGTATTACTTGCTTGGCACCAAAGTAACTCTAGTCTTGGATCAAACAAGCACGAAATGGTTTGGAAACCAATATGAGTTAATAGGTAGAAAATCTAGATGGGCTCAAATACTTTAGGAGTTTAACTATGAGCTCAAATATCATGTAATTGTAGATGTTGTAAGCCGTATGAAAATGTTGAATTCTTTGATCTTCATGCAAGTCTCCTATGATTTGATAAAGTTAATGATAGGAAAGCATTAAGCATATCTAAATTTTTAAAGAAGCTTGGAAGAAGGTTCTTAACCAAGGTACAAACTTATTATCTGAGGATAATCTTAAACATTATAGTTTTCGATATTAACACTTATCATACAAAGGAAAGATTTGTGTACCTTTTGATAAAGAATTTAGAAGAAATGTTTTCTTCGAATGCCATGATGCCCCTAGTGCTCATCATTTAGGAATCAACAAAAGTTATGAATTGGTCAAAACACAGTCTTATAGGACAAGTGTCCAGAAAGGTGCACAAAATTATGTGCTTAAATGTAAAAAGTGTAAGGAAAATAAAGTAGAGAAGTTCAAGATTGTTGGCTTGTTACACCCCTTGGAAATTCCTAGTGGTAAATGGGGAAGTATTTCCATGGACTTTACTATGGGCTTACCTTGAAACCAAAATGTACATGATTCAGTTTGTGTTATATAGATTTTTTGAACAAGATGGCTTATTTCAGTCCTAGTCTAGCTACAACTAAAGCTTAAGAACTAGCCAAGTTAATTATCAAGCATCTCTATTGACTCTATGGTCTACCTCAACACATAGTGTGAGATAAAGCTGAGAAATTTACTAGTCATTTTTGGAGATATATTTTTAGTGGTTAGAAGAAAAACTGAGCATAAATATTGTTGAACATCTAGAGCAAGATGGGTAGATGGAAAAGTTAACTAGATACTTGATGATATGTATCTTCAAAAAAAAATAACTAGAAGGAACATTTACCCTTGGTTGAGTTTTCTTACCATAGTGTTAAGGATTTTGCAATAGAGTATAGTCTATTCATGTTAATGTATGGGTCCAGCAAAGATCCCCCCATATAGGAATAATAAATGACAAAGTCCAAGCTGCCAAAGATTTCTTCGAAGATATGACATTTAAGTTGAAAGTAGAAGGAAAACTTGAGGAAAGCGAAGGATAGGACTAAAGCATACAAAGACCCTAAGAGGCAAGAAGTTTCCTTTTGGGTTGAAGAATAAGTTTACTTAAAAGCTCCCAAGAAATCTGAAATATGTCCTAAACTATCTCCAAGATATTGTGGCCTATTCATAATTCTTAGAAAGGTTGGGACTATGGACTATGGGTTAAAGCTTCCTAAAGATTGCTTGCTCCACCTAGTGTTTCATGTGAGTAGATTAAAACGAAAACTAGCTGAACAAGATAATATTATGTCTCAGGATACAATAGTCCAACGTATTCCATTATACACCATCCCTCATGAACCACAGAAAATAGTACACACTTGAGATAAAAATACAAGAGAGAGAGAGAGAGAGAGATTTTCTAGTGAAATGGAAAGATGTGATAAAGGAAAGCTCCACATGGGAATGAGTAAGTTCCATCAATAAAAGATTCACCTCTTTTGAAACTTAAAGTTACAAAACGAGGAAAATCTTTGAGAATGAATCCATGATTGATGACACTGACCATAGTGCATGGGGGATTTGCCACATAGTATAAACTACACACATTTTGAAGGACAAAAGTATTTAAGGGGGGGAGAATGTTGTACAATTATGGGCTAATTTGTATGGATTTTAAGGTTCAAGAACCTTTGAGAACCCTTCCATTTCATTGAGAAACCCTTGGAAAATTCTCTCCAATTGAATGATTTGATTAAGGTATTCATTCTAAGGTGTGGAGCCTTAGTCTTTAGACAAATAACCAATTCAAGACCACTTGAGGGTGTATGTACAAGTCAATAGCTCTTCACTTAAAAAACCATGTGATTTCAAATGATCCCATCCCCTTGTGATCCCTTGTGATTTATTGACTTAGAAACCCATGTGAACAACCCTTCTTTGGTATCCATGTGACTTGGACACAGGGCTAGCCTAGCCCCCTTGGTCTAGAGGCATATACATGAGTTGTATGGGTACATACATTCATTCTCAAAATATGGTGATAATCTTTAAAGACTCATTTTGGGAGGTATACAATGTTGGGACATTCAGCTCAATATGTGATGATTAAGGATGACATGTACCACTTTTCATTTCTGTGGCATGTATAATGGTGACATCTAACTAGCTAACTAACTAACTAACTAACTAACTAACTAACTAACTAACTAACTAACTAACTAACTAACTAACTAACTAACTAACTAACTAACTATATATATATATATATATATATATATATATATATATATATATATATATATATATATATATATATATATATATATATATATATATATATATATAATGGATACTTTTAATGAGCCTTACCATATTTATCTATTGAGAGTGATGGCACATTTCTTTTGTGCCAACTCACCCATTTGCAAACATTAAGGTTTTCTTTATGTTTTTCTCTTTATATATTGTATTGATTGCATTGTTGTATTAGTCCATTCTTGTAAATTCTATTTATGTAATAGAATAAGTAGAAGAAGATCATTCTTCCTTGCCTCCATCTGTCTGGGCTCCTCTCCTTGTGTGTGAGAGTGTGTGAGAGCTCCCTTCCTTATCTCCTTTGTCTTGGCATGTTATCACAACCAGTGTAGCTGTAGAGAGCTCTTGAAGAAGGCCGATGTTGAAGAGTTCGTGAGAAGGCATGGAGAATGCATACTTCACAAATGATCTTAGTTTGCTACAAAATTTGTTGTGCAGGTAAAAGGTGCCAAAATAAATTTTAGAGTTATCCCTGTAGGGGTGCTTGTTTTGGTCAGATTTCAGTTTTTGAACCATTTTGACCTCCACTATGAGCTTGCAAGGTGGGGCCCATGGACAAAACAAGTCATTTAAAAAAATGAATCTCCCAAATATTTCATATCAAGAATTTCAAGCAATTTTTTGTACTGTTGACATATGAAAACAATGTTTTGAGCTCTCAAGTCATAGTGTGATAGTGTTCAAGCAGAGGTACTTCTTTTAGCGGTTTAGCAACATTGTAAATTGCAAATCTTGATGGAATGAGTTAACTTATGAGTGATGCATTGGACAAGAACAGCTTTCATGCTTGGAAATTTAGAATTAAAAATATCCTCATGGACAAAGTCTACTAGAATTACATTGAAGGAGACAGTGAAAACCCTTTGCAATTACTAGAGGGGAATTGTATTGTGAATGAGTCAAGGGCATATGAGAAGGGAAATCAAGGAGCACATAATGTAATGTATTGGCTATCTATTAGCATACAAGGTATCATGATTGGGTAGGTTCATGATGCCAAAACTCTAAAAGAGGCTTGGAAGAGCTTGATCACATTGTATGGGACCAATACAAAGGCATAGAAATGGAAACTCAAGAATGAGCTCTAGACACTCAAGAAAAAGAGCATGTCGGTAAGTGACTATATGTTAAAAATAAAAAACATATGTAGAGGTTCTCCCCAAGAAGTTGAACCTACAAGCCACTAGGCCTCCACCTAGGAAGATCTTGCACTGGAGGAGATCATCCATGACGCATGACTAAGAATTCAAAATGCCAATACTTAGTTCTAAAGTTTGTCTTAGGAACATCTTCAGATTTGATCCTAATTTGGTTGTACCCTTGTTGAAGATCAATCTTTGATAACATATTTTCTCCTTTCAATTGATGAAATATATTATCTATTTAGAGCATTGGATATTTATTCTTTATCATAACTTCATTCAAAGCAAGATAATCGATGCACAACCGTATTGACCTATCCTTCTTCTTTACTAAGAGGATAGGATTTTCCCAAGGAGATTGGTTAGGTTGAATGAACCCTTTATCAATGTATTCATCTGCTTCTTCACTTCCACTTATTGGACTCCTTCTCCACTTATGCTTATTGGAAATGTGGGACTCACTAGGGATTCTTACATACATGCTTAATATCTGGGATCAAGTCTATGGCATGTTCAACTTGCCCTTGTCGAGGTGGTAAATGTTCTTTTGGGAAGCATCCCGATATCGACTCATTAAAACAGACTCAAACTTCTTAATTATCAGACAAAGGATACAAGACATACAAAACTGGATTTATATTATAAAAACCATTTGCACTGGTTGGAAGTAACATGTACACTTTCGGTTTATATTTATTTACAAGGCTTTTTAGTTCCATGCTTGAAATGAGAGGGATACTTGGCACATCGTGCTCCCTTGAATCAAAGATTGGACACCATTCGTCTCAAAATCCAAAGTATTCAATAGATAACTCCTTTGAGTGACGTTCCTAAAGCTCAAAGCTATTGTTAACTGCCAACATGGACTGAACATAATCTTTGTAACTTACCTTTTGTACTGGGCAAAATCGGGCTTTTATTATTAAAAGATCTGAAGAGTTTCTAGAAGTTCGGTGCATTGTATTTTGAAGTATGGAATGGTGTGGAGTAGTTTGTCTATGTGGAACAGTGCAGAGTAGTCTGTCTATGCGGAATGGCATAGTACCAAAGTACAGAAGAATGGACTATGTCTTACAAAAACCCACAAGAGTGCAAAAGTAATTGTAATACTATACAAAATCTGAAAACTGTAAGAAAAATTTGTATGTATTGATCATTTAACAGTGTTTCGTAGACTTGTATTCTTAAGTCCATAATCATTCCAAAGTAGTCTGATTCTCTCTGTGTACTGTGGATAACCCGAAATCTATAAAGTGTGAGATAATAACTTAAGGAACATAAATGCATGTTATGTGTGCAGTATATCGACCACCCTACAAAATAGAGGTCTGTCAGGGGTGACAGACGCTAGAGAGGGGGGAGTGTTGGCTACAAGCAAGGAAGAGATAGAGTAGTCAAGTACAATCTGGCATAGAAGAGGCCGAATCATTTTTTTCACAACTTATTTTCCATTAAAATCCCGTTTTTGGTAGAACATACTCCATTTTGTCCAAGCCAAGGAGTCCTCAAGCTTGAGGATATTAGAAGTACTTGCATACCAATTTTCATAATTTTTAGACTCCGTTTGAGCCCTCAAATAAGTCCTAGAACCTAATTTTGAACTAGGCCAGACACTAGGTCTAGACGGGGCCAAAGCTATTCAAAAGACTATAAAAAGAGCTAGAGAGCTCATTTTTTAGGTGGCTTGTTAGTGATTTGAGCTTTTGTAAGAGACTTTTTGAGCAATACAAAGAACTCCATTGTTCCTCTCCTTGTTCTTGCCTTGTGTGTGTGTGTGTGTATGTGTGCATGCTTGTGTGCTTTTCACTTATGCACTTGTGCCATCACTTGCTCACAGTCTTCATACTAGTCCTCACGTATCCACGCATTGAAAATTATGAGGTGGATCTCCTCACATTGGTACTTACCATTGTGCTAGAGTGACAATATATATAGTCAGTTAGTTAGTTAGATGTAACCATTATACATGTCAGAGAAATGAAAAGTGATACATGTCATCCTCAATCATCACATATTGAGCTCGATGTCGCAACATTGTATACCTCCCAAAATGAGTCTTTAAAGATTATCACCACATTGTGAGAATGAATGTATGTACCCATCCAACTCCAACAATATATATGTTTCTAGACCAAGGGGGCTAGGCTAGCCCTGTGTCCAAGTCACATGGATGCCAAAGCCTAGGGTGGTTCACATGGGTTTCTAAGTTAATAAATCACAAGGGATCACATGGGGATAGGATCATTTTGAAATCACATGGTTTTTTAAGTGAAGAGCTATTGACTTGTACGTACACCCTCAAGTGGTCTTGAATTGGTTATTTGTCTAAAAACGAAGGCTCCACACCTTAGAATGAATACCTTAGGTTCAAATCATTCAATTGGAGTGAAGTTCCCAGGGGTTTTTCAATGAAATGGAAGGGTTCTCAAAGGTTTCTTGAACCTTAAAATCCATACAAATTAGCCCATAATTATAAAACGTTCTTCCCCCCTTAAAATACTTATGTCCTCCAAAATGTGTGTAGTTTATTCTATGTGGCAAATCCCCCATGCACTATGGTATCATGGATTCACTCTCAAAGATTTTCCTCATTTTGTAACTTTAAGTTTCAAAAGAGGTAGATCTTTTATTGATGGAACTTACTCATTCCCATGTGGAGCTTTTCTTTGTCACATCTTTCCATTTCACTAGAAACTCTTTCTCTCTCTCTCTCTCTGTCTATCTCTATCTCTCTCTCTCGTATTTTTATCTCAAGTGTGTACTATTTTCTGTGGTTCATGAGGGATGATGTATAATGGAATACGTTGGACTATTGTATCCTTAGACATGATATTATCTTGTTCAGCTAGTTTTCTTTTTAATCTACTCACATGCAACACTAGGTGGAGCAAGCAATCTTTAGGAAGCTTTAACTCATAGTCCATAGTCCCAACCTTTCTAAGAATTATGAATAGGCCACAATATCTTGGAGATAGTTTAGGACAGATTTCAGATTTCTTGGGAACTTTTAAGTAAACTTATTCTCCCACCGAAAAGGAAACCTCTTACCTCTTAAGGTCTTTGTATGCTTTAGCCTTATCCTTTGCTTCTACTTTCAACTTAAATGTCATATCTTCGAAGAAATCTTTGGTAGCTTGGCCTTTGTCATTTATTATTCCTACATGGGGGATCTTTGCTGGACCCATACATTAACATGAATGGTCTATACTCTATTGCAAAATGCTTAACACTATGGTAATAAAACTCAACCAAGGGTAAATGGTCCTCCTAGTTATTTTACCTTAAACTTTGCACATTTAAGCACATAATTTTGTACATCTTTATGTACACTTGATCTATAAGACTGTGTTTTGACCAATTCATAAGTTTTGTTGATTCCTAAATGATGAGCACTAGGGTCATCATGGCATTCAAACAAAACATTTCTTCTAAGTTCTTTACCAAAAGGTACACAAATCTCTATTGCTTTATTTACCTTAAACTTTGCACATTTAAGCACATAATTTTGTACATCTTTATGTACACTTGATCTATAAGACTGTGTTTTGACCAATTCATAAGTTTTGTTGATTCCTAAATGATGAGCACTAGGGTCATCATGGCATTCAAACAAAACATTTCTTCTAAGTTCTTTACCAAAAGGTACACAAATCTCTATTGCTTTATTTACCTTAAACTTTGCACATTTAAGCACATAATTTTGTACATCTTTATGTACACTTGATCTATAAGACTATGTTTTGACCAATTCATAAGTTTTGTTGATTCCTAAATGATGAGCACTAGGGTCATCATGGCATTCAAACAAAACATTTCTTCTAAGTTCTTTATCAAAAGGTACACAAATCTTTCCTTTGTATGATAAGTGTTCATCTTGAATACTATAATGTTTAAGATTATCCTCAGATAATAAGTTTGTACCTTGGTTAAGAACCTTCTTCCAAGCTTCTTTAAAAATTTAGATATTCTTAATGTTTTCCTATCATTAAATTTATCAAATCATAGGAGACTTGCATGAAGATCAAAGAATTCAACTTTTTCATACGGCTTACAACATCTACAATTACATGATATTTGAGCTCATAGTTAAACTCCTAAAGTATTTGAGCCCATCTAGATTTTCTACCTATTAACTCATATTGGTTTCCAAACCATTTAGTGCTTGTGGGATCAAAGACTAGATTAACTTTGGTGTCAAACAAGTAATATCTCTATTTCTTTAGAGCATGCACAATGGTATAAAGCTTGTTTTTCCTAGGTAGAATAATTCCTTTGAGTTGAGTTTATCTTTTGACTTTCAAAAGAAATGGATCAATCATTCTAATTCAACACAACTCCAATTGCAAGTTCACTTCCATCTATTTGAACCATAAAGGGTTCATGCAGGTCTACATTTTATAGTACCAAGGTTGATGCTAAATCTTTCTTACGCCATTCCATAATTTCTACATCTTCCTTATTCCAAGAAAGGCTTTTAGGTTTTCCCTTCAGTTTTTCATATAAAGGGATTGAAATCTTAGCAAAGTCTGATAGAGAATATCTGTAGTATCCTACTAGCCCCAAATAACTTTGAAATTACAATATTGTTTTTGGGTTTGGCTAGTTAATGATAAATTGGATCTTTTATGAATCTACTTGAATACCTTTCTCAAATATAATGTGTTGACGATATCTATTTTTTTATGAAAAGGGTTCACCCTTTGCATATAGCTTATTCTCTCCTAAGACCTAGAAGATATTTTCCAAGTGATCCAAATGGGTAGTTGCATCTTGAATCTAGAGAAGGATATCATCTAGAAAATCAACGACAAATGTACCCAAGAAGGTTGTTAGAATTTTATTTATTCATAAAGGAACTAGGCATTTGCGATTCCAAAATGCATGAATAAGAATTCAAAATGCCCATACTTAGTTCTAAAAGTTGTCTTAGGAACATCTTCAGATTTGATCCTAATTTGGTTGTACCCTTGTTGAAGATCAAGCTTTGATAATATATTTTCTCCTTTCAATTGTTGAAATACATTATCTATTTAGAGCATTGGATATTTGTTCTTTATCATAACTTGATTCAAGGAAAGATAATCAATGCACAACTATATTGACCTAGCCTTCTTCTTTACTAAGAGGATAGGATTTTCCCAAGGAGATTGGTTAGGTTGAATGAACCCTTTATCAATGTATTCTTTCAGCTGCTTCTTCACTTCCACTTATTGGAATCCTTCTCCACTTCTGCTTATTGGAAATGTGGGACTCACTAGGGATTCTTACATATAGGCTTAATATCTGGGATCAAGTCTATGGCATGTTCAACTTGCCCTTGTCGAGGTGGTAAATGTTCTTTTGGGAAGCATCCCGATATCGACTCATTAAACGAAACCCAAACTTTTGGTAGACCTTCGAGAATCAATACTCTTCCAACCATCGTATGTTGAAGGATGACGATCAAAAACAACATGTATTCCAAGCCACTGAAGTAGGGGATGAAGTAAAATGGCTAATTGAACATCCTCCACATCATTTTCCAAAGTATGATGATTTAAAAGAGGCATTTTTGGAGAGATTTTGGACTGCAAAAAGTGTTTCAAAATTATATGCTACTTTACAATATATGATCCAGAAGGATATGGTGGAGCAGTATGCTTCGGATTACAGATCAACAATGAGACAGTTTCGAGAAAATGGTTGTCCTGCAGAAGAATTGTTGCAAGAATTTTTTGTGTATGGACTATAGCCAACCATAAAGGAGAAAATTTACATGTACACATTAGAACAAGCCCGAACATTAGACCAGATAAATGATTTAGCAAAAAGAGCATACAAGAAAATATAGTTGGCTAATTTGGGTCACAAAGAAAAGTGTTAATCCGGTCCAGCAACTATACTGTTTATAGTGCCAAAATGTGTGCCATATTATTGTAGATTGTGTGCTAAATCAGGCATGCTACCCCATTTGCAATAAAACTAATCACAGTTTGGAAGAATGCAGGTTCAATGGTAAAATTACATTGGTTTTGGCACAAGTTGAACCCCCTTTGTGGAAGGGAAATTCTATAGGTTATAAGCCTCCAATCGAGTCCGGACTGTCGACAGAGAGTCAAGATGTGAGAGTGGTAGGCTTGGATTATTTTTATTGCAAATGGGGCGATCAACGGAGATTTTACCTGATGAATTTTCAATCGTACAAATGAGGCCATAATTTTTGGCAAGCGGGACCCAAAACTTTTGCGGAGTCGACTTGTTGAGTGCTAGTTCTATTTACAACATGGACACCAAAGATTTGACTACGCACTAGTGGAGCAGAAGAAACGTTTGACTAAATTAGTCCAATGGGCTAAGGATTACCCACCTTACTATGTGGATCCAAAAGCAACCACCGAATTTTGCACTAGTAAAATTTGAACAAGAAAAACAACAAGTAAAAGTAGTTTGCCAAGAGTACAGACTCATGAGGATAGAGTTGTGGTACTGGAAAGTGACCTCTCTAGACACTAAAGCGAGCTTGTAGTTTCACAATTGTAGAAATTGAGTTCAAACTCCTAGAGGTCCAGTACTGGAATGCAAGACTGGACTTCAGACAAATCACAAAACCAGAATGTTTCGAAAAAGATAATTTTAGATGAAGGAAATTTGTGGCACTTATTAAGCAAGTCACAAATTCAATTACCTCTCAATGCTTTGCTGGAGTTAGTTCTGGAATTCTTAAACATCTACAAAAAGGAACACTATGGATAAATTTTCGGAAGCAACTATCGGCTTGGTTAGAGACGTACTAGATAAAATGGTGGACTATGCGGTCCCCACCATCACACTATGGTATAAAAACAAGGCTATATCAAAAGTATTGATTGATGATAGATCTAGTATCAATTTTACTTCTACGATGACTTGCAAGCAAATGGGTTGGACTAGCATTGGACTAGCTCCATTCTTTGTGCGGATGGCGGACCAATCCAAAGTGCAGCCAGTGGGACTTATTAAAGACATTCCAATAGTAATTTCCCACATGGTATTTCCTATTACCTTTATTGTGTTTGAACTTAAAGGAAAGAATTTGGATTATAATCTATTATTGGGACAACCCTGGTTGTAGAATGACAAAGTACGACAAAATGGTGCTACCAAAATAATTACATTCAAGAAGAGACATGCGAAATTTTTGGTCCAACTGGAGGACGAGCAGTACCACCCTCCAGAACATAGCTAGTACTAGGGGATCCACCACATATGCTAGATTGACATGAGGAAGATGAGGAGTAGCAATTCCTAGAAGCTAACTGTGACTTATTATCCTTTGGAGTAGTAGGCATCAAACCAGTGGTCAACTCCATTTGTGGCAGCATGGAAGCATCGATTTTCACAGAACAATTGGACCCTGAAGTAGACCAAGATACAGACTTGGTGATAAAAAGATCCAATGGAGCTTGAGAAGATAAGAGTCGAAGAAGTTTTTCTCGAAGTGGTGAATTTGGGCACACGAAAGGACCCAAAACTGGTGAGAATCTGTGCAGAGCTTGCTCTGGAATGCTTGATGGCCTTAATTGCATTGTTAAAGGAACATAAAGATGTGTTTGCATGGACTTATGCAGACATGAAAGGTTTAGATTCTAGATTATATCATCACAGGATTTTACTTAAGCCTGATGCAACTTTGGTGATGCAATAGTGGTATAGAATGGATCCCAACTTCGTAGAACGGGTCAAACATGAATTGGACCGCCTAATTAAAATGGGGTACATTGTTTCTATAGGGAACCCAGAGTGCATTTCCCTAATTGTGATTGTGCCAAAGAAAAATAAGTAGTTGTAGATTTGTTTGGACTACCAGAAGCTAAATGCAGCTATGATTCCAAATCCTTTTCCATTGCCCTTTCTAGAAAGTATGTTAGATGAAGCTGTAGGGTGAAAGATATATTCATTTTTGGATGGCTTCAACAGATATAATCAAGGTCGCATGGTGGAAGAGGATATACCAAAGACAATGTTCATTACCAATTGGGGCATATTTTCTTGCATAGTTATGTGGTTCGGATTGCAGAATGCCCCTAGCACATTCCAGTGGTGCATGTAGCAGATCTTCGCCGCCTACCTCACTTCCTTTATGTAGATATTCTTAGATGATTTCTCTGTTTTCAGACAAATGGTAGCACATCTGGAACAACTCTGAGCATGTTTTGATGCATGTTGGAAGGTACACCTCTGCCTCAATCCTAATAAATCTGCTCTTGCAGTCCAGTGTGGAAAATTTCTTGGACATATCATTTCATGGGATGACATTGTTGTTGATCTGGATAAAGTAAAAGTTATTCTGGAGACCCTAGTTCCCAGGAATCTGAAAGAGGCTTTGCAATTTTTAGGCCAAATGCAGTGGCACAGAAGACATTTGAGAGGATTGGCCCATATTTCAATACCACTTAATAGATTAGCACATGTGTGACCATCAGAATTTTAGTGGACGGAGCATGCTCAAACAAATTTTGAAAGACTACGAAAGATGCTTGCTATAGCACCAATTTTAAAAGCCCTAGATTGGAAGGAACCATTTCATGTATTTGTGGATGCTTTCGACAAAGCCATTGGAAGTGTACTTATGTAGAAAGAAGGGCATAATTGGTTCCGACCTGTCTACTATGCCAGATGATGACTCACTCCTGTGGAGTAGAATTATTGGACTACATAACAAGAGTGCCTAGGTTTAATTGACTCATATAGTAAATTTCATCACTACTTATTGGGTAAATCTTTCACTTTTCATATGGACCATAGTGCTCCTCTATTTGGTCAAGTAGTAGAATTTGGTGGGCAGATTGGCAAGATCGGTGTTGTTACTTCAAGAATTTGAATACGATATTGTGCACAGGCCCGATGCTAGTCATGCCATTGCTGACTTTTTGTCACACATTGATCACAATGAACCACCGGTGGGAGACGATGACAATCTTCCAGACGTGGATATTTTGGAAGTTGTAGAAGTGGAAGAGGCTTTGTGGACCTTTTTGACATGGTATGAAGAAATGCTCATTTTTTTGGCAAATGGAGTAGCAACTTTTGTTGGTGCAGGGCAATCAACAATTGAAGCTTTAATGAAGATTTGGAAGCCAAAAGATTGAAGGAAAGTTCAAATTATGAAGCATGTAGGAAGTGTATATTCAGAGGATGAAAATGTGTACACATATGTACATTAATTCAGAGATAGTTCACTTATACTTTTGTATAGTCATGATATTGTAAATATTTGCCTATATATACAAGGAAAAAGTCGGGCAAAATATGAGAGAGCATGAGAATAGAGTAATCAATGATTGTATGAGTCATTAGACATCTTAGAAGTGAGTTGAAACTCTCTCATCACTCAATTGTAAATTTCTTCAGGAATGGAAGAAAAATTGCGCCCGATGTTTTTGAGCATTCTCCTTCTGTGTTGAATCTTTTGTGAAATGCTTTTGTACAAGTCTAAGTCTACACTTGATTGACCTTTGTACGAATTTCCAGTTTCTAATTGTGATCAGGCTGAGAGAATTCAGTGTAGGAACATTTACATGTGAAAATGGAAACATGAGAAGTTGCAGGAGGCGCAAAATTCGATGTTAATGTTTTAGTCAATTCTCCTTCCACAATGTAAAGTTTTGAGAAAGAAAAAACTCAATCTTTAATTTGGAAGGTAAGCTATGTGTGGCTAAAAGCATTTTCATAAATGGATTCTATATTGAGAGAACCAAGTATTAAAAGTTATAGGTGTCTAAATCGACTTCTCAGAAGAGCAATTTTAGACATAGGTAACTTGTTGAGTTCATTTCTCAAGATATACTGAATCTTTTGGAATGACTCAACTTGGAGAAGGTGCACAAATTGTAGGCGACACCTTGTGCAAAGTTTCATAAAAAACTTTACACAATTGATAAGGTAATGAGAGAGATATGTGCAGTAGACTTTCTGTGTAGTCATCTCCTTCACAGATTTTTCAAAATCTTTATAATTGATCATTGATTCTCTAAATTTGGTGAAGATTTGAGTTACTTTTGTTATAGAGGTGCTCTAATTACAAGAGTAGCTTGTTCTTTTGGAGATTAACACTCTCCATCAGTGGTATCAGAGCAGGAAGCATCAAAATTGAAGGAAGGAGGATCCCGACTACTGCAAGTGCAAAGAATTCAACATCTGAAGGTTCAAAAGGTGAAAGCTTGAGAAGGAGGTCATACGACACCAAGGAAGACAAAAGGAACATTATTTGAAGTAAAGGTACATGTATTAATCATAAAGATTGAAGAATTCAATATACAGGTGAAGAAAGGATGGGAGATTCTCTTCAAATAGAGAAGTTGGATAGAGAGAACTATCCAGCATGGTCAATGAGGATGGAAGCTCATCTTATGAGCAAAGACTTGATAGCTTATATTACAGGTGAAGAAGAAAAGCCTCAGTTCAGAGATCCTAGTGTTCCAACTAGGGAAGAATTATCAGAGTTGAAGAATTGGATGAAGAGAGATGCTCAAGCTAGGAGCATTATCTATATGGCAGTCAATGACTACTTGCTACCTCACATTAGAGGTCTTGAAAGTGCAAGTGATATATGGAATGCTTTGGAGGAGCATTTCCAAAACACCACAAAGTCAAGGAAGGCATCTTTGTGGGCAAAATTTACCACTTTCAAGAAGAAGGCTTCTCAATCCATTTCAGACTATGTAACAAGGATGAAGGACATTGCAGATGCATTAGGTGCAGTTGATGAAGACATTGAGGAGGATAAATTGGTAAGGCAAATCCTCACAGGGTTGAGAGGTGATGACAAATGGAAGCCATTCATTTTGTCTACTGAATTATCACTTGATCATTTTACTCCTGACTTAAATCAATTGCTAGGACATATGTTAACCTTTGAGCAGGATGTCAAAGGTGAAGGTGATAAAAGTGCAGGTCATGCAATGTATTCAAAGGATAAGAAGAAAAATAGCAAAGGGAAGCAACAAGCAAATGAAGATGAAGGCACAACTAGTCAAGCCAACTTCCTAAGAGGAAGAGGAGGTGGCAAAGGTAGAGGAAGAGGCAGGAGTAATAAAGATGGAGTCAAAGCTTGCTGGATTTGTGGTAAGACAAATCACTTAGCTAATGATTGTTGGCATAATACTCAGAGTAATGGTGGATATAATCAGAATTTTAATTCAAGAGGAAGAGGTGGCAGAAATCAAAGAGGTAATTTCAGAGGTAGAGGTAGTAGAGGTTACTTTGGAAGAAATGCAGTTTGAGGATTCCAAAGTCAACAATACAAAAATACCTACTACAGTTATGCTTCAGATCAAAAGGAGGATTCAACATTGATAATGAATGCAACTTGTGAAAGGCAAAGTGAAGACCAAAGAGTCTTCTACATTGACTCAGGGTGTAGTAATCACCTGAGTGGTAACATAGCATTGATGGCTGATTTGGAGAATAAGATAACTAATCATGTGGTTCAAACAGGTGACAATACAAAGCACAATGTGAAGTCAATTGGATCAGTGAAGGCCAAGGATGGTAGCACCCTCTTGAGTAAGGTCTTGTATGTTCCTACAATTCCTAAGAATCTGATAAGTGTAGGACAAATTGTTGAAAAAGGTTATGAAGTTAGGTTCACTAATGAAGGAGTGTTTGTGGAAGACCCTAGCAATGGGTATAAACAGATTGTTTCAGGTAAGAAAGAAGGAAGATTGTTCACATTGAAGATTCAAGGTAATGTTGGTCATGCCTTGTTCACTTATGGAGGGCATAAGATCTCTGAGTTAGATCTTTGGCACAAGAGGCTTGGACATTTCAATGAAAGAGGTATCAAAGATATGGTTAATAATGGTTCAGTGCTTGGATTGCCTAATGTTGCAGGTCAACATATGACATACAGATGTGAGGCATGTCAATTAGGTAAGGCTCATAAGCAATCTTATTCCAAGCATGGTTTTATGTATTCAGAGAAGCTTGAATTAGTACACACAGATGTGTGGGGGCCATCAAAGGATTTTAGTATCAATGGTTCAAGGTATTATGTGATTTATGTTGATGATGCTACCAGATGGGTCACTATCTATGTGATCAAAGATAAGTCAGAGGTATTCAATACATTTAAACACTATCATGTGTATGTAGAGAGAATTATAGGTCATAAGTTGAAGAGAGTAAGGTCAGATGGAGGGGGAGAGTATTTCTCTAATGAGTTCAGTGATTACTTGTGGAATGCAGGTATAAAGAGAGAGGTTACTTGCAGGTACTCTCCTCAACAAAATGGTGTAGTAGAGAGAAGGAATAGAACTCTTGTTGAGTTTTCAAGGTCAATGATGAAGGAGAAAAATTACCCTAATTATTTGTGGGCTAAGGCTGTAAACACAGCTACTTATTTGGTCAATAGGTTACCATGTAAAGCTTTGCAAGGCATGACACCATATGAGGCATGGTGGGGTAAGAGACCTACATTAGACCATTGCAAAGTATTTGGATGTTTGGCATATGCATATGTGCCATCACAATTAAGGCACAAATTGGAACCTAAAGCTGAAAAGTATGTATTCATTGGTTATGATGATAAGCAGATGGGATATAGGTTGTGGAGTCCATCCACAAAACAATTCCTTGTATCAAAGGATGTTACAGCTGATGAGCAAGGTACTTGGTATGCAGGTACAATCAATATTAATGCAGGTGATGAAGAAGGTGTGAATCAAAAGAAAGGTAAATCAAAGGTTCAGATATTTGATGAAGAGGAGAATAATGAAGTACAGATTGAAGTTGAAGAAATGCCAATATTTGATCCCGAGTGTGATGAACCAGAAACCTCAAGGAGTGGAGAACTTAGAAGGTCATCAAGACACAAGTGGCAACCTACAAGGTATAGCTATGACACTTCTTTTTTGGCTACAAAAGATTATGCTTTATATGATAAAGGCAGATGAAGACCCTTCTACATATGAAGAGGCAAAAGATAAGGAAAATTGGGAGAAATCTATGCAGGAAGAATATGATGCATTGATGGAGAATCAGACATGGGAGTTGGTTCCTAGACCAAATAGCCTAAAGATCATTGGATGGAAGTGGGTCTACAAGACAAAAAGGTATGCAGATGGAAGTGTGTCTAGGTATAAAGCTAGACTTGTTGTGAAGAGTTTTGCTCAGACTTATGGTATAGATTATGATGAGACCTATAGTCCTGTGGCAAAGATGACAACCATCAAGACACTCATAGCTATTGCTGCATGTAAAGGTTGGAAATTATGTCAATTAGATGTGAAGAATGCTTTTTTAGATGGTTATATTTCAGATGATGTTTTCATGGAGCAACCACAAGGATTCAGAGATGGAAGGTATCCAGATCATGTGTGCAAGCTCAAGAGAGCTTTGTATGGTTTGAAGCAGGCCCCAAGGGCATGGAATTATAGACTTGTGAAGTTCTTGAAAGAACTTGGATTTCAAGTGTCTAAAGAATATAGTAGTTTGCTTGTCAAAGCAAGTGATGATGGGTTCATTTATATGTGCATATATGTCGCTGATATAATTCTTACAGGTACATATCAAAAAGGCATTCAAAGCCTAAATAAGCAAATCGAGAAAGAGTTCAAAATCAGTGATTTGGGAGACTTGTCATATTTCTTGGGCATGGAGATTTCATACACTCAACATGGAGTGTATTTGACTCAAGAAAGGTATTTGAGAAACTTGTTGATCAAGTTTAAGATGAATGATTGTAGGGTAGCACCTATTCCAATGGAGGTGAATCACAAATTGAGCAAATATGGAGGTGAATAGTTCAAGGACATGAAACTATATCAGAGTTTGGTTGGTAGTCTGATCTATGCTACATTAACTAGGCTAGACTTGTCATATGGAGTTGGAGTTTTGTCTCAATTCATGCATTGTCCTAGGAAAGAACATTGGATTGCAGGTCAAAGAGTGTTGAGGTACATTAAGGGTACACTCAAAGAAGGTTTGTATTATGGTTTTACATCAGATACAAACATCAAGATATATAGTGATGCAGATTGGGCAGGTAATCCTGATGATAGGAGATCAACTTATGGATACTTGTGTTATGTGGGAGATAAGTTAATTTCTTGGTGTTCAAAGAAGAAACACACAGTTGCTTTATCATCTACAGAATCAGAGTACAAAGGGATGGTTGAAGCTGCAAAGGAAGTGATATGGCTTAAGACTCTGATGAAGAGTTTTGACATCATTCAGAGTACACCTACTATTCATGGAGATAACATGAGTTCATTGTATTTAGCTGCTAATCCTGTTTTTCATGCCAGGACCAAACACATTGAGATTCAGTATCACTTTCTAAGAGAGAAGGTGATGGATAAAGAGATTGAAGTCATACATAGTTCAACAAAAGATCAGATAGCTGATATGCTAACCAAAAGTTTGGATGGACCAAAGTTACAGAGATTCAAAGACATGGCAGGTATAGAGAAGATAGAGAAAATCTCAATTGATGATTGAGGGGGAGCTGTTGGTGCAGGGCAATCAACAATTGAAGCTTTAATGAAGATTTGGAAGCCAAAAGATTGAAGGAAAGTTCAAATTATGAAGCATGTAGGAAGTGTATATTCAGAGGATGAAAATGTGTACACATATGTACATTAATTCAGAGATAGTTCACTTATACTTTTGTATAGTCATGATATTGTAAATATTTGCCTATATATACAAGGAAAAAGTCGGGGCAAATATGAGAGAGCATGAGAATAGAGTAAGCAGTGATTGTATGAGTCATTAGACATCTTAGAAGTGAGTTGAAACTCTCTCATCACTCAATTGTAAATTTCTTCAGGAATGGAAGAAAAATTGCTCCCCATGTTTTTGAGCATTCTCCTTCTATGTTGAATCTTTTGTGAAATGCTTTTGTACAAGTTTAAGTCTATAGTTGATTGACCTCTGTACAAATTTTCAGTTTCTAATTGTGATCAGGCTGAGAGAATTGAGTATAGGAACATTTACATGTGTAAATGGAAACATGAGAAGTTGCAGGAGGTGCAAAATTTGATGTTAATGTTTTGGTCAGTTCTCCTTCCACAGTGTAAATTTTTGAGCAAGCAAGCACTCAATCTTTAAGTTGGAAGGTAAACTATCTGTGGCTAAAAGCATTTTCATAAACAAATTCTAGATTGAGAGAACCAAGTATTAGAAGTTATAGGTGTCTAAATCAACTTCTCAGAAGAGCAGTTTTAGACATAGGTAACTTGTTGAGTTCATTTCTCAAGATATACTGAATCTTTTGGAACGATTCAACTTGGAGAAGGTGCACAAACTGTAGGCGACACCTTGTGCAAAGTTTCATAAAAAACTTTACACAATTGATAAGGTAATGAGAGAGATATGTGCAGCAGACTTTCTGTGTAGTCATCTCCTTCACAGATTTTTCAAAATCTTTATAATTGATCATTGATTCTCTAAATTTGGTAAGATTTGAGTTACTCTTGTTATAGAGGTGATCTAATTACAAGAGTAGCTTGTTCTTTTGGAGATTAACACTCTCCATCAACTTTGCATTTGTGGCCAGTAGTGTGGAAAAAACTTGGCCTTTGGAGTCGTTAGTTTAAAATCATTGTGGGGCAACTTCATCATAAGGATCCGGCAGGCATATGGTTGTGCTGTGTGCCCCCACATGAAGTCGTGGCGATAATTCAAGAAGCCCATGTAGATGAAGCAGGTGGCCATTTTAATCATTCAATAATAGTGTGGAAAATCCAACAGGCAGGACTTTGGTGGCCAATGCTGTATGTGGATGTACAAATTGCGGTACAAAAATTGTTGCGATTCTTCTTAGCGCACAGGTGAACCACGGGATAGTCACAACTTTTTGTTGCAGCGGATCCTCCTGTTGGAACCATTCCAGAAGTGGGGTTTGGACTTTATTGGCCCGATTAAACCACCTGCAATCAAAATCGGATCCCTTTACATTTTGATGTGTATTGACTATTGCAGCAGATGGACTGAGGCCTGGGCTACCAAAAATGCAATGGTGCAGATAGTAGCCAAAAAACTTCAAAGTGAATTTTTTTTGTGTTTCACTTGAACTAGTGTCTAATTGAGACACACATTTTTTGAATCAATTGATTTCAGAGATCACTGCACAATACCAAATCAAGCATAAATTTAGTTCACGTTATTACCCATGGGCCAATGGATTAGCCGAGAGTACAAAAAAAATTCTTATGCACATGTTGCAAAAAATGTTGCTTGATTCTATGGACTAATGGGAAATTATACTTCCTACGGTACTTTGGGCATACTGCACTTCATATAAAGTTTCAGTGCAAAGTACTCCCTTTAAACTTTTGTATGGCCAAGAAGCTATCCTTCTGTTCGAATTTATTGTTCCTAGTCTCCAGATTACAATACAGAAACATCTATTATCGAAAGACTCTTTCACGTAGAGGATGGATAAGCTGCACCAGCTAGATGAATATAGGTATACAGGTTTCTTATCACTGTAGGAAGTGCAGAGTAGATAAAAGAAATGGCACGAACAGAATCTGCGGACACGGATTTTTTGATCGTGTGATTTAGTGCTCTATTTTCATTCCAAGATGAAGAGAAAGATGGGTAAACTAAAGCTGTAGTGGACCGGTCCATTGCAGATCCATGCGTTATGCGGACCAGGTTCTTTTCAGCTTGCTACATTGTCTAGAGCATTATTACCGACAGTCATCAACGCATCCAAGTTGCAGCCCTATCAGTCCTTCGATGGATAATAAAA
This sequence comes from Ceratopteris richardii, assembly GCA_020310875.1. Classification (NCBI taxonomy): domain Eukaryota; kingdom Viridiplantae; phylum Streptophyta; class Polypodiopsida; order Polypodiales; family Pteridaceae; genus Ceratopteris; species Ceratopteris richardii. The sequence goes on along the minus strand of CM035426.1, from coordinate 115,445,060 downwards.
AAATAATCGATGGATACACACACACACACATACATATATATATATATATATATATATATATATATATATATATATATATATATATATATATATATATATATATATATATATATATATATATATATATATATAAAGAAAAACTAAAATATGTAAAAAGAGGATAAATAATTTAGGATAATTCCCAACGTGCAAAAAATGATGGAGTAACTAATTGACATGCAATCGGATAAGTAATCAATGATGGTGGCAGTTCATACATTCATATCTGATACTCTGAGTCTTATTTCAAGGTGTATGATAAACATATAATTGGTAACGTGAAGATACTATCTAGGGACATCATGATGCATACCCGATGCTCTCAAATTAGGAAGGTGGGCAATAAAAGGCTGAGGACCATTGCTAGTCCAACTTATCTGATGAACGAAGGAATAGAGCACTCGGTGATCACATATTCTCGTGCAACCTACAAACCAAGCAGAGCAGCGATGGCAGTTACCTTCTTGGATGACCACCTCCTTAATATCACTGATAGCCTTTCACAACCATAAATGGACTGGTTCAAGTGTTGTGGGTTGCAGAAATATGAACTTATCGATTAGAGGAGTACTTGGCATCATCCCCTATCAAAGGATATAGCGATGGAGATAGCCCAACAGACAGATGGGAATTATCTTAATACCATAGAAGTTTGCCTGCACATTGGACAAGGTGAACCTTTCCAAATATCCCCAATGGTGATTGCAGAGTGGCTACATGTCACTAATACAAGGATCACCGCAGTCACAGAAACAATATACTCTACAGAGATTGTAAATCTCTTGGGCACGATGTGTTCTAGGAGTATAAATTCTCCCAGCTCCTAGATGATAATCCTCTCAAACTCGGACTCTTACTAATGAGAATGGTAATTAATGTACAAGTGAAGCACTATGGGGTCTCTCAGCAATTGTATGTGTAAAAAAAGGAATCTACCAAAATGCAAGTGAACTGGGTAGAACTGATATTTCGAAAGATGAAGAAAAAGATCCAGAGATTGTACAAAAGAACCAAAAGATCAATCAATGCTATGCTGGACTCGCAAATGCAAAATAGTAACCATTGAGGCTTTCCGTCAAGTGTTGAAGAAAAGAGCTACGAAAAGAAAACCAATTGCGGGTACTTCAGAGGATCAAGGCACATGTGACCAAGATGAAGATGAAGTAGCCCGAAGGTGGCAAGTGGAGGAAAATGAGTGAAAGCAGGAGGACTAGAAAGTGGTAGAGGAAGAGGCCGAAAGGAAGAGATAAGCAGAAGGAGAAGCTAGGAAGAAGCTAGAAGAAGAAGAGGAAGTCAAGAGACAGATAGAAGAAGAAAACAAGGCAGAAGCGGAAGGAGAGAAGCTTCAAAAATAGAAGGAGCAAGCCAACCGTAATGCAGAGAATGCTCGGAAGGTTGCACCCCTACCTACCTTTACATCTTGTAATTTACATGATGAATGGAAACAATATGATGGAAGAGTGAAGATACTAGCAGTAAGATGCAGTGATTATATTTATTCGTGGATGTTTTTGAATGAGCCAACTAGACCCGAATATTTAGGAGACTAAGCCAGAGGAATCCATTGGAGTGTAGTCCATATGGATGAGTTGCAGACACGGTGTACAATTTTAACTCAACAAAAGGAAGAATGGGTAGCAGAGAAAAACAAGATGAATCTCAAGATCAACCAATTAAGGGTGGAAATTGATGAACTCAGAGCAGAAAATATGGGAGAGAAAGTTTTGTTCATGAAGAAATGATGGAAGAACTAAATGATGCATTAGCTGAGAACAATACTCTGAAAGTGATATTTGAAGAAAAATCGAAGAGAGTGGAGTAGTTGCAAGCAAAGGTAGAACAAAAACACAAAGCCTTGTAGAAATTAAAGAAGACTAATAAAGAGTTAGTGGCCAATCTTTAGAAGGAGGAAAAAGAAGTACAAAGATTAAATCAGAAAGTTAATAGACAGACTGATGAAATGTCAAAATAGGAAGAAGCCATTGTTGAAGCTGAAGAGAAACTAGTAGTGCAAAACTCATAGTATACTGATCTTGAAGCCAAACTCCACATTGTACAGGAAAGTTTTGATATGGCTAAGGCTCAGCTTGTTAGGATTGCAGACTTAGAAAAGCTAATCAAAGTGTGGAAACAACGATGGACCAATGTCAATTTTGTTCTCAAAGAAAAGGAAGTAGAGGTCAAAGAGCTGAAGAAAAATCTGGCCATTTTCGAGTTGAAGCATAAAACAAAACTAGAAGGAGTGAAGAGGACAACCAAAATTTACATAGAAAAGATCGCAGATATTACTATAACATGTTGGAGTTAGATATATGTGGAAGCACCGGAACAACACAAGGAAGAAGAAGAAGCTTGGAGCACAACACACAATACTAAATGCATTACCACTAGAATGTACAAAGATAAGTGACTTGTTAGGGCTATAGGCGTATATACAAGCCAGGTGAAAAAAGCCTCCTAATGAGGGAAGAAAGTGTCTCGGCAGTCCTAGTGTGTTCACACACATTAATATCGAAATATATCAACAAATCCCCCCTCGGAGTGATGCGGTGAACAAGGAGCTGTGTGGAATCAATCCACAAAAGGAAGTAAGCCTAAAGCTTTGCAGAAAGCTTCAAACTTCTCCATAGGTAGAGCCTACGTGAAAAGGTTTGCAATGTTCTCCTACATGGGCACATATGCCAAGGTGATCTCTCGAGCATAGAACATCTTCCTGACATAATGATAATGCACCTCAATGTGCTTTGTGCGAGCATGGAACACAGGATTCCTTGCAACTACCAATGCGCTCTGACTGTCAGTGGAGATGGTGGTGGTAGACAACTGACCAACACCCAAATTATCCATAAGGTGTCTGAGCCTTACACACTCAACAGTCACTGTGAAAGCTACCCTATACTCAGCCTCACAACTCGAAGTGGTCAGATTAGGTTGCTTCTTGCTCAACCAAGATGTACATGAGCTACCAAGCATGAAGCAAAAGCCACCAGTGGACACACGAGTGTCCTAGCAACCCTCCCAATGACTACCAAAAAAATCATGCAAATCTGGTGGTAGTAATCCCCCCCTTGGGATAATACAATCCAAGTAGCCGGGTACCATTCAAGTAGCAAAAGATGCACTTAACCGCTTGCCAATGCTTGACACCTGGGCAATGCATAAACCCGCTCATTTGTCAGACATCAAATTGAATATCTGGTCGAGTAATGCATAAGTAAATCAAACATCCAACAGCCTTCTGATAGAGAACAACATCAAATGCATCTCCAACATCATGAAGACTCAATCGTAAACCTATCTCCATAGGAGTGGCAATAGGCTTATAATTTTCAAGGCCAAAACGTTGCAATAATGTGTCAATATATCTTGTTTGACACAAAGCTATTCCACCATCAACTTGCATAAACGGAATGCCTAAATAATGATGCAAATGCCCCAAATCAAACATCTCAAATGAGACATGCAAATCCGCCTTATAAAAATCATCAATATGCTTCTCAATAGGATCAGTGAGCAGCATGTCATCAACATAGACAACAATGATAAGAAGCATATCATTAGCACGCGTAACATATAAGGTGCTTTCAGTTGGATTGTTTTCAAAACCATGCGCAATCAGATAGGCATGTATCTTTTCATACCAAGCATGTGGTTCTTGCTTTAAACCATATAATGCCTTCTTTAGCATGCACACCTTGTTCTCATGACCTTTTTGCACAAAGCCACGAGGCTGAAAAACATACACTTCTTCATGCAAGCCACCATTCAAAAATGCATTTTTAATTTCCAAAGGATGTACATTCCAACCATGATGGGCTGCAAGTGCACAGATTCTATAAACAGTAGTCATACGACATGTAGGTGCAAAAGTCTCATCAAAATCAATGCCTCTTTCTTGCGCATAACCCTTTGCAACAAGCCTAGCCTTATACATGTCAGCTGTTCCATCAAGCTTATGCTTCAGGTTGTAAATCCACTTAGTGCCAATGGCCTTCTTGCTAGGAGGCGAGTCACATAAAGACCAGTCACCATTCTTCATCATAGTGTCATATTCAGATTGCATAGCAGCCATCCAATTTTTTGAATTTTGTGCTTCGTCAAATGAAAGAGGCTCATTCTCATCACAAAGACTAGACACAACCATAGCATAACAATCTGATGCAAAAGAGGCACTATGAGAGCCTGGATGAGTACGATATGACAAAGGTGCATCTAATTTGTTGTCATGCAAAGTCTACACCAGCCATTTTGGCATAGTTTTTGCTTCCTCAATATCAGCTCTCTCATCAACAAGTGCATCATGTAAATTTGCATCAGAAATGGAGTGGTATGTATCATCACATGGAACCTATAAAGGTTGAGAAGTTGCCTCATTAGGACCAGCACTAGACTCTCCACCTATAAAAAGAGGGAGCAAGGTATCATACATGTATTTGGAGCTAAGAGATGTCTCCTTTGTACATGAAAGTAAGGGCTGAATAGCATCTTCCACAAAAACAACATCATGGCTAACTAGAATGTGTTTATTCTATGGATGATACAGATGATAGCCTTTGCTTTCACAACTGTACCCAACAAAAATAGATTTTACCCCTTTATCATCTAATTTTTTGCAATGTTGTTCAGGCACTAATGAATATGCCAAACAACCAAAAACACACAGATGAGCAACAGATGGCTTGCAACCATGCCAAGCCTCATATAGAGTGATAGATTGCAGTGCTTTGGTGGGATACCTGTTTAGTACATATATTGCACACATAACAACCTCAAGCCAGAAACTATGTGGTAAGGTCTGGCTCTTGACCATACACCTCGCCATCTCCATGAGTGACATGTTCTTCCGTTTAGCAACTCCATTCTGTTGATTTGTATACAGCATTAATGTCAGAAGACATATATTCCCCCCGATCAGAATGGAGGGTGCCCATTTTACATGCTGACAGATTTTTAGCCAAAACCAAAAATTGTTTGAAGCACATAAACACTTCGGACTTTGCTTTTAATGGATAAACCCATACATGCCTGGAAAAGTCATCAATGAAAGTCACGAAGTAAAGATAATTTCCAAAACAGGTTGTCTACATAAGACCACAGACATCACTATGAACAAGTTGCAATTTCTGAGTAGCTCCAACTGAACCATCTTTTGGAAAGGAGGAACGCAACATTTTGCCCAAAATATAGCCTTCACATACATGTTTACCAGGTGCCTCAAGTTTGGGCAAAGAGGACACCATTTCATATTTCTACAGGCGTAGCAAGCTAACAAAATTAAGATGACCAAAGCATGCATGCTAAAGCTTGCATCTGGCATAGGTTGAGAATCATGTATTGCACATGCTAAATCATTCACAAATCTTTCATAGTCTATGAGCTTATACAACCCATGACATAAAATGCTAGAAGCAATAATCACATCGCCATTTGAGAGATCATGAATTGTACATCTCTCATCAACAAATTTCACAACCAAGCCAATCTTGGCTAATGCAAAAGCTAATAACAGATTTTTCTTGATCCCTGGCACAAATAAAGCATCTGACAAAGTGAAAGAGCTATCATCAACAGTAGTCAAAATGATCTTATCAACTCCCATGATAGGATAAGAGGAGTTGTTGGTGCATGTGACAGTATTCCCTATAGGGGCACGCTTGAGTGAAGTGAAGAAATTGTGCTGCAAGGTAATATGTTTGGTTGCCCCACTATCAAAATACCAAACATCTGAGTCTATTGCAGACATACACTGCTCATGAGAAGATGGGTCAAAAATGCAAGTTGTAGTAAATGCCCATTCTTCATTCTGCACAAGATTGGTAGACTCTATTTTTGGTGTAGAGGCCTCTGCAACAACCATTCCACCCTCCTTCTTGTTTGCCTCTTTAGCAGCCAATTTTGGATAGCTCTTAATAACATGATCATTTTCTTTACAGTATTTGCAAAACAATTTCTGCTTTTCTAATTTCTTCTCATCTTTGTCTTCCTTCTTCGAATGTGTAGCATTTGCAGATTTTTGATTATTAGTAGAAGAGCTCCATTTACCTTTGCCCTTCTGACTAGCCAGGAAGGCTTGATCTACAACATGCATAATAGACCTGTTCTGCCTAGACTGATCTTCCTGCAACATAATAGAAACTAACTCCTCAAATGGTAAGGCATTTGGATTGCCTTTCATCATCAAGCAAAGAGTAGAAGCAAAACTCTGATATGATTCGGGAAGACCATTTAGAACAGTCTGCACAAGTGAACTATCAAGAAGGACTTCATTAGCAAAAATCAACTGTTCCTTCAGATCCTTGATCTCTATTAGAAAACTGTCCATAAAATCACCTTCATTCATATGCTTACTCTCCAATTGTTTTCAGAGGTAAGTAACACGAGCCTAATTTCTAGCCTTGTACAATGTGGCAAGTGTATCCCAAGCATCCTTAGCTGTTCTGCCAGAGCGAATGTGAGGAATAATGGCATGTTTGATAGACAAAGCTATCAACACATGTGTTTGGGCATCTCTGCCATCACAACAAATTTTCTTTGAAATAGGGGCAACAAAAACAGAAACACAAACAAGAATCTGTAGAATATCACCATCTTCGACACCATCTGCATCAGCTTCAGTACCTGTATTTGTAATACCTATATTTGCAGGTGTAATAGGATGTTTTTCAACACCCTACACAATATTACATAGTCCTTTTGCAACCAATACATGTCACATCATATAAGCCCACAATGGATAATTGGTACCATCCAACTTATCCTCAACTGCCAACATACAAAATACATCACTTCTTTCAGCCATCACCACTGACTAAAATACCTTGATGTAGAAAAATGACTGTATCTAAAAAAGTTGAACAAGACTACCCAAATGAGTTCTACTAGACCTATAGTAGACTTCGAGATACTTATACTGGCGAACCGAAAGTGGTATATATCTTTTGCACAAAAAGACAAAATAGCCTACACAAGCATTGCAATAGCGTGTTCGGAGGCCGAAACGAGCTCAGATTGTGATTTCGGCACCACATAGAAAAGATGTTTTTATCGCCTAATCACCCTGAGTATGCACAATAATTTTTATGCGATTTTGAGATTGTGACCGGAGGAGTGTCGACGATGCCCAAGATGAAGCGACGACCTACTCTGATACCAATTGTTGGAGTTAGATGTGTGTGGAAGCATGCGAATATCACAAGGAAGAAGGAGAAGCTTGGAGCACAACACACAATACCAAATGTATTAGCACTAGAATGTACAATGATAAGTGACACATTAGGGCTATAGGCGTATATACAAGTTGGCAAAAAAAAATCTCCTAAAGAGAGAAAAAAGTGCCTCGGTGGCCCTAGTGTGTTCACACACATCACTACCAAAATATATCAACATAGTATTTGATAATCTATTAGATAAATTACAGAATTGGATTCCAAAATTAGAAGCTACGACAATAAGTTACCGAAGTGCAAGCCAACAATTACTCGATCTGAATGAGTTTTTTGTAGCGGAGATACATGTAGCCAAAGAGAATTTAGAAGAAATGTTCAAAGAACTTAGGTACGATATAGAGCATATTACGAACCCCCAAACTTCAAGATAATGATGATGATTTGTGAGCCAAAATTTTGTAATGTAGTGGGTTTGGATCCACCGTGCATACCACTATTAGCCATCAACATGGACTGAACATAATCTTGTAACTTACTTTTGTAATGGGTAAAAAGGGATTTTTATTATTAAGAGATCTGAAGAGTTTTCAAAAGTTCGATGCATTGTATTTCAAATTATGGAACAGTGCAGAGTAGTTTGTCTATGCAGAAGGGTGAGGAGTAATCTATCTATGTGGAATGACATAGTACGGAAGTCCAAAAGAACGGACTCTATCTTACGAAAACATGTATGAGTGTGGAAGTAATTGTAAGCAGAATCTGTATGTAATGATCTTTTACTAGTGTTTCGTAGACTTGTATTCTGAAATCCATAATCATTTCAAAGTAATTTGACTCTTTGTGTGTACTGTCGATAACCCAAAATCTATAAAGTGTGAGATAATAACTGAAGGAACATAAACGCATGTTATGTGTGTGGTAATCCCATACATAATCCTCGTTCTCGAAACTACCCTTTGGAGGTGTTGTATATTCTAACACAAGCAGCACCAAACACTATTGATTTCCAAGCACCACATCAATGCTTTCAATATGCATGATCTCAAAATACAAGTGTATCGATAAGCATGCAATGTACATACATTTGTTTTTGAGTCTCGATGGGATTGGAAACTGCCCTCATTTATGAGTGGTAAGACCATCTCACCACAACAAACCCATCAAATACGGACCACTTTGGAAGCGTCGGAGGTGACAGATAGCGTCGGAGGTGGAGCGAAGCGTCGGAGGTGACAGATAACTGGAGCGAAGCGTCGGAGGTGACAGATAGCGTCGGAGGTGGAGCGAAGCGTCGGAGGTGACAGATAACTGGAGCGAAGCGTCGGAGGTGACAGAATGGAAGAGTCAAAGATAGCTGTGCACTGTCAGACATTCAAGTTGTTGATCCAATAGCGAAGCAATTTTCATGAAGCAAGACGACTAAACGGACGGACGACAACAGCAAGACATCAGCTTCCCAACTAAGAAGACGGACGACAGTGGTCAAAAATGCGTGCCATGCCAACAGCAGTAGGACATTAGCTTCTCTACAACGACGACGGACGACAGTGGTCATAAAGTCGTGCAATGTTGCGACGGACAACAAGGAGGTGAAGAAACCATCCATCGGGGAGAGAAACCATCCATCGGGGAGAGAAACCATCCATCGTGGGCAAAATACCGTCAATCGCGGGGGAGACACCGTCAATCGCGGGGAGACACCGTCAATCGCGGGAATACCATCCATCGTGGGCATCGTGGGAATACCATCCATCGTGGAATACCATCCATCGCGGAATACCATCCATCGCGGGTATACCGTCAATCGCGGCCTCTCTCTCGATCTGCGGGCCCTGTCCGTCGCGACAGGCCGGCTCCCCGCCGCCTCTTGCACGGTCTACTGCGCGCCAGCGCCAAAAGAATTCAATCTTGTCCTGCTTGATTATCCAGATTCCAATGACTGTGGCGGCGGGCTACTGCAGACGGGGTATTGTTGCTCCTTTATTTTAGCAAAAAAAAAAAAAACTCGAGAGTTAAAGTATTATACTTGTTTCTATGGAGAAAGCAAGTAGGGGCAGACTTAAGGTTGTTGGCGAGCGCCCTTTTCGCTTTGCTCTAAAAAAAAAGTGGTATGGAGAAAGCAAGTAGGAGCAGACTTAAGGTTGTTGGCGAGCGCCCTTTTCGCTTTGTAGCATACTTCTATTAAAAAAGTGGTATAGGCACTTAAGGTTGGCCCTTTTGGTCCCTTCTCGGTTGTTGGCGAGCGCCATGTTCGCTTTGTTCTAAAAAAAAAAAGAAGAAGAGAGAAAAAAAAAAAAAGAGAAAAGAGAAAAAAAAAAAAAAAAAAAGAGAAAAAGAAAAAGAAGAAAAAGAGAAAGAAAAAAAAAAAAAGAGTGAGTGTTTCGCTTCGGTGTGTTCGGGGGTCAGTCCTCTCTCCATGTCGGAGGGCTCTGCCTTTGGATTTTGAATAGTGAATGCTGTGCAAGTCCCTTTTGGCCATGGATGTGGCTTCATCCTCTCTCGTGAAAAGTAATCGGGCCCCTCCTCCCGGGGAGACCGACAGTCTGGCCGCTCTGCTGGAGGGGGGGTCGTGTGCCGCCCCTGGGACTTCCGAAGGGGTCGAATCCCCCGTCGTGTCCCTCAGTAGACCCGCAGTTCTGTCTGCTCAGGAGGAGCTCAAGAAAGTGTGCCTCGTTGGCCAAGTGTTTGGCCCTAGGCCCCCGCTTGAAACTGTGCGACAATGGCTACGAAAAGAGTGGTTCCCTAGGGGACTAGTTGTCAGCAAATGTCAGTTCTTACCAGCGAACCACATGCTGCTAGTCTTTGAAAATGAAGAGATGGCGTTCCAAGCCCTAAGCGTTGGCACCTGGCAGCTCGGTCGGGCGACCCTGTGCCTATTCAGATGGTCCCCGGACTTTACTCCCGACAAATCGAAAACGCTTCGGTACCCCCTGTGGGTTGAGCTCCCGAACCTCCCTTACTTCCTGTACAACTTCGTGTGGGACATTGTCTCTCCTATCGGCAAGCCGCTGGCCTCTCGCGACGACATCGGTGGTCTCATCTATGAAGGCGCAAGACACTCGTTCAATGCTAGGTGGCACCCCCAAATCTGTGTCGAAGCCGACCTCAGTTCGACGCTTCCATCAATGATCAAAGTGGACATGGGCGAAGGAGATGTGTGGGAGCAGGACATCATCTACAAGAACCTTCCCAATGCATGCTTTCGCTGTGGCCAGCAAGGTCACAGGATTAAAGATTGCCCTCTCAGGCAAAAAAATAAGCGCTTTCAAGAAGCTTCCAAAACTGCCCAAGTCAACAATGGCGACTTGACCCACCCGACCAAGGAAGGGGATGGCAAGGGCCTCCTGAACCCACAAGCTGACGATGATGGCTTTACTGAAGTTAGAAGAAGAAGGAAAAGAAGCCCTAGGGCCAACGGCGCGAGAAACAACATGCAACATACCCCCTATACCAACTTGTTTTGCAATCTAGAAAAGGAGATCAATGAGTTGGACTACCCAGGTGGGAAGCAACTTGAGGAAGACAACTACGACAAAGCCCTAGAGATCCCCGACATTAAAGAAACCCCCCAGGAGGGCTACACTACAAGCAAAGAAGATGGGTTCACCACTAGTAACGAAGACAACATGGACAGTGAAAGTTCCATCATTGGATCGACGATCCCGGAAACGGTGCCGAGCACAGGGCCTAAGTCTCCACAGCAAGGGGCGGCCCGCAAAGGAAAACAGCCCATGGAGGTACCCTGGAAAAGCCCCCACAAGATCAGATTTCTAAGTCGGGACCAGATCCCAGCGAAAAAGAAAGATGAAGCCAAGAGAAGGAAGGATAAAGCTCCCTCCCGCAAAGAGGGATCAATACAAAAATGATTGTCATCTCGCTAAATGCTAGAGGGCTAACCGACCCCTCAAGAGCGACCATTATTGGTCAATGGCTTCGCGACATTAGCTTAAACCCAGACTTTATTTGCATTCAAGAGATCAAAATCGACGGAGTAGACCTCCAAAAACGGCTCAGGCAGGTCTCCTCGACGCACGTGTGGATCTCAACGAAACACCCACGGGGGTCTGGAGGAATGGCTATCGGTATTAAACAACGCTGGTTCGAAAAGCTCGAGAACTTCATTGAAGATGTGAGTCACCGCTGGATTGCTGTTTCTTTTGGTGCTCCTCTTTGTGTTACTATGGTCTCTTTATACGCCCCTAACGGAGATTTGGAAAGACGGAACACCTGGGCCTCCTTTGACTCGCTCCCCCACAACGTGCTCATTTGTGGTGACTTCAACATGGTGGAGGACCCAATGGACAGATGGATGGGCAAGGGCAGGGTCATCGACAGTCGGGAGAAAGAAACGTGGGACTTGACCAAACTGCACTTGGATTTGGTTGAATTCAAAGACTCGAATGGCTTTTCTTGGTCGAATCTCCAAGCGGGCGAGGACCTGAGGAAAGCTAGACTCGACAGATGCTACATTTCTCAAAGTTTTACCCAACAGTGGGGCCTCCCTACCATCACACAACGCACTGACCTCACCATCTCTGATCACTACCCGATCGTTATCACTTTTCAACCTCCCAACAAGACCCGCAAGGCTCCGTGGTTCCATGCCAACGCTTCCACCTTCTCTCTCCCCTCCGTCCATCAAGAAATTGCAGACGTGTGGAAGGTGGCGTTCGCCTCTGGCTTGGCCCCTGCCAAGTGCTGGAGAAGTGCGGTCGACAAGTCTCGCAAGATCATGATCAGAACTAAGAAGACGCTCGAGACTGTACGGCGGGCTCGTAGGGAAGCGCTGTACCGCAGACTCTGGCGACTCGAGGAGGAAGTGAACAAAGGAAAACACCAAGCCCAGAAAGGTCTCCGAAGAATCAGAGCAGCGTTGAGATACGAAGAAGAAATTCAAAGGAAAAACCTACAAATCTTCTTCAAGGAGTGGTGGGCTGGAAAAGCCGACAAACCCACCAAAGAGATGTGCAGTATACTGAAAAGGAAACACAACAGAGAGACGATTCCCCTACTGCTAGACCCACATGGCAATGTATGCAACTCGGAAGAAGATAACTTCGACATTATCGAAGGGCACTTTACGAGACTCCTGGGAACCTCGAACCCCCTCTCCCACCATAGAAGGGACTGCATGGCTGCCATTTCTAGGGTTTCCCCCCGGAGAATATCACCCAACCTCCACTCCCTGCTCCATGCCCCGATCTCGGAAACAGAAATCATTGAGGTCATAGATGCCCTCCCTCTCGGTAAAAGTCCGGGACCCGACGGACTCACTAACGGGTTTTTTAAATCCTTCAAGCTGGTGGTTGCCACCCCTCTTCGGATGGTCTGGCAAGAAGCGCTAAATTTTGGGGCCCTTCCCTCTTGTATAAATAATGGAATTATCAAGCTGATTCACAAGAAGGGGGAAAAAAACAGAATCGAGAACTGGAGGCCAATTACGATGCTACAAACAGGATACAAGATCGTCGCCAAAGTCATTGCCAACAGACTGGCGTGCCACCTGAGATTTTGGCTTAGTGAGGACCAAAAAGGTTTCATCAAAGGCAGGTCCATCCTGGAAACCATTATGGATATTTGGGAAGGTATTCAATTTGCAAACGAGTCTAATCAAGATGTGGTCTTCCTCAAGATCGACTTTGACAAAGCCTACGATAGGCTGGAATGGGACTATATTCTGCAGTCGCTCCAAGACCTCGGATGTAGTCAGAAATTCACCAAGATGATCGCGACCCTTCTCGGCAACGCAACGACCCAGATTAACGTTAACGGCAAACTTTCGAAGGCAATCCATCTTAAAAGATCTATTAGACAAGGGTGCCCTCTTGCCCCCCTTCTCTTTGCCATCGCCACTGAGGGGCTGAGCAGACTCGTGGCTCATCATGTGGAGGCTGGCAATATCAAAGGCCTCCGGCTACCTCACGACCACAGCCAAATCATCATGAGACTTTTTGCTGACGATATGAACGCGCTCGTTCACAATGATAATACCAGCCTGGAGACTTTCTGGAGGTGTCTTGACACCTTCTGTGAGGCCTCTGGATCCAAAATCAACCACAACAAGACCGCCTTTAGGGCCATTGTGGGACACCAACCTGGCCGTCTCATTGATCATGGCTGTCAAATCATTCCGCAGGGCCAAATCTTTCGGCTGCTCGGAATCCCCTTGGGGTTTGGCGTCTCTATGGAGCAGCGATGGAACTGGGTGCTGGCCAAACTTGAAAACAAGCTAAACTACTGGAGAGGCATGCAAATCAATCTCGCTGGACGGGCGATGGTTATCAACACGTTCCTCCTCTCGTCTACCATCTATTTCCTTTCTTGCTGGAGATCGAATGAGCAAGGCCTGTCCAAACTGAATAGCATCTGCAGAAACTTTCTTTGGACGGGTGACCACAACAGAAGGGGGGTGCCTAAAATCAAATGGGCCATCTGCACCAGCCCTAGAGATAGCGGGGGGCTTGGCATCCTGGACATTGGGTGTATGGCTAACAAACTGGCAGCCAAATGGATGATTAAAGCTTGGTGCAATAGGGAGGCCTCGTGGGCCAAGCTAATCTTCAGAAACAAAAACGAGTTGGCCCTCACGGGGTCCCCGAACTGGAAGAACCTTGACATCATGACCCTGCTATTCTCCCCGATACCTGTCTTCCCGAAAGGCTCCAACCTCGTTTGCTCTCTTTGGAAGGGCTGGAATAAAGTCAAAAGCTTCACAAGAATTAGTGAGGACTGGAAGTGGGCGGCCGGAATCAGACAAAACGACTCTATCTGGTTTCCAATACATGGCATCCGGAGTGTGGAATCGTGGAACATGCAAAATGCCAAGAAGTTATGGAACAAAGGATTCAAAAAATGGAAACACCTCTGGAAACAAGACACCTACAGTTGGATCAACTTCGAGGATATCGACCCTCGCATAAACATCTCCTACGAAGAATGGAACACCTTGCAAAGCAGATGCCTCGCTTGGGACCGTCACAAAACTCGCCTTCTCATGGGACATGATGCTCCGAACGCGCGTGGTCTCAAATGGCACAATGGAAATAGCCTACTCAAAATCCCGAACATCAAAGAAACAAATGACCTCGAGATCAGCCTCAACAAGAAGTGGTGCCTGTCTTGGACGCGGCTTCGGTGGGACATGAAATTCATGGGTATCTGGCACCCACTTATAGAGATAAAGAAGTCTGTCCTCTTATGGCAAATTCTTCATCGCGGAATTTGGACTAACCATAAGGCAAGCAAAATTTGTGGGATCCCTCCGTGGTGCAAACGCTGCCACCGTGCAATCGAAGATGTTCCACACATCTTCCTTACTTGCCCCAACTCCTCCAGAATCTGGCAGATGGTTGGACTGAAAATCAGAGTTCAGAAACAGCTTAGTTGGAAACAAGTCCTCTTGGGAGAAGCGATTGGATGCTCTGCGGCTCTCTGGAACGCAATCAGAGGGGAAGTCCTGTGGAAAATCTGGCGAGAGCGGTGTGCTCTCAACTTCGGCGACCCCCCCAGGGAGTGGTCGATTGAAAAATCTCTATTCCTCCTTGGCAAAAGGATCGCCAACAGTAAGAAATCCCCCCCCTTCAGACACCATCAAGTCCTCATTTTGATCAACAACAAGCTCAAACCCAAGTGGGTCCCGCATGAGGGCGACGAGAGGGTGATCAACCTTCTTTGTAATGCAACCTAGGAAACATCCATGCTTCCCCTGCTTTGTGGGATTTGGGGGGTCCCGTGGGCACTAGACCCCTCTTCTTGTACCTTTGTTTCTTAATTTAATTCAAGTCCGGGAGAGTAGGCTATTGCCGAACTTCCTTTATATAAAATAATACAAGTGTATCTCTATATCCGTGAAACTCGATTTTGCGATCACATATTATTGTATCAGAGACTTTTCATTCTTGACCTTGCATCATAGAAACTATAGATTCATTTGAAGTTCGTCTCTATCAACAAGTTGTTAAATTCCTCACGTATGCATCACTTGGCTTGAAATTTAGTTTGTTATATGCTTGATGAGCAAATTTATGCATAACCTAGTAGTTAAGCATTGACAATCAGCTAAGTACATCTTTCGCTACTTATTTGGTAGCCATCAGCTTGATTTTTTTTACATCAAACTTTAAACTATAAACAAGAAAAAGTTACAAAACGTTTGGGAGAATTACAAAGAAGCTTGATAACCGTCACATCCCCTTAGTGGGGGACCCAATGGTTTTTCAACTTATTGTTTACTAAAATTAACACTATATGGTTCCTAAAAGGAGAAAACTTCTTACAATCTTGGATCCTTCTACCTAAACATCCTAGGGAATTTCAATAGACCACTCTTTAGACTATTCGCCAAAGTTGATCGTGCATCTTTCTTTCAAGATCTTCCAAATGGATTCACCCCTAATTACATTCCATAGATCAAAAGAACACCTCATTGCTTCCCCAAGATAAGCTTCCTTTGTCACACATCCACCCCAGGCCTATCAAACTGGGGGATCTTGGCCCAACGTGAGGAGGGTCAAAGAAATATCAAGCTTTGATTTTGTGTCTTAATAGGCACCAATCCTCAAACTCCACTCTACCACTCACATAAATGTCTTCAACCCTAATGCAATTCCTTCTATCTCGATGCCAAAGGTGCTTCCACATACAAAATCCTTTACTCCGCACCCTCTTTTCTCTTTGGAGGTTCTCATGTTCCACTCTCAAGATACCCCCGATAGGGAATAGAATACCATAATCTTGACTGATCATGTAGAAGGGTTTCATCTGGTTTTAACCTTTCCACAAGGAGCACACCATTTTGGGACCCTTGGGAAGGATTGGAAGGGAGGCCCACATATGGACCTATATTTAGTCTTCTAGTGGTTGGTTGTAGATCTTGAGGCCTAACAAAAAATCTAGGAAATTTGAAAACTAGGAGACACACTTGGTGTCATCCTACAGAAATGCATTGACATCTTTAGCAAAGAGTCTAAGAAGCATATGATACTAGGAGTGAGGGAGCAAGAGACCCCAAGTATTCCCCAATTGAACTTGATTTTTAACGAGGTAATTGACCCCATCAACAGTGGTGGAAAATAATATCAAGGCCAAGTGACAAACTTGCATGATGGAACACTTAAGAAAGAAAGTTGATGAGGGGGTTTCATTGATGTTAACCTATGAAAAAGCATTTCCCACATGGGCACTTTTTACTCTAGTGCTGGCTAGAGGTTTTTTCCCCATGTTACCACATACATGATTCACTCATAAATGGTGGTACTTTGTACTTGTTGATGTATAAAACACCACAAGAAATGAATTAATGTGACACTAGAACACCTCTATGGTCACCATTAACTCATTGCCACTCGAAACTTTGAGAAATGATAGCCTAAAGTGAGAACTTTGCTTCTACAGAAATTCCTAGTCACCGAAATGACATACCTTCAGTGTTTTGTTGATTTCTCCTAGCTCAAGTATTATTTCTCCATGAAACTTTATAGAATGAAACTAGAAGAGTAGAGCTTTCCAACAAGCTATCATATGCATCAAACGGATCTCTAGAACTCAAGTTATGGCCTTCACAAGATGACCCTGTATGACCTTCCAAAACTGGAAATTTTTGCCTGTTTTAGTATTCCTGATGTCCAAAAATAAAAAATTCGATGCCTGGCATCGAATTTCAGTCCAAGTCGATGCCGGGCATCGACTTTGAGCTTTTTTAGGCCCTTTTTCTGCACCAGAAATACTCTCTTTTACACACACATGAAGAAGACCACTTGTATGCTAGAAGTCGATGCCAGGCATCGACTTTATGCTCAAACTCGATGCCAGGCATCGAGTTGCTCCACAAACTTCATATTTTTAAAAGATTCAACAATAGTTAACACACAGAGAATGAAAAAATGACTTATCAGCCAAGATTCGATGCCAGGCATCGAATTGCTCAGAAAACTTGAACTTTTGAATTCATCACACAGTAGGTAATCATGGAGATGATGGAGAGAGGCTCATACACAGAACTTTACTCAGTTCTTCTCATAACTATAAAAAACTCAAAAGTTTTACAGATGCTTTCTCACTCAGAGAAGCCCGACTATACTCAGTCATACAAAAATGAGTTCTTCTCACTTTCTCATTGTCTTCCTCCTTCTTCTTCTCTCTCCGCGTCAGTTGATACAAACTAACTTATATAGATTTTCGTATTCTCGTGATTTTTAAAAAACTTCTAGAACTAAAATGAACTAACTTTACAAATATGATACACTTGTGAATTTGTCCCTTCACATAGGCATGGATTTTTCTTCCTAAGATTTGAACTTCAAATATATGTCCAATTAGTGAGTGCTTCTCCAACAGCTCCCCCTCAATCACTAATTGACATTCCCTGTTTCTTCATATCATCTTCTTTTCTTTTACTCCTGCCATGCTTTTGAATCTACTGGTCTTCACACCATCCAAGCTCTTTGTCATTATGTCTGCTAACTGATCTTTAGTAGAAATGTATTCCACTTCAATCTCTTTCTCCATTACCTTCTCTCTGAGAAAATGATAATGTATCTCTATGTGCTTTGTTCTTGCATGAAATACTGGATTTGCTGCAAGATAAAGTGAACTCATATTATCTCCATGTATTGTAGGTGTACCTTGATCAATGCCTAAGCTCTTGAACAATGTCTGCATCCATATGACTTCCTTAGCTGCTTCCACAAGTCCTTTGTACTCTGCTTCAGTTGATGATAATGCTACTGTATGTTGTTTCTTTGAACACCAACTTACAAGCTTATCACCAATATATATCATGTAACCATGAGTTGATCTTCTGTCATCTTGGTTACCTGCCCAGTCTGAGTCACTATAGGCTCTCAACTTCAAATCTGATGTAAAAGGATAATATAATCCTTCCTTTATAGTTCCTTTGATATATCTGAGAACTCTTTGACCTGCAATCCAATGTGGGTCCTTTGGACAATGCATGAATTGTGACAAAACTCCCACTGCATAACTAAGATCAGGTCTTGTTAGTGTAGCATAAATCAAACTACCCACAAGAGATTGATACTTCCTCATATCTTTGTAGTCTGCACCATCATATTTACTGAGCTTGTGATTAACTTCAAGTGGAGTTGAAGCTTCTCTGCAATTTTCCATATCAAACTTCTTCAACAAGTTCAGAAGATACCTTTCTTGTGACACATATATGCCATGATCTGTATAAGTAACTTCCATTCCAAGAAAGTATGATAACTTTCCTAGGTCACTGATCTTAAACTCTTTCTCAAGTAATCTCTTTACCTCCTTGATTCCTTCATCTGAAGTACCTGTGATTATAATGTCATCTACATAAATACAAATGTAGATTGTACCTTCCTCTGTTCTTTTGATAAGTAGACTTGAATCTGCTTTTGAACTTTGATATCCAAGATCATTGAGATACTTCACCAGTCTATAGTTCCAAGCTCTTGGAGCTTGCTTCAATCCATACAATGCTCTTCTCAACCTGCAAACAAAATTTGGATACCTGGAATCTATATACCCTTGAGGTTGTTCCATGTATACCTCATCTGATATGTATCCATTCAAGAATGCATTTTTTATATCCAATTGACTTAGGGTCCATCCTTTTGAAGCTGCAATAGCAATGATTGTCCTTATAGTTGACATCTTAGCTACGGGACTGAATGTCTCATCATAATCTATGCCATAGGTCTGGGCATAGCCTTTCACCACCAATCTAGCTTTGTATCTGGCTATACTTCCATCTGCAAGCTTCTTCACTTTATAAACCCATTTATTTCCAATTACTTTCTTACCATTTGGTTTAGGAACAAGTTCCCATGTCTTGTTCTCCTCCAATGCATTGCTCTTCCTTCATTGCTTCTTCCCATTGCTTCTTACCTTTAGCTTCATCATAGTTCTGAGGTTCTTCATCATCTTTCACCATATATGCATAGTTCTTCTGAGTTATATAAGAAGTATCATAAGAATACCTTTCTGGTTGTCTCCTTGTCCTGCTTGACCTTCTTAGTTCACATTCTTCATATGTGTCTGGATACACTTCTTCATCAAATATAGGAGCTTCTTCATTTCTTCTTGTTAATCCACTTGTGGATGTACTTGCTTGCATATAGTCTTCATCTCTATTCACCTGCACAATTGATTTTCCTTTCTCACATCTTCTTACCTCTTCTTCAAATTCTTCAGCTGTATAACTTTGATCTGCATACCAACTTTTCTGTTCATCAAATGTAACATCTCTAGAAACAATAAATTGTTTGGTTAGAGGATTCCACAATCTGTAACCCATCTGCTTTTCATCATAACCAATGAACACATATTTTTCTGCCTTTGGTTCAAGTTTATGCCTAAGTTGTGATGGCACATAAGCATATGCAATTGATCCAAACACTCTACAATGATCTAGTGTTGGTTTCTTACCCCACCAAGCTTCATATGGAGTCATTCCATTCAGAGCTGCACATGGTAATCTATTCACAAGATATGTAGCTGTATTTACAGCCTCAGCCCAAAGATAATTTGGACAATTCTTCTCCTTTAGCATAGCTCTAGCAAACTCAACCAAAGTCCTTTTCCTTCTTTCTGCTACACCATTTTGTTGTGGTGTATACCTGCAAGTTATTTCTCTCTTAATACCTGCATTCCAAAGATAATCATTGAACTCTTGGGAGAAATATTCTCCCCCTCCATCAGACCTCAATCTCTTAAGCTTTTGACCTGTGACTCTCTCTGCATATGCATGAAAATGCTTGAAAGCTCCAAACACTTCTGATCTTTCCTTCAAAACATATAATGTTATCCATCTTGTAGCATCATCAATGAAAAGAACATAGTACCTTGAGCCACTGATAGATCCTTCTTTTGTTGGTCCCCATACATCTGTATGAATGAGCTCAAGTACTCCATCATGTTTGAATCCTTTCTTTTGAAATGGTAACCTGTGTGCTTTACCCATTTGACATGCTTCACATTTATAAACCATATGTTGACTTTGCACATTTGGTAATCCTAGTACAGACTGATTAGCAACCATAGCTTTAATTCCTCTTTCATTGAAATGACCTAATCTCTTATGCCAGAGATCAAGTTCTGTAATCACTGCTTCACCATGTGTGAGCAAAGCTTGACCAATGTTCCCTTGCACTCTTAAAGTAAAGAGTCTACCTTCTTTCTTACCAGAGACAATCTGATTATATCCATTCTCTGGATCTTCCACAAATACTCCTTCATTTGTAAACCTGACTTGAAAACCTTTTTCAACTATCTGTCCCACACTAATCAAGTTTTTAGGTATTGTAGGAACATACAAAACATTGGTTAGCAAATCTGCTCCACTCTTGCATTTCACTTTTCCAATTGAATGTACACTATGTCTTGTATTATCACCAGTTTGAACTGTGTGACTAGAAATGCCTTTTTCCAAATCTGACATCAATTCTATGTTTCCTGACAAATGATTAGAACATCCAGAGTCAATGTAAAATACCTTTAGATCTTCTTTGTCTGATGTGCTGATTGAATTCATCATCAATGATGTATGACTTTCATTCTGTGTGTCATTTGCATAGTTGTAGTAGGTGGTGTTGTAGGATTGATTCTGTCCCCAACTTCTTCCTCCACCTCTACCATAGCCTCCTCTTTGACTTTGTCTACCTCTTTGAAAATTACTTTGATATCTTCCACCTCGACCTCTGCTATTGTTGTTTTGATTCTGGTTTGATCCTTGTTGGTTGTGCCAACAGTCATGAGCCAAATGATTACTCAATCCACAGATCCAGCAAGCCTTTTTGTTGTTATTTTGATTACCTCTTCCTCTTCCAAAACCTCTTGCTCTTCCTCTGCCAGTGCCTTTACCTCTTGCATAATAAGCTTGAGAATTAGACTCCTCTTCATCCTTTGCTTTACCTTTATCTCCTTTCTTCTTATTCTTCATGTACATTGCAGAACTTTGACCTTTATCTCCATCTCCCTTCAAGTCTTGCTCATATGTGAGCATCAAACCAAGCAACTGGTTCAAATCTGGAACATAATGATTTAATGAAAGTTCTGTTGATAAGACAAAAGGTTTCCACCTTTCATCCCCTCTCAAGCCTGCAAGTAGTTGAGCAATCAATCTGTGATCTTCAACATCTTCATCTATGGATCCAAGACTATCTGCTAGATCCTTCATCTTAGTGACATAATCACTAATGGTTTGACTTGGCTTCTTCTTGAATGTTGTAAACTCTGACCATAGACTTGCTTTCCGTGCTTTAGTAGTGCTTTGGAAATGATATTCCAATGCATTCCATATATCTTCTGATGATTCCAATCCTCTGATGTGTGGTAGCAAATGATCTGAGATTGTATTGTAGATGTATGCTTTTGCACTTGCATCCTTCTTCTGCCAATGCTTTAAAGCATCAAGTTCTTCTTTCTTTGGTCGGCTTTCATCTTCAAATACTGGCTTCTCTTCTTCACCTGTTACATATACCATGAGATCCTTACTCATAAGTAAGGCTTCCATTCTCATTACCCATGCGGGGTAATTATCTCTGTCCAGTTTGTCAATGGAGATATGATCTGCCATAGTTCTTTCCTTCTGCTGCAACCTGTGAGCTTAAAGGATAAAGGATAATAACTTTTGAAGTTCTTTGTGTATGAGGATACTTCGAAAGTAATCTTTTGATGCCTTGTGTCTTCAAATGCTTCACCTTTCAAACTTTAATGGAAAACTTTACAAAACTTCTCGTACCTTTGTCGTCTTCTGCTCTCGAGAATCTTTCTGCTCTGATACCACTTGTTGATGTATAAAACACCACAAGAAATGAATTAATGTGACACTAGAACACCTCTATGGTCACCATTAACTCATTGCCACTCCAAACTTTGAGAAATGATAGCCTAAAGTGAGAACTTTGCTTCTACAGAAATTCCTAGTCACCGAAATGACATACCTTCAGTATTTTGTTGATTTCTCCTAGCTCAAGTATTATTTCTCCATGAAACTTTATAGGATGAAACTAGAAGAGTAGAGCTTTCCAACAAGCTATCATATGCATCAAACGGATCTCTAGAACTCAAGTTATGGCCTTCACAAGATGACCCTGTATGACCTTCCAAAACTGGAAATTTTTGCCTGTTTTAATATTCCTGATGTCCAAAAATAAAAAATTCGATGCCTGGCATCGAATTTCAGTCCAAGTCGATGCCGGGCATCGACTTTGAGCTTTTTTAGGCCCTTTTTCTGCACCAGAAATACTCTCTTTTACACACACATGAAGAAGACCACTTGTATGCTAGAAGTCGATGCCAGGCATCGACTTTATGCTCAAACTCGATGCCAGGCATCGAGTTGCTCCACAAACTTCATATTTTTAAAAGATTCAACAATAGTTAACACACAGAGAATGAAAAAATGACTTATCAGCCAAGATTCGATGCCAGGCATCGAATTGCTCAGAAAACTTGAACTTTTGAATTCATCACACAGTAGGTAATCATGGAGATGATGGAGAGAGGCTCATACACAGAACTTTACTCAGTTCTTCTCATAACTATAAAAAACTCAAAAGTTTTACAGATGCTTTCTCACTCAGAGAAGCCCGACTATACTCAGTCATACAAAAATGAGTTCTTCTCACTTTCTCATTGTCTTCCTCCTTCTTCTTCTCTCTCCGCGTCAGTTGATACAAACTAACTTATATAGATTTTCGTATTCTCGTGATTTTTAAAAAACTTCTAGAACTAAAATGAACTAACTTTACAAATATGATACACTTGTGAATTTGTCCCTTCACATAGGCATGGAGTTTTCTTCCTAAGATTTGAACTTCAAATATATGTCCAATTAGTGAGTGCTTCTCCAACAGTACTTAGGGATATTATTCAGCTCTTACTTCAGTTGAGTTCATTGTCAATAGAGAGAGCTGTTCAGCCATCGTCTTCTCCGTGTATCTTGCTATGTTTATGCTCCTTGTGTGTGCTTCTTGTGTGTATCTCGCACTTCTATACACACCCAACAATGGTATCAGAGGTGGTTCAATTCCTTCTCAAGTTTTGGTTTTTTGCTTCGCGGCGTGCCCGCACTTTTAACAGTGCAAATCGAATTCGGAGCATAGAACTCTGAATTTCAGCAGCCTAGAAACATTTCCAATAGGAGCTCTGGAGTTTTATCCCCATTTCAAAGCCATTCGTGTAGTCAGAATCGCCAATAGAGTGACAGTTTGTGAGCTAAAATTTCAGCATGTGTTGAAGTGAAGATTTTGTCACATTCTTGTTCTTTTGTGAAATGGTGGGCAACAATGAATTTTTTGGCATGCTTCAAGCTGAAGATAAACTTGATGGGACCAACTATCCAATGTGGTCTTACATGATGAAGCACGTTCTTGTTGCAAAACAACTTTGGAACATAGTGGCAGATGTAGATCGACGATCGGCAAGTTCTTCTACTTCATAGTCTACTGTCACAGATGGAGCTTCTTCTTCGAGTACAGTGGTTTCTCCTTCTCTATCTACACAGGAGTAGCTTAGATGGGATGGAAAAGATGCTCAAGCTCATGCATTGATTGTGCTTTCTATGAAGCGTCACATAGTTCCACACATTCGGTCATGTTCTACATCAAGACAAGCATGAGACACTCTTGCTTCTTTGTATGTCGTGCGTAATGAAGCATGTGTTGCATACTTGAGGAAGCAACTTGAGGATGTATGTATGGCTGAAAATGATTCAATGGATGTGTATGTGACATGCATCAAGGACTTGAAAGAACAATTGGCAAACATAGATGAGATTATTCCGGATGCATCACTCATTTCTACATTGTTGAAAGGATTACTAGAATCTTTTCAAATCTTTGCTACTACACTCCGTTTGGTTGCAAAAGAGAATCCTAATATGTACGCATTTGATGAGGTTGTGTCTCATCTTTTGCAAGAAGAGTAATCTAGAGTGAATAGGAGTGGTTTGATTGGGGGAACACAAGCACTTGCTATCTCACAAAAGGGAAAAAACAAGTATATTTTAGCTTTGGGTTCATCAAAACAAAAGCCTCAACCTTCCTCTTCCACTCATTCCTCTAATGATGCTGATTTGCAAAAGAAGAAGGGATGCAAATATTGTCGAAAGGTTGGTCATACTATTGATGAGTTTAGAAAGCCTGCTAAGCGCAATGAAAAGAAGAAAGGATTCGGCATGTCTATTGCTAAAAATTCAGCGAATGCAAAGAATGATGAAGCTAACATGGTTCAAGATTTTTGGGCATGTGTTGTACATGTCATTATGATGCATCTTTGCATTCTAAATGTATGGTTGTGAGTGAGGCTGATTCGGATTGGTTCTTTGATAGTGGTGATTACATAACATCATGCAAAGGATTTTTTGCATCTTTGAAAGATGCACCCAAAGGAGGACATGTGGTGTGTGCAAACAATGCATCTTATCCTATCATTGGAGTAGGAGAAATTGAGCTTACGGTTGCAAATGGAGGTGTGATTCTCTTGAAAAATGCATTGTATGTGCCTGATATCAAGAAGAACTTAATTTCAGTTCCGTTGATTGCCAAAGCTTGACTCCATGTACATTTTGTTGATGATAAGTGTATGGTTCATGATTTGAGCAATGGTGATATTATCGTGATGTCCGGTACATTATGTAATGGTTTGTATCGAATGGATACATACAAGAGGGCTGCCTTGAATGCCTTGGTTGGTCATACTTCTTCCATGGCTGAACTGGAGCTTTGGCATGCTCATTTTGGTCACTTGAACTTCAATAGTTTGCTTTGAGGGCTACCTCGAATGCCTTGGTTGCTCATACTTCTTCCATGGCTGAACTGGAGCTTTGGCATGGTCGTTTTGGTCACTTGAACTTCAATAGTTTGCTTTACAAGCAAAAGAAGGACGTGGTCATTCGTTTGCCTACACTTGAGTCCATTGAAAATCATGGATGTGAAGATTGCATTCTTGGAAAAATACATCGTGCTTCTTTTCCAAAAGATAGTCATACACACACTACAAGAAAATTGCACCTTGTTCATAGTGATGTATGTGGTCCCATCAAGACTCCATCTTTTGGGAAGCATGCATATTTTGTGACCTTCATTGATGATGCTACTCTCCATACATGGGTGTATCTTATGAAAGCAAAGAATGAGGTATTTTCTTGCTTAAAAGCAATTTTAGCTATGGCTGAAATTTTTTCTTCACAAAATCTTTTGACTCTATGCATGGATCATGGTGGTGAATACATGTCACATGAGTTTAATGCTTTTCTTCGTGAATGAGGTATTTCACACCAATATACGGTGCCATATACACCTCAACAAAATGGTGTTGTCGAGCATAAAAATAGAACTCTACTTGAAATGGCCCGATGTATGGTTAAAGGAAAGCACCTTCTTGATAAGTTTTGGATGGAAGCAGTCATGTGTGCAAACTATGTGTTGAATCAATACCCTACAAAAGCATTGAGAGGCATCACTCCTTATGAGGCTTGGAATGGACATAAGCCCATGGTTAGTCATATGAGTGTGTTTGGTTGTTTGACATATGCTCTTGTGCCATCACAACAACATCACAAACTTGATGACAAGGCAAAGAAATGTATATTTGTTGGTTATAGTGCTGAAAGTAAGGGATATCGTTTGTACCATCCATTGACAAACACAATTATTGTGAGTCGAGATGTGGTATTCGCTGAAAATTCAGTTTTTCCTCTACTTGAATGCAAAAAACAACCAACATTTAGCTCACAAGATGCGTTTGATACACTCATGCCTTTGTTCCAAAATGGTGCGTTTGACTATGGCCATGTAGACCAGCCAACTAAGGCTCAAAAGGATGAAAAATTCCAGCTAAATAGGGCTGAAAATGCAAAGAATTTCCAACCAAACATGGCTAATAAATTTCAGCAAAAAAATGTCAAAATTACTAGAAATTTCTAGCCACATATGGTTGAACATTTGCATCAAAATATGGCTGAAAATGAGCATGAAATTCAGCCTACACATGATGTACATATTGAAGATGTATTACATAATGAACTCATGTCTATCAAGAGTGCACAAACTATGCCAAAGTGGCTGAAACTTTCCAGGACAGCAAATTGAGTGCACCTTTACTTGGTAGAACAAGATCAAGCTCTCACCATGCATCTAGTAATTTTGTGGATTATTCTCTTATTGCAATAGCATCTAATGAAGAGCCACTTTCTTTTGAAGATGCATGTGATAATCCACAATGGATGAGTGCTATGCAATCAAAAATGGATTCCATACATAGGAACGGTACTTGGGAGTTATGCGAATTGCCAAAAGGAAAGAATGCCATTGGTACAAAGTTGGTATTACAAGATTAAGAGAAAGTCTAATGGTAGCATTGATCATTACAAAGCTAGATTGGTTGCCAAAGGATATGCGCAACAATATGGCATTGACTGTGAGGAAAATTTTGCACCTACTTCACGCATGACTACCATTCGTACTGTGGTTGCATTGGCTACCCATCGAGGTTGGAGATTGCTTTTTCACGTTATGATACTCTCTCTCTCTCTCTCTAGAGAAGCATATGCTGGTTGTTATGATACTCGCGTGTCCACTAGTGGTAATTTCTTTTTCCTTGGAGACTTATGCATATCTTGGTTGAGTAAGAAGCAACCTACAATGGCAACATCGAGTTGTGAAGCTGAGTATAGGGTAGTTTTCACACCTACTATGGAGTGTATATGGTTGAGACACCTATTGATGGATCTTTGCATGGAGATTGATGCTGCTACACATATTCTCACTGATAGTCAGAGTGCTTTGGCTGTTGCACAAAACCCAATGTTTCATGCATGGGCCAAACATATTGGGGTGCATTATCACTATGTGAGAGAGCGCCTTCATGCACGAGATATTGATTTTGTATATGTGCTTACACAAGATAATGTGGCTGATATATTCACCGAAGCTCTTCCACGGGAAAAGTTTCTATCACTCCCTGTATGTGTTCATATCATTCGCTCCAGGGGGGTTTGTTACACTTATGTGTTCCTCGAGTAGCTTTGATGTGAACCTTTTCCCTATACATGGGCACTTTTTACTCTAGTGATGGCTAGAGGTTTTTTCCCCATGTTACCACATACATGATTCACTCATATGTGGTGGTACTTTGTACTTAGGGATATTATTCAGCTCTTACTTCAGTTGAGTTCATTGTCAATAGAGAGAGCTATTCCAGCCATCGTCTTCTCCATGTGACTTGCTGCGTTTGTGCTCCTTGTGTGTGCTTCTTGTGTGTCTCTCGCACTTCTACACACACCCAACATGCCCTTGTTGTGCAAATCTTTTATTTTACTTCAGCACAACATTATTTTTTATTTTCAAGGCTACACATAAAAGATATTCAAAACATCAAAAGTAGTAATTTAATTGATCGTCTAATAGTTTTCTCTCTCTAGAAACCCCATATTCATCTGGCATTTCTGGTGGTTACGGGGTATACATTCCCTACAAAGCAAGGGGTTAGACAATCGATAAAAAAGAACGTTATTCCTATCTAAATAATAATTTTCTTAAAAGGAATATGTGCTAAGAATCGTGAACAGAAATTCTAGTGAAGAATTCACACTTGTGTCAAGGAACATGTATGTTTTGAACTAGCATCCACCTTGACACACCTCGATACTCATTACGTCTTCATTGACCGTGATGCACTCTTTTTTAAATTGGAAAAAAGTCTTACACATCATCGACGGAAACCTTGCTTATTGTTTTGGGCCGGGCTATAGTTGTTTTGTATTTTCAATGCTGCTTGCATGGCAGCATCATCAGCCTCTATAGCTCAGTGGTAGAGCGTCAGTCTTGTAAACTGAAGGTCTTGAGTTCGATCCTCAGTGGGGGCAGATTACAGAAATGCTGCAACACCGGGGAGAAGAGGATGGTCCCTTCTCCATGTCATCATCCGCAACTCACACGGAAATGCCTCATGGGCGTCTAATCTTTGGTAATGTACATGCCATGGATATGTACTCCCGAGTGGCTTGTCATCACTGAATTGCTGAGTTTAAACAAACTCCAAGGAAGCCACCCTTGACTTCGCCAACACTCTTATGGTCATTCGGGTCAATTGGCTTTCCCACCATGCAAGCCATTCCAACCACTTTTGGAAGGGCTCATTACAAGCCTTGCTTACTTGCCTATCATGATCATCCCTTTCGTTATGCCACCGACTCCATGATCAAAGATTTTCATGATGGAACTCTATGGATTAACTTGCAGCACGCAAATAAGAAACTCCTCCATGGATGCAAATGAACATTCAAACACGTTACAATTCGTGTCAAAATACACACACCCATTCATGGATTAACCCACATGTGAATGAAAGACATGTGCATATACGTTACAATTCATGTCAAAATACACACACCCACCCATTCATGGGATTAACCCACATGTGCATATACGTGCATGAAGGACACGTACACTCGTTCGCGCCTACATATAACACTAGCAAGGCTCATCGATTACTGAATCATCAAAGAGTACGGCCTCATCTTTTTCACCACCACGGCCGATCGATTAGTGAATAAGCTCGTTGACGTTCCAATGCATTTCGATAAATGCGTTCGACGTTTCCTCATTGCACCATATAATTCATGCCATCGACTTGTTCTTCTTCTTTTTACTCCATCATCCATCACTTTGTTCTTCTTCTTGTGTGCCATTTTAGTTTAAGGAGTCATTAGCGATAGACCAATGAGAAGAGGGTGGTGGCCATAGTCTAGTCCCTTAATCACGTAGGCTAGGCATAGGGTTCCCTTGCACTCATGTACCACGAAGTGTCAACCAATGTGGACTAGTGTCAATCCATAAAAGGGAATAAGCCCAAACTTCTTTGTTAAAAGCTTCAAACTTCTCATAAGGTAGAGCCTTTGTAAATAGCTATGCAACATTATCATGTGTGCGGACATATGTCAAACTCATCTCTCCAAAAGAGAGTCACTCTGTGCCATGATGATAGTGCACCTAAATGTGCTTACTATGCACCTAAATGCCATAGTCTAGTCCCTTAATCACGTAGGGTAGGCATAGGTTTCCCTTGTTTTTGTGTGGTCAAAGAGAACAAAACCATGTAGAAGAAGTGGTTTTGGTTACTTGAATGGTTTTGAAAGCATTCCAAATAAGTTTAAACCCTTGGATTGTCCCAAAGATCCAATGGATGAGGTTAACGTGCAAAAGTCAAGGAAACTATGCATTTGGGCCCTTGGATTAGGAAGACATTCAATGGCTCAGATTCTATCTAGCTTGAAAAATGCACATTTTAATATGGTCCATTCGATCGTAGATGAAATATGATGGTACATGTTCTTTCTCAAAAATTGAAGGTGCTTTCATTCATAGCAATCGGATTGATCATGCATCTAAGGGACCATTTTGAATGAGATAGGCACCTTTTGTGCTCCTTCATTGGATGATCTCTACATTAGAGGGATCACAATGTTGTGCAAAAGAAGATCAACCCCAATTGTGGACTGACGTCAGACCTAAGCTCCATCCAACGGCATGAAACTGTGCAGAGGGTGTCCAAAAAGTATGCACAAGAAAGTCTAATCTCCCACAAATTTCCTCACACACACACACTCTCTCTCTAGAGAAGCATCCAAACTACTGTTAGCCATTAAATTAGAGCATCCAAAAGCTCTAAAAATTCAAATTGATAATTCAAAATACAAGAGCTTTTAACTACTTTTTTATTTGACAATAGCACTTGTGGTTTTGTATGCCCCCTCAATCCACTAGTTTAAGCATTCTAATCCCTAAAAATTAGGGATCCTTACAAGGCCCATGCAAGGCTCATATTGCCTTCCTAACGGTGATTGTACAAAAGATAAGTGGCTTGCTAGGGTTATCATATACAAAACAGATAGGTTCGCAGGTCGACTAGCTCAAAAAACTTACTATCTATGGAAGAGACAATGAACTTCAAATGCCCATAGCGACCATCGTGATTACAATTAGAAAAAATCCGTTTATGGGAGTGATATACATAGGGTTGAGTATATAGAATGCACAAAAGTATAAGGAATAAGCAAAATATGCTATAGGAATGAATGCGACATTCACTGGTGGTACTTCCTATTTTTCAGGAATATGCAGAGATTGACCCCGAGATAGAAAAAATCAGGTTTCTCCTTATCTACTGAACCAGATGCTATGAAAATTTATAGGCATAAACTAGACAATTATATCTTTCCAATGAGCCATCTTGTACTCAATTTGGTGCTCTGGAGAGAGAGCAGCAACCTCTGCAAGATTACTGTTGGCGAAGAAGATGATGTAGAGAATTGAAGGAGCAAGACAATGATGGTCACAAGTGTATGTATATTGCTTCCATGTAATGTACAAGTGATTTCAAGTCTTTATATAGACTCTAGGAGTGTTCCAAAACTTCTAAAAGTGAAATTTTAATTCAAATGAAGGTGGGAATGGTTGTTGGAGGGAATCAATTCACTTCCCTACAATCTAGGAAAAGTGAAGATCTAGTTTGATCTACTTTTAGGTGATTTGATTGCTTGATTGAATGCAACTTCAACCACCACAAATTCCTGGGATTTGGGCTCTATCTTTCTACCTTCACATGTGTAAAGCTCAAGGCTTTTACAATGGTAAATGAACCATCAAAAATCTCTCAAAAAAATACAACAAATGAGCATAAGAAAAAAAAGTTCTCCAACGGATATTCTTTCGACGCGATAGCCTTTGATGTAGATCAAATCCACCTCAAGCATAGTGTAAGCTTGATGTTCCAATAGCTCCCCCTCAAGCTAAAGTATGCTTGAGTCTTCATTCTCTGATAGGTTGAATAAATGCCATAGCCTTGAATCTACAAAGCTTTATTCCATCAAGTGCCTTCGTCATCATATCTGCTACTTGCTTTTCAGTTGGAACAAAAGAAATGTCAATCTCCTTTGCCATGAGCTTCTCCCTAATGAAGTGGTAATGGACTTCTATGTGCTTGGTTCTTGCATGGAAAATAGGATTTGTCGCTAGATGCATGGAACTTACATGATCTCCAAATATGTGAGGTTTGGAAATCACAAGTCCCAAATCTGTATACAATGCTTTTAACCATATTGCCTCTTGAGTTGCTATGGTCAAGCCTATGTACTCTGCTTCAGTTGAGGATAAAGCAACTGTTGGTTGCTTCTTGGAACTCCATGACACTAGCTTCGAGCCTGCAAACCTTAGCTCCTGCCCAGTCTGCATCTGAGTAGATTTTGATATCCAAATCTGAAGAGTAAGGATAGAATATACCTTCGTTGATTGTACCTTTGAGATACTTAAGTACTCTCTTAGCTGCATCCATGTGTGGTCTTCTCGGTGAGTGCATGAACTAACTAAGCACTCCCACACTATATGAGATGTCTGCCCTTGTATGAGTAGCATATATCAAGCTACCTACCAAGCTTTGATATTCTTTTAGGTCTTCAATTTCCTCACCTTCATAAACACTTAGTTTATGATTCATCTCCAAAGGTGTACCTGCATGTTAAGTGTTCTCCATTTTGAACTTGAGAAGAAGATCCTGAATGTATCTTTTCTAAGTCAAATACATTCCTTCACCTGTATATATCACTTGCATACCTAGGCAATATGTGAGCTCACCTAGGTCACTGATTTTGAACTCCTCTTGCATGTGTCTCTTGATCCTTTGAATGCCATTTAGATCATCACCTGTCATAATAATATCATCTACATATACACATAGATAGATAACCTCATTGTGATCCCTTTTGATGAATAGAGAAGGATCTGAGCTACTAGCTTTGAACCCTTGATCTTGAAGATATGTAACCAACCTGTAATCCCAAGCTCTAGGAGCTTGTTTCAATCCATACAATGCTTTCTTAAGATTGCAAACATAAGATGGATGATTCGGGTTTTCAAAACCTGGTGGTTGTGACATGTATACCTCTTCACTTATCCAACCATTTAAGAATGCATTTTTCACATCAAGTTGGAGGACTCTCCAATTCCTTGCAGCAGCTACACTTATCAATGTCCTGATTGTAGTCATCTTTGCAACTGGTGAGAATGTTTCCTCATAGTCTATACCATGAGTTTGTGAGCATCCTTTGGCAACTAATCTTGCCTTGTATCTACAAACTGATCCATCTGAGTTTCTTTTAACTTTATATACCCATGTGCAACGAATTACCTTTTGATTCGGTGACATTGGAACCAAATCCTAAGTGTCCATTTCCTTCAATGCATCTATCTCTTCTGTTTGGTTCTAACGCCCAAGGAAAAAGTGATTATACGAGACTTTATTTTGTTCAAATCCCTCGGAATCGGTCCAATTGGATTTCTTAGAGCCCACAATTGCTCTCGAATATCACATATATATATACCCGCTTCCACTCGCTTTTCCTTTGGTTCTTTTCTTTTTCCTTTTTGCACATATGCACGCACACCCGCAATTCCCTCCTTTTCTTCACTCAACCCCCTCCTTTCACGTCGGGTTCACGTATGTGGTCAGGTTCTTGCGCGCTTAGGGGTGCACTCAGGGTGCCAAGAAAATTTGACTTGAACTAAAACATAGTAGTCGTGGAAAAGAGGGGTGACTAGGAATCTTGGTCTTGGTTAGATTCTAGTCACAAGTCAGTCCTCGATGTACGTGACCATATTTAGTTGTCCATAGGGCACACGAAGCTTTTTCATAATATATCAAAAGAAAGAACAGCAGTTCACACTATTTCGGATGAGAAGGAACATAGAAACAGGTTTGGGCTAAAGAACTTAGCTTACATAAAATGCAGCTTACACTTCTTAATCTTTTTTTTTTAGTCGTTTTCAGAACTGCACTAAAGAGAAGCTTGATTAATAGGTCTTTGATTCAATGAGGAAGGGTTCCCTTTCTCTGATCTTGTTGGATTTTTCTCATTCATATATATATTAGTTTAATTGTAATGAATTCATCACATGTATTTCGTGATGGAATATGTAGATGCATAATATCTCAAATTTCCATTTTATGCCTTCTTTTTCAAGACAAAGGTTTTGTGTCTAAAAGCAAGTCAAAAGTAAGTTATACTTTTCATTTTTTCGTCGTTCATCTAAGCCAACATTTGTTAAGGAAATTGGATAAATGAGATGCATAAATAAGTCTAACGTTCGGCGGGTGCTAACTTCAAGTATCAATTGTACTGTGACGAAATATCATATAGACAGGCAATTCATATGTTTGAGGAAGATACTTCTCTACTAAGTAGAACAAGAATTCCATTCGCTGTAATTACAGGTATTGACAAGGACTAGCTTAACCCGAATCTCCAAGCACAATGATGTGGCGCAACCTTCTCACAAATCTTTAGATCCAGCAAATGTTCAAAAAAAAGAAAGCACTTAGATAACAGGAAATGGAACATGCACCTTTCACTATGAATATATAAAAAGTAGGAAAAATTGATAACAGCTTCTAGCTTTCTACAACACAAACTTAAGTAAAATCCTTGCATTGAACCAAGTTGTTGACTTTCGGAACTACACAGGCAAAAATGGACAACCCCTCCACAAGCGCATTGAAGAACTGGAGATAAAACTCTATCATTTGCGTAGTTCATAGTGGAAGGAGTGAACAATGATATCTTTAGAAACATATATCATTTTGATCACGACATTACTCTAAAAGTCAGACTGCAAATTTCTATGTTATCAGAAAAGAAAGATTTCTCGCAATGGAGATTTATTCCAAGAAACCATGTATATGCCTTGGCCAGAGAGAAAGGCAAATCAATTCATGTACGAACCTGTACCAATACTCGCGGAGACCAAATGATTTCTGGAAGATTGTACCATTAGCAGGAGGGGTGTCCTTCATTTATTTTCTTGAAATTGCCTCCTGTAATCGAAAGTAAGGCAACAAATTCTCTTTCTTATTGGCTCTGCCTCAATTCTTTTAATTTGCTCCTAGAAATCTCCATAGTAGTTCCCTTCAGCATGGAACTCCCGTGAGCTCCTCCTCTCACATCGGCCTCACGTTCATCTGTAGTAGGTCCTCCACGCAGCAGTTCTGATGACCGCAGACTCCCCTCCTCTTACTAACCATGCTCGTCGACGGAATAGCCCCTCTTTTCTCTGTTTCCCCAAAGAGCTGCCGCCTTCCTCAAGGTGCACACTCCCTTTCCCCCGTTACTTCAAGCTCCTCTGGAAATATTTACACTGCTGCTATACAGCCCTCTTGAAATTGCTGCGAAACTTTTGTGAAATCACAAACAAAACTGGCCAAAGAGCTGTAAGGTCCACCTTTGTTGTCAGAGTATCTGCATATGGAGTTTTAGAAAAGCCAGACATGAACCTGTAGCCCCCGTATGCATAAACTGCAAGGAGAACGAGGGGGCTCAAGAGCGTGTTGACCAGAGGGCCAACAATAGGCACATTCGAGATGACAGGAAGGCCAGCTCAAGCGCAACCAAGAACCCTTCTCTTCGATGCCTGCCGAAAAAAAAAACACAGCCGCCCCCTTTCTCTCCTTATCTCCCCTTTTTTTTTTGGAATCGATAGCAGGCCTCCCTCTTCTATTCGTGGCAAAAAACGAGAGGGAGAGAGCGTGAGATGACTTTGCTCCTCTCCTTTTTGATAAGGCCCTTATCCCCACACACTCAAAATGTGTTAAGTGCAGTTTGGCATGCGGCCTTGATCACATTTCTCCACATCTCTGAATTTTTTCCAACGATGTGTCGAAGATCAATTTCCGGAAATCGGTCAAGCGATTGTATTTGATGTTTGATAAGAAAACATCCCCCCTTAAACAAAGCCGTTTCTAATTTCCTTTGCACATCAATATTCCCTATGTTCTTACGAGGCTCCTCCATGCTCAATCCCTTTTCTCCACATCCCTGTAATCAATATCTCCACATGCTTCTCATCAATCATCACATTCATTCTTCAAGTACCTGAAATCAAACGTATTTCCTGCCAAATAGAACCACATTAGTGCATTAAAACCAACCATCTTCTGAGCTAACATACTCCCCTCTTCTTAATTGCGAAGTCGTCCTCGATGAGCCACTATTGCTGAAATAAAATCCAAACAACCATGAACATGTCAATTTTCAATTGGTTCACATACCTTTTCATCGAGCCGTCACTTCCACTGAACCTGCACTCATTGAAGTTGTTAGTGCTCAAAAAAATCACTCATGAATACATACAAATCAGCCACTTCAATTGATTCAAGAACATGCACATATATGCAACTCCCAATCCAACATACATCCAATTGCTCATGCATACCATTATGAACATAGTCTCAACCAAAATAACACATGCATACCTTTCCATGTTTTACACATTCAACTGTCATTGCGGAAAAACAGAAACAGAAAGACCGAAATAAACAACAACAATTGAAATGAATATAACAGGACATGCAACATACCCAAAATGCATACCCCATTATTGCACCTACTATTCGCTATGTACACATAGTCCATGACCAGACACTCCTAAAGAATCCCCATTGTCGTCCTACAAAAGCTATCGAAACTCGAGTACAAGTCAAGACCTACATAAAAACCCTGGAGTGTCCCACACACTATAAAAACCCTCAGATAGAGCACACAAGTTATAAAGCAAGACCGTTGCATTACCTCGCTAAAGCCTCATCCATAAGTACATATAGGGTCTCCGTGCCTTCAAGAATGTTGATTCAAAGTGAGCTGATCTGTCGCAAGCCATCACATACCAATCACACAAGCAAATAACGTTCCCTTCCAGGCGATCATCGCCCTCTCCTCTCTCTCTCTCTCCCCCTCAGGAGTGGGGAATAATTTCATAAGTCAATTTTATTTTAATCACACGTTGGCCTACATTGTCACTGGATGCGATTCGTGGACCTGACCACCCGATCAGGTTGATTCCACCCATCTACCAATGCAATGCAGCGCACAACACACAAACACACAAACACACAAGAATGACACATAACATATATCAGCTAGCCCATAACGAAGCTGGATGCGGCTCATGGTTGTGACCACCCGGCCACAATGGTTTCACCTACCTACCAACCCGTTATGGCGCGTAGCTAAGACACAAACATATACCTTCCAAGCCTATGGCAAAACTAGCCTTCCTAACCACCCGGCGAGGATAAATCCACCCACTTACCAACCCACCATAGCGCATTGGTATGATCATAGCAACACAAATTTTTTCTTTTCTTTTCTTTTCTTCGTTTTTTTTTTCATAGTTAATTAGTTCACCCAAGTCCTGAGAATTAGGGAGAGGAAGAAAGGGACTTTCCCACTTTTCCCACACATGCATGCAAACATATACACTCTAGCCTTTGACAGATCAACCACCTCTTCACCTCATTCTCTCAATTACAGACACTACATATGTATTCATCGAGTTGACTTTTCACTTGGTAACTACAGCCAGCTATGCCTTAGTCCCTCGTATACCTATCCCTAGGTGTCCTAGAATGTGAGTCTCTGGGATGTCTCATGTAGCCTCACATCGTACTCGTATCTCGACAACTTCCCTAGGGCGAGTCAGGCTCAACTTCAGGAGCTCCGTCATCACTCCCTATCGTTAGCACATCTGCCCAAGCCCAAGTGATATCGTTTTCCTCGTTAGGCATTTCCCTCGAAGGATCGAAATAGTAATATCGATCTCCCGCCCATCCTACATGTCGAGTCAGGTATTCCTCAAAACACTCAATGTAAAATGCAACACCCAAACCCTGATTTATAAAGCATACCAGCCAATGCGCTTCCTCAACATCGTATTCCGTCTCAAAGTCGTCGACATCTATGTCCATGCGGGCGAATGTTTGGTCCGAGAAATATATCCTTAGCTCGTACAAGTAGAGTTGCGTTATTTGGTCTGCCATTTTGTTACTTAGCTCCTAACAGTCTCTGCATAACACAAAAATATTAGAAGTCCAAAATTCTTGAGCTAGCACAGGATAATATTTATGACAATCAACAATCATAACTAACATATGCGCATCTATATATATATATATATATATATATATATATATATATATATATATATATATATATATATATATATATATATATATATATATATATATATATATATATATATATATATATATATATATATATATATAACTATACATGTATGTACAAGGAGTCTACTACGTCCTTCTGTTGGATCTCATCTGGCTTCTCCCGTCTTAATATCACTTGAAATATGGTTTAACTCGAAGCGCGTTAACCTTCACGGGAGCATATTCTTCTCCTAAATCTTGAATTTGCATGGAACCATTGGAATTGAGTTCCACCACCTTAAACGGTCCTGCCCATCTTGTCTGTAACTTCCCCGGGAATTTATAATATTTACTATCATAGACTAGCACCAAATCCCCTTCCTGAATCGCATAGGTCCTAAGATTCTTGTCATGCCTCTCTTTACGTCTTCTCTGAATAGCTTCCAGACTTTGCTGTGCAATAAGTCTCTTTTCTTCTAGCTTGACCAGTTGTATGTACCTCTCCTTTAATGACTCTTCCTCTCCCATCCTGGCTTCGATAGCCACTCTTAATGTTGGAACTTCTTTTTCGATGGGAAAGATGGCTTCCTCGCCGTATACTAGGGAGAACGGAGTGCTCTTTGTCGTCACTCGGTA
This sequence comes from Ceratopteris richardii, assembly GCA_020310875.1. Lineage (NCBI taxonomy): Eukaryota > Viridiplantae > Streptophyta > Polypodiopsida > Polypodiales > Pteridaceae > Ceratopteris > Ceratopteris richardii. The sequence continues at coordinate 115,407,237 of CM035426.1, read as the reverse complement.
GGATGTTCTATACGCCCACAAAGCTTCCAAAAGTCTCTCATCCCAGTCTCGCCTATGCACAGCTACTGTCTTTGTCAGAATCTGTTCCAGCACCTTGTTGGTGACCTCCACTTGTCCATTTGCCCTCGGGTAATATGGAGTGCTTTTTCTATGTTTGATCTTATATAATTCCATTAATTCTTCGATTAGTTCGTTGACAAAATGGGTTCCTCTATCACTTACTATTTCCAACGGGCATCCGAATCGAGTGATGATTTGTTCGTACAAAAATTTAGCTACATCAACAGCTCGGTCAGTCTTCAGAGCTTTGGCTTCTACCCACTTGGTAACATAGTCAGTGCAGACCAAAATATACCTATTAGACCGACGTCTTGAGGGAGGATCAATAGGCCCCACAAAATCAATTCCCCACTTCTCAAAGGGCTTAAGAGCAAGCACCGGTGTGAGAGGAGCTGCATGTGCTAATGTGGGTTTGCCCATTCGTTGGCATCTGTCACATTTCTTACAGTATGTGTGCGAGTCTTTGAACAGCGTTGGCCACCAATACCCTGCCAATAAAATCTTTCTTGCCTTCAATTCACCAGCAAAATGTCCACCGCAGGGTTCGTCATGCAAAGCCCTCAACACTAGGTTTGCTTCTCCTTCCTCGAGACACCTCCGATAAATGCTCTCATGAACAAAATATCGATAGAGTTGCCCCCCAATGATGCTATGGTGCTTCGCCAATGCTAACAGTTTTTGCTTCTCTCTCTTGCTTGCTCATGGTGGATATTTAGTAGTGCACAAGAAGTTCACCAAGTCGGCATACCAAGGTACTTTAGCATCAACCTGGAATAGATGCCCATCAGGAGCATCGTCGGGCACACCAGAGGTTGGCTCCTCGTTAACAATTCGAGATAAATGGTCAGCCAATATATGTGCTTTGCCTGGTCTGGTTACCACTGTGAACTGAAATTCTTGGAGGAGTAGCATCCACCTCATCAACCGCCCTGATAACTCTGGTTTATTAATGATATACTTAAGGGCTTCATGATCCACATAAAACGTGAAATGTTTTCCCATCAAGTAATGCCGATACTTGTTCACCGCAAAGATCATCGATAGGCATTCCTTCTCTGTGGTCGTGTAGTTCCTCTCAGTGCTATTCAAGTTGCGACTTGCGTAATAAATAGGGTGGTCAACTTCTTTTCATCGACTTGGCATAGTACTGCTCCAACCGCAGTATGAGAAGCGTCGGTATGCACATGGAATTCTTTCGTCCAGTTGGGTGCTACCAAAATCGGTGCATTTATCAATCTCTCCTTGATCGAGTCGAATGCAACTTGACACTCTTCAGTCCATTGGTATTGTTGGTCTTTCCTCAAAAGATTCGTCAGTGGTGCCGCTATTGATGCAAAATCAATCTTTTCCACCTTATCCTCGTCAACCGCAATCCCTTTTTCAAAAATAACATGTCCCAAAAGCAATCCTCTTCGTACTCCAAATGTACACTTTTTAGGATTTAATGCAATGCCTTTTTCAATGCTTCTCCTTAAAATAGCTTCGATCCTCTCCATCATGTTTTCATCGTCGCCTCTGATCGCAAAGTCATCGAGAAATATCTCCATCCAATCCTGCAAATAGTCTTGATATGCAGCTATCATTGCCCTCTGGAATGTGGCCGGTGCATTGCATAATCCAAATGGCATCACACGATATGCATATGTACCCCATTCTGGAGTGAAAGTAGTTTTTGATTGATCCTCTTCATGGATTTGGATCTGGTTGTACCCACTAAAACCATCCAAAAATGAGTACAATTTATGGCCAGCCACTCTGTCCAAGATTTGATCAGAGAACGGCAAGGGGAAATGATCCTTCTTTGTGCGCTCGTTCAACTTACGATAATCTATGCAAATACGGATTTTCTTATTTTTCTTCGGAACAACTACAATTGGTGATACCCATTCGCTGGATGCGATGGGATATATGAATCCTGCTTCCAATAATTTAGTCAATTCCAACTTGATCAATTCCGAGTAGACTGGATTCGTCCGCCTGAGTCGTTGACATATTGGTCGGGTGCCTTCTTCCAAATCTATATAATGTTGGCAGATTCGGGGATCAATTCCTCTCAGATCATTGTATGACCATGCAAAGGCCTTGCCGAAATTTTTGAGTGTCAACTTAATACAATCTCGTACTTCATCTGGTAGCTCTGACCCCACACTCAAGAACTTTTCTGGAAAAACTTCCCATTTTTCCAACCGAGCTTCTCGCGAATATTCCTTATTCCTTGATGAAGTTGTGATTGGAATGTGCTCTCCAATCACGTGTGCATGGTTAGCCAGTAAATCATTATTTTGTTCTTTTTCAACCGCACCCAATTTCTTAAGCTCAGCTTTTGCAATGGCTTCCGACACTTTAGTTTTACTCTTCGCTTCTTTTTCCGATTCTTGACTTCTCTCTAGAATCTCTCCTTCTAGCATTCTAACTCTTTCTCTCAACTGTTGCACTTCCATTGCCGGAGCTAACTCCAGCTTCAACTCATCTTTTGAAGTTCCCTTCTCCAGGGATTGGGTAGCTTTATTTTCCTTTGCGTCTATACTCAACATGTAGCAATCAAATTCACTTGTATGTGTCAACCATCCTAGCAACTCCTGATCGGAATCGTCGTTATAGAGCAATGGATTTTGATACTCTCCCATCTTCGTGTCTTGATTCTTAAAGAGCTGCAAGTTGAACCCGTCTTGAAGTAGATTCTTGTAGGTGTCCGTGTTCAAGGAAAACCTAGCTCATGCAATCTCGTGCCTTGCTTTCTCCTTATCTTTCTTTTCCATCTCATCGACTATTATTGTTTTCTTCTTGTTGCTGGAGGGTGGGGATACTTAGCAACTGAATCCGATCAGACTTTGGCCCTATTGAAATAAAACCTGTGCACCAGTCATGCACACATTCGGCTTGCACCAGCCATGGCCGTCCAAGTAGGATCGAGAAGGTAGCCTCTGAGGTCCTTGGTCTTACTATCAGATAATCAACTTTAAACTCTAAACCGCCCACAACTGTGCTTACATTCTTCAAAAGACCCGCAGGCTTCACTTGTGTTTGATCCGCCATTCTCAAAGACATCGGCGTTTCTTCCATGTGGTTGAGGCCCAAAGCTTCCATCATGAACTCAGTCATCAGGTTGACTGCGGCTCCACTATCTAACTGAGCACCAGGGACTGCATACCCTTTAATCTCGACCGTCACAGCTGGAGCATTTGAATCAATTTGCGTCGTAATACTTTGAATGATCCCTTGGACATCTTTATCTTGTCTATTTTTATCTCGAGCTTTCCTCGGCTTCTTAATATATTCGTTATAGAATTGTTTCCTATAAGCAGGTGAACATTTTAGCAATGTGCTAATATCCAGCGTGACTTCCGTGTCAGCAAGCAACTTTACAATATCTACTTCTTCCGAACTTTGTCTTTCCTTTCTACTCTTAGGAGCTTTCAATCTTTTAGGGAATGGTTCTATGCCTGGCACAAACTCCTTGGTCACTGGTGGAAGAATCTCAATCTCTTCCCCATCCTCAAGCTCCTGCTGCTCAGCAAATCCCCCAACTTGGTTTTCTACCTCTTCACGCTCAACGATCTTCTCTTGACTCCCTTCTTCACCTTTGCCTCCTGGATTCTTCTTCGAATACTCTTGAGTCCTTGTGACTACTGCCACAGTTGGATCTTTACTTGGTTTCTTGGCTTCGTAAGCATCCACAAAGTGCATTGACGAGCTAGAACCTTCTTGAGGGTTCGGTGTTTTGAACACTACTCCGATTGTAGGAACGTGCTCTTGAGCTCTCAATGTGGAATGCATCTGAGTATCAACAAAATTCGAGGACCCTACTGGTCCTTTTTCTTTGCCGGCGGCAGCTCTTCGCTTTGGACAATCTTCATCAAAGTGGCCCTCTCCACTATAGTACCTACATAGTGGGGTATAATCAATTGGTTTCTCTTCGTTTGGACATCTAGATTGAGTATGGCCAAAGCCATGGCATCTCCAACACTAGATTGGACCATCTCTCCTTTGATCACGTGCGACTCCTCTTGGATAGTCTCCTCCTTGACCTTGAGCACCATATCCATATGTCGATCTGTTTTCCCAACGAGATGTAGGTGGGACACTTTGAGCGGGCAATCCCGTATAAGGTCTTTCTCTTGTATCTCCCGATTTCATGGTCCTCTCTTCATAGGCTCTCTTGTTGTAACATCGGTCCTCTGTGTGATTTGTTCTTCCGCAAAAAGTGCAACGCATTCTAGGCGGTGACCTATCTGTGAATACCCTCGAGACTGTAGGGCATTCTGAAGCCAAATGGCCGTAACCATGGCACTTTCCACACCATGTATTTGATCGAAACACTTGATTCGGGTTTGTTGTGACCTATGGTTTTATTGTGTATGTCTGCTGAGTCATTGTGACTGCTTTTATAGCTTGTGTGACCAACTCCAATATTCGTTCTTCAGTTAGCGCAGGCTTTACCTCGCCTGGCGTGCTAGTGGCGGTTACAAAAGCTGGAGTCATCAATGCGGGACTTCCTTGGCCAGGATCTTTCATCGGTATGCTCCCTGGGCCTCCCATAGGCTCGTATAAGAGCTCCATCTTCCTCTGTTGACATAATTGTACTTCCTCCCAAAGCCTCGCTTGTTCCTTAGCATCCATTAAAGTCGCAGGTCTTGTCAGGCTGATATGCTGCTGTGCCGTAGGATCTCTCAATCCCGAAATGAATCTTCTTTTCAATGTCTCATCGTTTGGGGCATTCGCGCCCATCTTTCTTACCAACGTTTCCATTCTCTGAATGTAGTTATCGATGCTCTCATTGACTCCTTGTCACAAGTAATCCATCTGTTGGGCCAATCTATCTTGGAAGCCTTGTCGTCGAAACTTTGCCAAGAAGGCTTCCTTGAGCATCTGATAAGTTCCACGCTCTTGTGGTGTCAGATTCCCATACCAATTGGCTGCCTCATCACGGAGAATAGCCGGAAAAATTCTCAACCTTTGATCCTGGTCAACTACATCATTGGCCTCACAGGTAACCTCAAACAGCTGGATAAAACTATCCAGATCTTCGTCCCAAGTACCTGAAAACGTTTGATGCTCTGAGTCACTGTAGGCTCTCAACTTCAAATCTGATGTAAAAGGATAATATAATCCTTCCTTTATAGTTCCTTTGATATATCTGAGAACTCTTTGACCTGCAATCCAATGTGGGTCCTTTGGACAATGCATGAATTGTGACAAAACTCCCACTGCATAACTAAGATCAGGTCTTGTTAGTGTAGCATAAATCAAACTACCCACAAGAGATTGATACTTCCTCATATCTTTGTAGTCTGCACCATCATATTTACTGAGCTTGTGATTAACTTCAAGTGGAGTTGAAGCTTCTCTGCAATTTTCCATATCAAACTTCTTCAACAAGTTCAGAAGATACCTTTCTTGTGACACATATATGCCATGATCTGTATAAGTAACTTCCATTCCAAGAAAGTATGATAACTTTCCTAGGTCACTGATCTTAAACTCTTTCTCAAGTAATCTCTTTACCTCCTTGATTCCTTCATCTGAAGTACCTGTGATTATAATGTCATCTACATAAATACAAATGTAGATTGTACCCTCCTCTGTTCTTTTGATAAGTAGACTTGAATCTGCTTTTGAACTTTGATATCCAAGATCATTGAGATACTTCACCAGTCTATAGTTCCAAGCTCTTGGAGCTTGCTTCAATCCATACAATGCTCTTCTCAACCTGCAAACAAAATTTGGATACCTGGAATCTATAAACCCTTGAGGTTGTTCCATGTATACCTCATCTGATATATATCCATTCAAGAATGCATTTTTTATATCCAATTGACTTAGGGTCCATCCTTTTGAAGCTGCAATAGCAATGATTGTCCTTATAGTTGACATCTTAGCTACAGGACTGAATGTCTCATCATAATCTATGCCATAGGTCTGGGCATAGCCTTTCACCACCAATCTAGCTTTGTATCTGGCTATACTTCCATCTGCAAGCTTCTTCACCTTATAAACCCATTTATTTCCAATTACTTTCTTACCATTTGGTTTAGGAACAAGTTCCCATGTCTTGTTCTCCTCCAGTGCATTGAACTCTTCCTTCATTGCTTCTTCCCATTGCTTTTTACCTTTAGCTTCATCATAGTTCTGAGGTTCTTCATCATCTTTGACCATATATGCATAGTTCTTCTGAGTTATGTAAGAAGTATCATAAGAATACCTTTCTGGTTGTCTTCTAGTCCTGCTTGACCTTCTTGGTTCACATTCTTCATAAGTTTCTGGATACACCTCTTCATCAAATATAGGAGCTTCTTCATTTCTTCTTGTTAATCCACTTCTGGATGTACTTGCTTGCATATAGTCTTCATCTCTATTCACCTGCACAATTGATTTTCCTTTCTCACATCTTCTTACCTCTTCTTCAAATTCTTCAGCTGTATGACTTTGATCTGCATACCAACTTTTCTGTTCATCAAATGTAACATCTCTAGAAACAAGAAATTGTTTGGTTAAAGGATTCCACAACCTGTAACCCATCTGCTTTTCATCATAACCAATGAACACATATTTTTCTGCCTTTGGTTCAAGTTTATGCCTAAGCTGTGATGGCACATAAGCATATGCAATTGATCCAAACACTCTACAATGATCTAGTGTTGGTTTCTTACCCCACCAAGCTTCATATGGAGTCATTCCATTCAGAGCTGCACATGGTAATCTATTCACAAGATATGTAGCTGTATTTACAGCCTCAGCCCAAAGATAATTTGGACAGTTCTTCTCCTTTAGCATAGCTCTAGCAAACTCAACCAAAGTCCTGTTCCTTCTTTCTGCTACACCATTTTGTTGTGGTGTATACCTACAAGTTATTTCTCTCTTAATACCTGCATTCCAAAGATAATCATTGAACTCTTGGGAGAAATATTCTCCCCCTCCATCAGACCTCAGTCTCTTAAGCTTTTGACCTGTGACTCTCTCTGCATATGCATGAAAATGCTTGAAAGCTCCAAACACTTCTGATCTTTCCTTCAAAACATATAATGTTATCCATCTTGTAGCATCATCAATGAAAAGAACATATTACCTTGAGCCACTGATAGATCCTTCTTTTGTTGGTCCCCATACATCTGTATGAATGAGCTCAAGTATTCCATCATGTTTGAATCCTTTCTTTTGAAATGGTAACCTGTGTGCTTTACCCATTTGACATGCTTCACATTTATAAACCATATGTTGACTTTGCACATTTGGTAATCCTAGTACAGACTGATTAGCAACCATAGCTTTAATTCCTCTTTCATTGAAATGACCTAATCTCTTATGCCAGAGATCAAGTTCTGTAATCACTGCTTCACCATGTGTGAGCAAAGCTTGACCAATGTTCCCTTGTACTCTTAAAGTAAAGAGTCTACCTTCTTTCTTACCAGAGACAATCTGATTATATCCATTCTCTGGATCTTCCACAAATACTCCTTCATTTGTAAACCTGACTTGAAAACCTTTTTCAACTATCTGTCCCACACTAATCAAGTTTTTAGGTATTGTGGGAACATACAAAACATTGGTTAGCAAATCTGCTCCACTCTTGCATTTCACTTTTCCAATTGAATGTACACTATGTCTTGTATTATCACCAGTTTGAACTGTGTGACTCGAAATACCTTTTTCCAATTCTGACATCAATTCTATGTTTCCTGACAAATGATTAGAACATCCAGAGTCAATGTAAAATACCTTTAGATCTTCTTTATCTGATGTGTTGATTGAGTTCATCATCAATGATGTATGACTTTCATTCTGTGTGTCATTTGCATAGTTGTAGTAGGTGGTGTTGTAGGATTGATTCTGTCCCCAACTTCTTCCTCCACCTCTACCATAGCCTCCTCTTTGACTTTGTCTACCTCTTTGAAAATTACTTTGATATCTTCCACCTCGACCTCTGCTATTGTTGTTTTGATTCTGGTTTGATCCTTGTTGGTTGTGCCAACAGTCATGAGCCAAATGATTACTCAATCCACAGATCCAACAAGCCTTCTTATTGTTATTTTGATTACCTCTTCCTCTTCCAAAGCCTCTTGCTCTTCCTCTGCCAGTGCCTTTACCTCTTGCATAATAAGCTTGAGAATTAGACTCCTCTTCATCCTTTGCTTTACCTTTATCTCCTTTCTTCTTATTCTTCATGTACATTGCAGAACTTTGACCTTTATCTCCATCTCCCTTCAAGTCTTGCTCATATGTGAGCATCAAACCAAGCAACTGGTTCAAATCTGGAACATAATGATTTAATGAAAGTTCTGTTGATAAGACAAAAGGTTTCCACCTTTCATCCCCTCTCAAGCCTGCAAGTAGTTGAGCAATCAATCTGTGATCTTCAACATCTTCATCTATGGATCCAAGACTATCTGCTAGATCCTTCATCTTAGTGACATAATCACTAATGGTTTGACTTGGCTTCTTCTTGAATGTTGTAAACTCTGACCATAGACTTGCTTTCCGTGCTTTAGTAGTGCTTTGGAAATGATATTCCAATGCATTCCATATATCTTCTGATGATTCCAATCCTCTGATGTGTGGTAGCAAATGATCTGAGATTGTATTGTAGATGTAGGCTTTTGCACTTGCATCCTTCTTCTGCCAATGCTTTAAAGCATCAAGTTCTTCTTTCTTTGGTCGGCTTTCATCTTCAAATACTGGCTTCTCTTCTTCACCTGTTACATATACCATGAGATCCTTACTCATAAGTAAGGCTTCCATTCTCATTACCCATGCGGGGTAATTATCTCTGTCCAGTTTGTCAATGGAGATATGATCTGCCATAGTTCTTTCCTTCTGCTACAACCTGTGAGCTTAAAGGATAAAGGATAATACCTTTTGAAGTTCTTTGTGTATGAGGATACTTTTGAAGTAACCTTTTGATGCCTTGTGTCTTCAAATGCTTCACCTTTCAAACTTTAATGGAAAACTTTACAAAACTTCTCGTACCTTTGCCGCCTTCTGCTCTTTAGGACCTTTCTGCTCTGATACCACTTGTTGATGTATAAAACACCACAAGAAATGAATTAATGTGACAGTAGAACACCTCTATGGTCACCATTAACTCATTGCCACTCCAAACTTTGAGAAATGATAGCCTAAAGTGAGAACTTTGCTTCTACAGAAATTCCTAGTCACTGAAATGACATACCTTCCGTATTTTGCTAATTTCTCCTAGCTCAAGTATTATTTCTTCATGAAACTTTATAGGATGAAACTAGAAGAGTAGAGCTTTCCAACAAGCTATCATATGCATCAAACGGATCTCTAAAACTCAAGTTATGGCCTTCACAAGATGACCCTGTATGACCTTCCAAAACTGGAAATTTTTGCCTGTTCTAGTATTCCTGATGTCCAAAAATAAAAAATTCGATGCCTGGCATCGAATTTCAGTCCAAGTCGATGCCGGGCATCGACTTTGAGCTTTTTCAGGCCCTTTTTCTGCACCAGAAATACTCTCTTTTACACACATATGAAGAAGACCACTTGTATGCTAGAAGTCGATGCCAGGCATCGACTTTATGCTCAAACTCGATGCCAGGCATCGAGTTGCTCCACAAACTTCATATTTTTAAAAGATTCAACAACAGTTAACACACAGAGAATGAAAAAATGACTTTTGAGCCAAGATTCGATGCCAGGCATCGAATTGCTCAGAAAACTTGAACTTTTGAATTCATCACACAGTAGGCAAACATGGAGATGATGAAGAGAGACTCATACACAGAACTTTACTCAGTTCTTCTCATAACTATAAAAAACTCAGAAGTTTTACAGGTGCTTTCTCACTCAGAGAAGCCCGACTATACTCAGTCATACAAAAATGAGTTCTTCTCACTTTCTCTCTCTCTTCCTCCTTCTTCTTCTCTCTCTCTCTCATCGCGTCAGTTAATACTAACTAACTTATATAGATTTTCTCATTCCCGTGATTTTTAAAAAACTTCTAGAACTAAAGTGAACTAACTTTACAAGTATGATACACTTGTGAATTTGTCCCTTCACATAGGCATGGGGTTTTCTTTCTAAGATTTGACCTTCAAATATATGTCTAATTAGTGATTGTTTCTCCAACAAAAACTTGGTGAAGTCCCCCAAGTGAACCGAAATCCGCTGAGCCATTTCGAACAGAGGTGTGATGTCTATATCACTTCGATCCTAGAAATTTAGCACACTCGGCCTCAGGATCCCTCCTTCAAACTTTCGCACTTGATTCGCGACCCTCCTACGGGAATACACGTTTTTGACTGATTTCTTCGAGCCAATCGAGGTCCACTCACCTGGCGGTTCCCACCTTCTCCTTTCTCTTTCAAGGGCTCTTCTTTGAGCGCGTTCCTCTCTTTGCGTTTGTGTTGCTCCTGACGATGAGCTCCCCTCGCTCATGTACTAGATCTTGGGGTCCGCAAGCTCGGCCAACCTGTGGCGCTAGGTGTCAATCGCGACCGACAGACCCTGTCAATCGTGACCGACAGACCTCCACGATCAACTGACTGCCACGTAGGACCCTGTCAATCGCGATTGATACTGTCAATCGCGATCGACAGCCACGACCGACACCTCTGTCAATCGCGATTGACACTGTCAATCGTGATCGATTGAAATTCCACGATTGATTGACTTTTGCGCGTAGCCACGTGTCCATCGCGACTGATAGGCCCCCGATTGACTGAAATTTCGGCGAAAAAACCGGAAAACGAGTCGATCGCGATTGATACTGTCGATCGCGATTGACAGCCACAATCGACTCTGTCGATCGCGATTGACACCGTCAATCGCGATTGACAGCCCCGACGGACACCTCTGTCAATCGCGATTGACAGACCTGTCGATCGCGATTGACAGGCTTTTCGGCCAAAAATTAGGGTTTGATTTTGTTCAAAAGTTGGGATAATTTTGGGGCAAAATAGTCAATCAATTAGCATTTTGGGAGGTTCCTACACTTGTGGTTTGGAGAAAATCCTAGGATCTGTCGGCCAGAGTGAATCTTGTTTTAACCCCCTAAACCCTGAACAGTCATAACTTTTTCATACGAAATCAATTTTTTGAGTTCTAGGGCTTGTTGGAAAGCTCGTAGCATATACTACACGCCCTCAACTGTTTTTTATAAAGATAATGCATTGATTTTCAGATAGAGTATTTTGAAGTTGACCATATCCAGGGGGATCAAAGTCACGGGTCCTTAGGATTGTTTTCTTGAAAATCACTATGCAAGTTTGTGTTTGTGCTACAGGAATGAAAATCAGTGGTTCTGTCTTTAGAATTTAAATCTTCAAGCTAACTTTGGAACTCTTACAGATCTATTGAGGGCATCGAAAGGCGTTCTAAGCAAGTGTAAGTGCAAGCTTGGGAACACACCTCCTGAGCACTCAAGGGCAACCAAGCAGGAAACAAAAGGTTGGAAACTTTTAACCCCCTCTGTCTATTCATAGCTTAGGCTAAGAACGATTAGAGGTAGGAGTAAGTCAGGGTGACGATAGGCAGGTATCAAGTTGAAGACTACCTAAAAACTCAAGTGCAAGCTAAAAACCTGATCTCTGTACTGTCGATAACATAAAGGAAAAGGACCTAACGTGGAACGATCAACCTGAAAGTACGAAGAACATTCAAGTATTCCTGACGACGAAATATCAGACAAGACCTTAAACACGAGAAATAACTAAAAAGAATCAAGTGACTGATACCAAGTGATCGGCAACGAGGTTGTACTCTGCGCAAAGAATTGGGCTACCTAGATAGGCATATGAACCTTAGATCAGGACGACATCTAGTAAGGGAGAGACAAAGCCTTAGATCTTCAGAGGCTAGTGTTAACCACACTGCTAGGTCTTGGGCCCAGCAGTTGAGCCACCACTCGTACTACCCTAGCTCTGAGACCAGTGAGTCAGAGATGTCTCAAGGCATGGACAGACCTACGGGAAGTTCAGGAGTGCCTTACTTGTACAGGGTAGAAGGCCCTTACAAAACGCAGCTGGAGTACCTTAGGACCAACCGATTAGGTGCTAGCATCTATGAGGACGGCCTAGGAAGATCCGTGGTCCAGATTAAAAATCCTGATCAATCCATTGGACTAGAGCACCCAGCTGTCAAGTTTGAAAACGGTGCATACCTGGACAAAGAAGGAACCATATACGTAGTCACCAGTCACCCAGATAGGACGGATGAATTTGGAAATGTAATCTTAGAGGCGGACTTAGGGGACTTAGAACAAGGAAATATGGGCGTAGAACCTAGAACCCCCCGTGGCAAATCTGTTCTCACTAGGATTATCACACCTGAGTGGGTTCCCCAAGACAACAAGAGCATAGAGTTGCTCCTCAATCGGGAAACTGACGAAGCCTTTTGGAGGTATAAATCTAATCAGCCAACTGATATAGGGAATATCATGATCTATGAGTTTAAGGATCCGGATAGCCTAGGTAGAGTGACCTACTTAGATCATACTTTAGAACGGATCTTTGTGGTTACGGAAAATGATAGGCATGCTTACACTTGGAAGGGTGAATTTATTTTCCCCCAACCAAGATCAAATGTATCCTATGGTCACCCTGGGGCTGGAACATCCCAAGCTCATGGAACTCAAAGAGACAGAAGTAGAGATAGACCAGAAGTAAGTTTTGCAAACCCAGGGGGCAGAGAAAGAACGAGGACAGAGACGAATAGGGTAGAACCTGAGATGCTTAGAGCTCACAGGAATCAAAGAAATGTGGATGGATTCCCGCTGCCGAGGCCTAGAGAGCACACAAGAACTTTGAGACCTACCCAGCTAGTTAAGTCCATGAAGAATTACTTTGATGGCACAGGAGATCCCTATGATCATGTGGCGGAGTTCAAGCAAGTCTTGAGAGCTGAACAAGTGGAGGATCTATTCACGCAGTATAATGCCTTTGGTCTAACCCTTCGGAACACAGCACTTACATGGTTTCAGCCATTGGATGAGCGACAATTCAGGTGTATAGACCAACTCCTAGAGGCTTTCATTGTAGAGTTCTCTAAGAGCGGCATAAGACACAATACCTCCTCATTAATTCACAGCTTCAAACAGACCCCCCAAGAGACTGTCAGATTGGCCGGAAGAAGATTTAGACAATATCTTGAAAGGTGCCCTGTTTCGGAGCTACCCACATCTGCTAAACAAGTAGCCTTATTCCTTGATGGATTGCTAAGTACGAAATTGAGATCCTATGTGTACCTGAAGGACCCTAGGACTATAGAAGAATGTGTACGCATGTGCATTGACATTGAAGATAACCTAGGGGAAGAACTAGAGCTCTCCAAAATCTACAAAGATTCAGATAGTGCATCTAATCACTCTTCCACGCAATCCACATCAATTGAGGAACTTGCCGAAAAAGTAGCTCAGAAATTAGGTGTAACTAGCAAACAAATCCCAAGGTTTGTTCCTGTGAAAAGGTGCTATACATGCGGTGGTGACCATATGGCGAACGTCTGTCCCATTATGGCTCAACCCCAAGTTAATCCTAGTAGCCAGTACTGCACCATAGAACGGAAGTACACCAACCACACTGCGCAAGATTGCCCATACAACAGGCAGGCGGTTAGGCAACCCTACCCTCAGTCATACCCTCAACAGGGAAGATACCAGAACCAGTACCCCCCACAGCCATATGGCAGGCCACAACAACCCTATCAGCAACCATATCAAAACCAACAAAGACCTCAGCCTGTGCTAGCACAACAACCCCCAGCTCCAGCTAATGTGATTCCGGTAAAGTACACAGCTGCAGAGGAGAACCTGAATAGAGCCTTAGTCCCACTAACATCCTTGCTTTCTGAAAATGACCTCAGTGACCATAGCTTTGATTCTACACAGGTCGATAGTCCCCAGGCTTACTACATGCAGTCTCTGGAACATGGTGAGTCCTACTATAGTGAAGAACCGAGTGAACCTAGTTGGGAGTCAGACTACACAAACGTCATGTATGCAAACCCCAACCCTAGGCCTCAACCTAGGCAGGTACGACCACCATTTCCTAGAGGACCATGCTACCGATGTCAGGGAGATCACTTCATTCGTGATTGTCCCTTACCTCCACCTACACAAAATCAGTCCGTGACGATCCAAGGCTTTTGCCAAGATTGTGGAAAAGAGCATCTTTTACGAGATTGCCCAAAGAACCCCAATAATATGCCAAAAATCACTCCTATCAATGTGATTGGTTGGGTTGTAGATTCCTCAGGAAGTGTCACTTCCACTGCACCAGTACAGGTAGTCACTAGAGCTCAGGCATTGCAGCAAAACCAAGAGGCAAGCTAGGAAAAGGGCCCAGAGGCTAGTGAAACCGAGAGCGTGACAAAGAAAAGGACTAGAGCGTGGAAAGATAGTCGAGAAAGAATGAAAAGACAATGTGCTAAAAAGATGAGTGAACTCGAGGAAAGCGTAAGGGAAACAAGAGCCAGAATAACCGAACTCACAACTCAAACTCCCTCTCACACTACTCCACCACCACCACTCCCATCTCCATCCGACCCACAACCTCCCCCACCGCCTCATCAAATCCCACCACCCCCTAGAGTAGGATCAGTCCTAGCTGATCCCACTCCCGAAGACCTAAACATGATGCTGAAAGCATATCAGGCCAGAATCCAAGAAGGGCCAACCATAACCGATCATGAAAAATGCTACCCTAGAGCCGAGCTAGAGCTTGAACGAACAAAATTTGTGCTAAGATGGTGGAATTGGCTCAAGCCATGTTCGAAGCTAGCCGCCTCTTTAACATCTCTAGCTCAGCTAAGACGCAATTACATTTTGATGGATTGCTAGAAAGAATAGAGAGGCTAATTGCACAATCAGAAAAGGAACCTACCCCTCAAAGAAAGGAAAGGGCAAGGGAACGGATAAGCCAGCCTCTTCAGGAAGCCCACGCGCCTCCTCAAGAAGCCTATCTTCCTCCCCAAAAGGCAGATGAGCTTCCCTCGAAAGCTTACGTACCTCCACAGGTTGCCTACATTCCGTCTCAGGGAGCGTATGAGCCTGCTCGGAAGAGTAATAGAATAAGTAATCCTCCCCAAGAAGCTTGTGCTCCAGCCATCTATGAGAGCAAGGAGAGAGCCAACGATAGAACAAGCCCTCCTTCCCAGGTTGCTTATGTGCCCAATTCTACGGAGCCAGACACTTCTTCTTCTATGAATCGGTTTGCACCAGACTTCCTACGAGAGATTCAAGAAGACAAATGGGATAACGAAAGTGAGGTCGCCCCTCCTTTTGAACTTGTGGACGATGCACACGACCAATTCCCACAAGACATCCCATCTATTTACGGCAAACATGAGAGTGCTCAGTCTCACGAGAGATTGGACTTTGAGTCTAATTCCATACAAGAGCTACCCCACTTCACAGGCCCATGGGAAGCAAAGTCCACGTGTATGAGAGCACCCACAGTCATGGTAAGGAACGACGACTCAGTCATACCAAGGAACACGGAGGTAGTAACGAACACCAAGGTGCAACGCGATCTCACTTTGGAAGAACTGCCTGAGGATAGACCAAACGCGCGGAAATATGTAGCCAGTCGAGTAACTGAAGTTGCAAAACCTCGTTCCCGGGTAGGATCCCATAGGACAGTGCCAGAAATTCCCTTGGATAAGATAGGAGATATGTGTGAAGGTGAAGAAGGGAACACCTATCTTCCCATCACCTACCAGGAGTACACCACCAAGGCAATTTTGGACTCAGGTGCAGGAGTCGCAATTGCCACCACCTCTTTATGGAAGCGTTGGGGCAAGCCAGCACTCAGGCCAACGAGGATGAAATTGCAGATGGCCGATGGTCATATTGAGAGACCCTTAGGATTGCTAGAAGGAATAACTCTCACCACTTGTGGTGTTGAGTTTGAGCATAGCTTTGCTATATGTGACTTCAGCAAAAATCATGCCTATGAGATGATTTTGGGAAGACCATTTATGCGACAGTTACAAGTGGTACAGGATTGGGGAACCAACTCCTTGTATTTGCAACACTTGGGTGTTACGACCAAAGTCAATCTCAAGGATTATTCTCATAGAGATGTCCCTCCTATCCAATGGAATCCCATCCATAGAGCCAAAGATGATATAGAATCGGTGCATTCCATAGGGTCTGGATCCTCATGGATGCATGAAGACACTCACTTATGGATGTGCAAGGTAGCAGTAGAGGAAGAGAAGAGAGAAAAGGCCAGAGAAATAGGTGCAAACGAAACTCATAGACCCATTCAAGACCCAGCCTATGCACCTGTAGTCTTTCCTGACGAAGAATTTGAACCTCACGGTTGGGCAGAAATTTTAGCAACAATGGACGTAGCCATCAATGAAGAACAATGGACACCTCACTGTGATGAGGATGGCTATGACATTTCAGTTTTCTCCATAGAGCCAATCATGGGAGAGGCAGTTCTAGAAGAATGCGAACCTAGTCCTGATGCATTTGAGGATGCAAGTGACTCCGATCTAGAGTCAATCATTATGGACCCACCATTTGCATCAGATGAGGAATACTTCTATGAAGTAGAATGCCAACCCCAGAGACATGGAGAGCTTACAAACGATGTAAGATTAGCAACACAGGTGACCCAGAAGGAAGAAGGGAAGAAACGAAAGAAGAGAGAAATCTCGCTAGAGGAGGAAGAATCTTTGTTTGAGGTCCCAGAAAACTTTAAGAAGTATGAGATAGATGATAGGAGGGTCATGATTAGAATGCCTAAACGAGAGGCACAGTCAGGAGAGGCCTATGATAACAAAGAAACCACCAAGAAAATAGTAGTGGCCCTAGAAGAAGGAGAGGAGAGATGCACGTACATAGGCCATGACCTAACAGAAGAAGAAGAGTACGAATTGATTGCCTTGCTAAGAGAATACAGAGATGTATTCGCTTGGAGTTACAAGGATTTGAAAGGTGTTGACCCTGACATATGCTCACACACCATTCCCATGACTTCAGATGCTAAACCCTCTAAGCAAAAGCCCTATACATATAACGATAATTACGCTGCTAAGATCAAAGAAGAGATAGATAGACTGGTTGAAGCTGGATTTATCTATGAAATTGAGCACACTGAATGGGTATCCCCCATCGTAGTGGTGCCCAAGAAGAATGGCAAACTGCGTGTGTGCATTAACTTGAAGAAGGTTAATGCAGCCACTATTCGAGATAACTATCCGCTTCCCATCACAGAACATCTCTTAGAAAGAGTGGCAGGCAAGGAAGTGTACAGCTTCCTTGATGGATTTTCGGGCTACAATCAAGTAGCCATAGCCCCAGAGGATCAGCATAAGACAGCCTTTGCCACAGAATGGGGCATTTTTGCTTTTAGAGTGATGCCATTTGGACTTACCAATGCACCAGCTACCTTCCAGAGGCTGATGTGCCATGTGTTTAAGGAGTTCCTGAGGAAGAGTTTAGAAGTCTATGTTGATGATCTTTGTGCTCATTCCAATATTAGACAAACCCATATTCCTGAACTCAGACAAATCTTTGACAAATGTAGAGAATATCAAGTCTGCCTGAACCCAGAAAAGTGCGTTTTTATGGTCAGGCAAGGCAAGATTCTAGGACACATAGTGTCAAAGAATGGCATATCTACCGACGAAGAAAAAGTGAGAGCCATAGCAGAGCTACCTAGGCCAAAGAATGTCAAGGAAGTACAAGCTTTCATGGGGCATTGTGGTTATTACCGACGATTTATACACATGTATGCTGTCATTGCAAAGCCCATGTACGGACTTCTGACGAACTTTGAATGGACAGATGAATGTGAGAATTCCTTCCAGGAGCTTAAACGAAGATTGTGTTCAGCACCAATCTTGACCACACCAGATTGGAATAAGCCATTCCATGTTCATGTGGATGCATCCAATTATGCTATTGGATGTGTGCTTGCACAACCTACTCGTGAAGGTAATATGGATCTTCCAATTGCCTATGCCAGTAGACAGTTGAATGCAGCTGAACGAAATTACACCACTACGGAGAGAGAAGGTTTAGGCATGGTATATGCTGTTAAGAAATTTAGACACTATTTGCTTGCAAATAAGTTTAAATTTTTTACTGATCATCAGGCATTGCTGTACCTCGTAAACAAGCCTTGCAATACAGGAAGATTAGTGAGATGGTTTCTCTTGCTAATGGAATATGATTTTGAGGTTGTGGTAAGGAAAGGGAGGACTCACTTGAGAGCAGATCACCTCTCTAGGCTCACATCGGGAGAAGCCCCACAAGGAGTGTCAGATGACCTTCCTGATGCTTACTTGTTTAATTTGGAAGTGGTGCCACAGTGGGCTAAGCCATTGGTACCAGTATTGACATACGGGCCTAACCATCCAGTGGTAAACACACGGAATAGAGAGGTTGTAAAAGCCCAAAAGTACCACATCATGGCTGGAAGTATGTACAAGCACACAGATCAAGGGATCTTGGCTTGTTGCGTAGAAGAGGATGAGTACTCTAAATGGTTGCAATTAGCACATGAAGGTGCACTAGAGCAGCACCATTCAAAGCAACAAACTTTACAGACCCTAAAGAGACTCGGAGTACATTGGCCAACTATGGAAGCTGATGTCCAAAAGTTGTGCAAGGAGTGCCCAATCTGCTGCACTAAACCACCTGTGGAACACGCCACTCTTTATCAAGTATCTATTGTGCCAGATTGGAGCGAACCTCTAGTATCCTTCCTGAGGACAAACACATTCCCTCCAGACATGACTCTGGCTAGGAAAAGGAGTTTAGAACAAGAAGCCCTGGATTACTCACTCATTGGTGATAATCTATACAAACGCGGTAAAGATGGTTACCTGAGACTGTGTGTCCATGAGAGTGAATATCTTAAGATCTTAGAAACCGCTCACCAAGGTGTAGCAGGAGGACACTTTGGACCGGATCGGGTGATCAAGGCAATACTATTTGCGGGCTTCTGGTGGCCTACCCTTCACATGGATGCTCATACCTATGTGAAACGGTGTGATGTCTGTCAGAGGACTCAGTATCCTATACGTAAAGATGAGATGCCACTGAAACCTATGATGGGTGGACGTGCATTCTCTAAGTGGGGAATAGACTTCGTAGGTCCTATTAATCCCCCAGCTAAAGGTTCTCATGCGGAATACATCATTGTTGCAACAGATTATCTCACCAAGTGGGTAGAGGTAAAGGCTACGACAAAGAACGATGCTCAAACAACTGCCAAATTCTTGTTTGAGAATGTATTCACAAGATACGGACTACCTATAGAGCTTGTAAGTGATAGAGGCACTCATTTCTTGAACGAAGTGATTGAAAATCTACTCCAAGAATTCTTGGTAATACACAAGAAGTCTGCCCCCTATCACCCTCAAGCTAATGGACAAGCTGAGAGCACTAATAAGATCTTATGCAACGTACTGACGAAATTAGTGAACACTAAACGCTCTGATTGGGACAAACAGCTACACCATGCTGTTTGGGCATACCGAGTTGCCTACAAAACGGTACTCCAAGCCACCCCCTTTCAGATGGTATTCGGCCAAAACGCTGTGCTACCCTTGGACTTCCTGATTCCTACGTTGAAAGTAGCACAAGAGCACGAATGGACAGGTCATGAGCTCTCCTCTAGGATCTTTGACCTTGAACGATTAGGGGAAACAAGACTGAGAGCAGCTGCAGGAATCTATGCAGCCAAGAAGAGACAGAAGGCATATTTCGATGCCCATGTGAAGGATAAAGGCTTGAAAGCAGGAGATCTAGTCTTAGTCTATACACTAAAACAACACGCGAGGAAGCTAGAAAAGAGAGGCTACGGACCTATGATCATCAATAGGATCTCCACGAGTGGAGCAGTACAATTGGCCACATTAGAGGGTGATGTTCTCCCTAACTATATTAGCGGGTGCAGAGTCAAGTTGTATCAGGAACCCCTCACGGAGGAAATGCTCAGCCGACTCAACACTGCTAAGAAACGCAAAGAGGAAGAAAAGCGAGTTCGAGAAGAAGCTCAAGCAGAAGCTTTAGAACGCATCAGAAGGATGAAGTTACGAAGGCAAGGTAGAGATCAGCCTAGAGCGAATGACTATGCAGATCAAGGATATCCTATGGCCATGTGTGAAGTTGCAGGAACAAGCTCGCATAGGATAATTGATAGACGTCCTTTCATAACCATAGATATAGGACAAGGAAAGAGTGCAAGGACCGTAAGAGCCTTGATTGACTCAGGTGCAGCCACTAGTGCTGTTAAATTGTCTTACTGTCAAGAGTTGCAGTTACTTGTCAATCCTGTGGAAGCGTATCTCATAGGATTGGGAGGCGTGGAAACCCCTTGCATGGGCGAGGTGGAACTTCCTCTCTACATTCATGATGAGGCAATGACAGTTAAAGTACTAGTGTGTCAGGACGAGGATCTCACTGAACCTCTTGTTTTGGGTCAAGATTGGATCTATGCCCAAGCAGTCAATTTAAACCTAAGAAGTGGACTTCTCCAGGTTTGGGTCAATCATAGTCGAGTTACAGTAGAATTAGACAATGGAGCACTCAAGGAACTAGGAAGGGCACAGACTCCTGGTCCTTCCAGGGGTACACATGAAGATGACCATGCTGTTCTTGTCCAAAACTATGTGTTGCAGAGGAGTGATATTCGCAAACAAGGAGTCAGGGAAGCAAAGGAACTCCCTTCTTTTCCAAAGGCCAGAAGGAGGCAACAACCAAAGGTGGATCAAAGGCAGAAGAAGCCGAGTACTACCTATGTCCGGAATCCAAAGTACCTGCGCAGCGAAATGTCCCAGCAAGTGAAACAAGTGTGGGTGCGGAAAGGCGAACAACCGGTTGCACCACCGTCAACTACACGGGCAAAGCCTCTTATTAGTAACCAACAACACGACGCTAATAAGAAGTCTTTCAGAAATTCTTCTGCTAACGTGAAATCTATTTGGGTGCCCAAGAAGTCGATGAAGGCCAGCCCACAATCAAGAGAAATTTGGGTGCCTAAGGCTTGCTTGAGGGCACAAGTAGCTACGCCGAGGCTACAACCTATGCAGCATAACCCAACTACGCGTACAGCCAGTATTCACTCGTTCTCAACACTCAGGAACACACCAAGAACCAAGAGCACGCATGTAATCACTTGTAAATGGGTTCCTAAAAGGCCTCATTTTCAAACAGCGACACCGAGAAAGCTCTCTAGAGCCTCTACGAAACCGAAAGTAAAGCCCATCCACTGCATTTGGCAGCCTAAGACCTGTAATAAACCCCCCGACCCCAACTTGTAAATTCATCCCCACTTACTAACTTCATTAGTCTCCTAGGAATACCCTAGCAGTAACTACACTCACGTGCACCGAACACTTACTAACCCATTATTCGCCCCCGACCCTCATGTTAATATTGTGATGGGAACACCAACGGTCCTCCCTCGTCCTGTACAATATTAACACATGTTTGTATATTCTCACAGAAATAGACAGCAAGAAGTAAAATGGCAGATACAGTAGGAACTAGCTCCCAGGCAGGCACCAGCCCACAAGTGGTGGACATCGAAAGCCTTCCAGTCGAGGAAGAATTAAAGGAAAGACCAGTGGCATTACGGGCATTGCACGCCATACCGATTCAGAATCCTCCGCAGGGTCACACAATGCCGGTGGGCAAAACCTCACATTGGTTCAGTGACGTTGCTGGACCTCTGGGTGAAGGCACATATATGTGGGAGTCCGAGGTCGAATTCAATGGACGATGGGGCAGATACCATTTCTTTACCAGGGAGTTTGAAAGGCTACAGAATAACGAAGGACTGAAGCCAATATGGAAGAAGGCGGGGCTTTATGACTACTTCAAGTCCCAACTACCAAAGCCAGATTTCCTAAGATGCTCATATCTAATTAGTACCCTCACCCCCAGCAAAGACAAGAAAGGATACAGCTCCTTTGTGCTCCCATCACTCACAAGGGGCAACGAGCTGAAGCGTAGGGATCTTGAAGAGCAGAAGCAGCTACTAGAACAGCAACACATGACATTACAGGAGCAATACGCACAATTAGAAGCCAACCCACCCCAAGCAGATGATGAAGAACGACGACACATGGATGAACTGCTACATTCTCAGATCACGGAAAACCTGAAACTTCGGCGGAACTTGGGCCTCCTCCGCAAGCATATGTCTACAACGCTTGAGGAGAATAAAAGATTACAGAAACAGAATGAAGAAAATCTAGAGGCGGCCATGGAGGGTTCCCCACAGGAGATTGACCCAGAACGATTCAAGGCAATTCCCTCTGAGAATATGCAGGTGGTGTTAGAAACTCATGCAGATTTAATGGAGGCCCATGCCGCTTTAGAAAAAGAGAGAGATGAGTTACGAAGACAGTTGGCCACCCAGCAGACAGAACCCAGCCAGAGCATAACCGCAGAAGAAACAGCTGAAGAAGTCACTAAACTCCGGGCCGAACTTGAGGAATTACGCAGCAAGGTCATGCAATATGAGCGTCAGCCCTCCCCTCTGGTAGAGCGCGAGCCTGACGACCTGGTGCCAATTGAAGTAGAAGAAACATTCGAGGATCCCTATGTACCAATGCCAACACCCGGCAGTAAGCGAACAGAACAGGGCATGGACACAATTGAGATTGAGGCACCGGAATGGATGCAAAAGTTAGAGAAAGTAGCCACGACGCATGATGACAGGGTGGCAGTCCAAATTGCATTGATGTCAAAATTGGAAGAGGTGGTAATAAAATCTGATTATTTTCAGAATCTTTCACACCATAGGTGGGTCGGCCCATCGGATGATCTGTATGTGCCTTTTTGCGTGCTAATGGTGGATTATAATGCGGAGATCAAGCGCCACACCTCAAGGGAACCCACCTCTGCCACCCAATTTGCACCCGATGACATCCCAGAGAGTGCCAAGCAAGGACATATTCGCCAACCAACCTGGAGAATTCGGCTGCTCGAAACCTACCCGGAAATGGTAAGAACATGGAACAACATGCCATTGTACATCAAATATAATCCATGTTATTGCCCTGTGTTTCGAAGGAGATCATGGCCGGAGTATACACATACAGTGCTGACGATTAAAGGATGTGAGAAGTGGCTAAATTACGTGTACTTCGCACCCCCTAAGGGCGCACCTACAATTGGATATATGATTTCAACGATTCGACATTGGGGGGTCCGTTTCAAGAATGTTCCTGATATCATGACTCAGATGTGCCTGAAAATTTTCGAACTTATGCTGGTCACCTTCAGGACCTTCAAAAATGTCAAAGAACCGCATCTCTCAGCACTAGGATTTAATGAAGGGAACCAGGACCTTGTATACGACATGAGCACAACCCCATCGATCAATGTTGTGTATGCATGGCACGCTCGCATCAAATATCTACCGGCCTGCTTCAAACAAACGTTTGAAGAGATGTTTGTCACGGGATTCTGGGAATATCACTCCGAGATATTCATTCCTAGACCATCCCATCTCTTGCAGTTGTTTGCAGTGGAACAAGCTCTCCACTCCGAAAAGCTACGTATGCCACATCCAGAGGTTCCTGGGCCGGTAGACTGGGATGCTCTTCTGACAGATTTGGCCAAAGGTTTGCGAATTGCTGAACATCATTTAGCGCAGGACGTCGTCGAGTACTACATCCAAAAACCCTCTCAACAAGGGTCTGTCAGGGACGACAGACGCGAGAGAGGGGGGGGTGTTAGCAGCGGACAAGGGAGAGAAGGCACAAGCAGACAAGGGAGTCAACGAAGATCTGGCAAGTAGGCCAACAATTTTCTTCAGGAAGAAGCACTTATGAACATTCACGCAGATTTAGCACTAAGGCAACCTTAATTTTTCAACACCTCTACACCCATTAAAAGTGATTCTCATCACTAAATGCCATTGTAAATATCATTTCATCTTTTTGTAGCTCCATTTTGTGCAAGCCAAGGAGTTCTTGAGCTTGAGGAGCTTTAGAAGTATCTACCTGCCAATTTTCGTATTTTTTAGATATCGTTTGATCCCTCAAATCGGCCCTGGAACCTAATTTTTAACTAGGCCGGACACTAGGTCTGGACAGGGCCAAAACTTAGCCAAAAACTATAAAAAGAGCTAGAGAGCTCATTTTTGAGGTTAGATTGTAATTGAAACGAACTTGTAAGAGCATTTTTGAAAGTAATTGAAGAACTCCATTGATTCTCACTCTTTGTCTTGCCGTGTGTGCGCGTGTGTGTGTATGTGTGTGCGTGCTAGTGTGCTTCTCACTCACGCAGTTGTGCCGCCACTTGCTCGAGGTCTTCATACCATCCTCACGTCTTCCCGGATTGACATTAAAGGAGGTGCTACTCATCACTGAGCTACACCTTCTCCTTTCTCTTTCAAGGGCTCTTCTCTGAGCGCGTTCCTCTCTTTGCGTTTGTGTTGCTCCTGACGATGAGCTCCCCTCGCTCATGTACTAGATCTTGGGGTCCGCAAGCTCGGCCAACCTGTGGCGCTAGGCGAACCTATGGCACTCTCTTATAGAGACGTACCAAGAAAACGCACCAAAATGTTTGGTTCTAACACCCAAGGAAAAAGTGATTATACGAGACTTAATTTTGTTCAAATTTCTTGGAATCGGTCCAACTGGATTTCTTAGAGCCCACAATTGCTCTCGAATATCACATATATATATACCCGCTTCCACTCGCTTTTCCTTTGGTTCTTCTCTTTTTCCTTTTTGCACATATGCACGCACACCCACAATTCCCTCCTTTTCTTCACTCAACCCCCTCCTTTCACGTCGGGTTCACGTATGTGGTCAGGTTCTTGCGCGCTTAGGGGTGCACTCAGGGTGCCAAGAAAATTTGACTTGAACTAAAACATAGTAGTCGTGGAAAAGAGGGGTGACTAGGAATCTTGGTCTTGGTTAGATTCTAGTCACAAGTCAGTCCTCGATGTACGTGACCATATTTAGTTGTCCATAGGGCACACGAAGCTTTTTCATAATATATCAAAAGAAAGAACAGCAGTTCACACTATTTCGGATGAGAAGGAACATAGAAACAGGTTTGGGCTAAAGAACTTAGCTTACATAAAATGCAGCTTACACTTCTTAATCATTTTTTTTTTGTCGTTTTCAGAACTGCACTAAAGAGAAGCTTGATTAATAGGTCTTCGATTCAATGAGGAAGGGTTCCCTTTCTCTGATCTTGTTGGATTTTTCTCATTCATATATATATTAGTTTAATTGTAATGAATTCATCACATGTATTTCGTGATGGAATATGTAGACGCATAATATCTCAAATTTCCGTTTTATGCCTTCTTTTTCAAGACAAAGGTTTTGTGTCTAAAAGCAAGTCAAAAGTAAGTTATACTTTTCATTTTTTCGTCGTTCATCTAAGCCAGCATTTGTTAAGGAAATTGGATAAATGAGATGCATAAATAAGTCTAACGTTCGGCGGGTGCTAACTTCAAGTAACAATTGTACTGTGACGAAATATCATATAGACAGGCAATTCATATGTTTGAGGAAGATACTTCTCTACTAAGTAGAACAAGAATTCCATTCGCTGTAATTACAGGTATTGACAAGGACTAGCTTAACCCGAATCTCCAAGCACAATGATGTGGCGCAACCTTCTCACAAATCTTTAGATCCAGCAAATGTTCAAAAAAAAGAAAGCACTTAGATAACAGGAAATGGAACATGCACCTTTCACTATGAATATATAAAAAGTAGGAAAATTTGATAACAGCTTCTAGCTTTCTACAGCACAAACTTAAGTAAAATCCTTGCATGGAACCAAGTTGTTGACTTTCGGAACTACACAGGCAAAAATGGACAACCCCTCCACAAGCGCATTGAAGAACTGGGGATAAAACTCTATCATTTGCGTAGTTCATAGTGGAAGGAGTGAACAATACTATCTTTAGAAACATATATCATTTTGATCACGACAGTACTCTAAAAGTCAGACCGCAAATTTCTATGTTATCAGAAAAGAAAGATTTCTCGCAATGGAGATTTATTCCAAGAAACCATGTATATGCCTTGGCCAGAGAGAAAGGCGAATCAATTCATGTACCAACCTGTACCAATACTCGCGGAGACCAAATGATTTCTGGAAGATTGTACCATTAGCAGGAGGGGTGTCCTTCATTTATTTTCTTGAAATTGCCTCCTGTAATCGAAAGTAAGGCAACAAATTCTCTTTCTTATTGGCTCTGCCTCAATTCTTTTAATTTGCTCCTAGAAATCTCCATAGTAGTTCCCTTCAGCATGGAACTCCCGTGAGCTTCTCCTCTCACATCGGCCTCACGTTCATCTGTAGTAGGTCCTCCACGCAGCAGTTCTGATGACCGCAGACTCCCCTCCTCTTACTAACCATGCTCGTCGACGGAATAGCCCCTCTTTTCTCTGTTTCCCCAAAGAGCTGCCGCCTTCCTCAAGGTGCGCACTCCCTTTCCCCCGTTACTTCAAGCTCCTCTGGAAATATTTACACTGCTGCTGTACAGCCCTCTTGAAATTGCTGCGAAACTTTTGTGAAATCACAAACAAAACTGGCCAAAGAGCTGTAAGGTCCACCTTTGTTGTCAGAGTATCTGCATATGGAGTTTTAGAAAAGCCAGACATGAACCTGTAGCCCCCGTATGCATAAACTGCAAGGAGAACAAGGGGGCTCAAGAGCGTGTTGACCAGAGGGCCAACAATAGGCACATTCGAGATGACAGGAAGGCCAGCTCAAGCGCAACCAAGAACCCTTCTCTTCGATGCCTGCCGAAAAAAAAAAACACAGCCGCCCCCTTTCTCTCCTTATCTCCCCCTTTTTTTTTGGAATCCATAGCAGGCCCCCCTCTTCTATTCGTGGAAAAAAACGAGAGGGAGAGAGCGTGAGATGACTTTGCTCCTCTCCTTTTTGATAAGGCCCTTATCCCCACACACTCAAAATGTGTTAAGTGCAGTTTGGCATGCGGCCTTGATCACATTTCTCCACATCTCTGAATTTTTTCCAACGATGTGTCGAAGATCAATTTCCGGAAATCGGTCAAGCGATTGTATTTGATGTCTGATAAGAAAACATCCCCCCTGAAACAAAGCCGTTTCTAATTTCCTTTGCACATCAATATTCCCTATGTTCTTAGGAGGCTCCTCCATGCTCAATCCCTTTTCTCCACATCCCTGTAATCAATATCTCCACATGCTTCTCATTAATCATCACATTCATTCTTCAAGTACCTGAAATCAAATGTATTTCCTGCCAAATAGAACCACATTAGTGCATTAAAACCAACCATTTTCTGAGCTAACATACTCCCCTCTTCTTAATTGCGAAGTCGTCCTCGATGAGCCACTATTGCTGAAATAAAATCCAAACAACCATGAACATGTCAATTTTCAATTGGTTCACATACCTTTTCATCGAGCCGTCACTTCCAGTGAACCTGCACTCATTGAAGTTGTTAGTGCTCAAAAAAATCACTCATGAATACATACAAATCAGCCACTTCAATTGATTCAAGAACATGCACATATATGCAACTCCCAATCCAACATACATCCAATTGCTCATGCATACCATTATGAACATAGTCTCAACCAAAATAACACATGCATACCTTTCCATGTTTTACACATTCAACTGTCATTGCGGAAAAACAGAAACAGAAAGACCGAAATAAACAACAACAACTGAAATGAATATAACAGGACATGCAACATACCCAAAATGCATACCCCATTATTGCACCTACTATTCGCTATGTACACATAGTCCATGACCAGACACTCCTAAAGAATCCCCATTGTCGTCCTACAAAAGCTATCGAAACTCGAGTACAAGTCAAGACCTACATAAAAACCCTGGAGTGTCCCACACACTATAAAAACCCTCAGATAGAGCACACAAGTTATAAAGCAAGACTGTTGCATTACCTCGCTAACGCCTCATCCATAAGTACATATAGGGTCTCCGTGCCTTCAAGAATGTTGATTCAAAGTGAGCTGATCTGTCGCAAGCCATCACATACCAATCACACAAGCAAATAACATTCCCTTCCAGGCGATCATCGCCCTCTCCTCTCTCTCTCTCCCCCTCAGGAGTGGGGAATAATTTCATAGGTCAATTTTATTTTAATCACACGTTGGCCTACATTGTCACTGGATGCGATTCGTGGACCTGACCACCCGATCAGGTTGATTCCACCCATCTACCAATGCAATGCAGCGCACAACACACAAACACACAAGAATGACACATAACATATATCAGCTAGCCCATAACGAAGCTGGATGCGGCTCATGGTTGTGACCACCCGGCCACAATGGTTCCACCTACCTACCAACCCGTTATGGCGCGTAGCTAAGACACAAATATATACCTTCCAAGCCTATGGCAAAACTAGCTGCGGCTCGTGGTCCTAACCACCCGGCGAGGATAAATCCACCCACCTACCAACCCACCATAGCGCATTGGTACGATCACAGCAACACAAATTTTTTCTTTTCTTTTCTTTTCTTTGTTTTTTTTTTTCATAGTTAATTAGTTCACCCAAGTCCTGAGAATTAGGGAGAGGAAGAAAGGGACTTTCCCACTTTTCCCACACATGCATGCAAACATATACACTCTAGCCTTTGACAGATCAACCACCTCTTCACTTCATTCTCTCAATTACAGACACTACATATGTATTCATCGAGTTGACTTTTCACTTGGTAACTACAGCCAGCTATGCCTTAGTCCCTCGTATACCTATCCCTAGGTGTCCTAGAATGTGAGTCTCTGGGATGTCTCATGTAGCCTCACATCGTACTCCTATCTCGACAACTTCCCTAGAGCGAGTCAGGCTCAACTTCAGGAGCTCCGTCATCACTCCCTATCGTTAGCACATCTGCCCAAGCCCAAGTGATATCGTTTTCCTCGTTAGGCATTTCCCTCGAAGGATCGAAATAGTAATATCGATCTCCCGCCCATCCTACATGTCGAGTCAGGTATTCCTCAAAACACTCAATGTAAAATGCAACACCCAAACCCTGATTTATAAAGCATACCAGCCAATACGCTTCCTCAACATCGTATTCCGTCTCAAAGTCGTCGACATCTATGTCCATGCGGGCGAATGTTTGGTCCGAGAAATATATCCTTAGCTCGTACAAGTAGAGTTGCGTTATTTGGTCTGCCATTTTGTTACTTAGCTCCTAACAGTCTCTGCATAACACAAAAATATTAGAAGTCCAAAATTCTTGAGCTAGCACAGGATAATATTTATGACAATCAACAATCATAACTAACATATGCGCATATATATATATATATATATATATATATATATATATATATATATATATATATATATATATATATATATATATAT
This sequence comes from Ceratopteris richardii, assembly GCA_020310875.1. NCBI lineage: Eukaryota > Viridiplantae > Streptophyta > Polypodiopsida > Polypodiales > Pteridaceae > Ceratopteris > Ceratopteris richardii. The sequence continues at coordinate 115,377,874 of CM035426.1, read as the reverse complement.
ATATATATATATATATATATATATATATATATATATATATATATATAGCTATACATGTATGTACAAGGAGTCTACAACGTCCTTCTGTTGGATCTCATCTGGCTTCTCCCGTCTTAATATCACTTGAAATATGGTTTAACTCGAAGCGCGTTAACCTTCACGGGAGCATATTCTTCTCCTAAATCTTGAATTTGCATGGAACCATTGGAATTGAGTTCCACCACCTTAAACGGTGCTGCCCATCTTGTCTGTAACTTCCCCGGGAATTTATAATATTTACTATCATAGACTAGCACCAAATCCCCTTCCTGAATCGCATAGGTCCTGAGATTCTTGTCATGCCTCTCTTTACGTCTTCTCTGAATAGCTTCCAGACTTTGCTGTGCAATAAGTCTCTTTTCTTCTAGCTTGACCAGTTGTATGTACCTCTCCTTTAATGACTCTTCCTCTCCCATCCTGGCTTCGATAGCCACTCTTAATGTTGGAACTTCTTTTTCGATGGGAAAGATGGCTTCCTCGTCGTATACTAGGGAGAACGGAGTGCTCTTTGTCGTCACTCGGTAGGATGTTCTATACGCCCACAAAGCTTCCAAAAGTTTCTCATCCCAGTCTCGCCTATGCACAGCTACTGTCTTTGTCAGAATCTGTTCCAGCACCTTGTTGGTGACCTCCACTTGTCCATTTGCCCTCGGGTAATATGGAGTGCTTTTTCTATGTTTGATCTTATATAATTCCATTAATTCTTCGATTAGTTCGTTGACAAAATGGGTTCCTCTATCACTTACTATTTCCAACGGGCATCCGAATCGAGTGATGATTTGTTCGTACAAAAATTTAGCTACATCAACAGCTCGGTCAGTCTTCAGAGCTTTGGCTTCTACCCACTTGGTAACATAGTCAGTGCAGACCAAAATATACCTATTAGACCGACGTCTTGAGGGAGGATCAATAGGCCCCACAAAATCAATTCCCCACTTCTCAAAGGGCTTAAGAGCAAGCACCGGTGTGAGAGGAGCTGCATGTGCTAATGTGGGTTTGCCCATTCGTTGGCATCTGTCACATTTCTTACAGTATGTGTGCGAGTCTTTGAACAGCGTTGGCCACCAATACCCTGCCAATAAAATCTTTCTTGCCGTCAATTCATCAGCAAAATGTCCACCGCAGGGTTCGTCATGCAAAGCCCTCAACACTAGCTTTGCTTCTCCTTCCTCGAGACACCTCCGATAAATGCTCTCATGAACAAAATATCGATAGAGTTGCCCCCCAATGATGCTATGGTGCTTCGCCAATGCTAACAGTTTTTGCTTCTCTCTCTTGCTTGCTCATGGCGGATATTTAGTAGTGCACAAGATGTTCACCAAGTCGGCATACCAAGGTACTTTAGCATCAACCTGGAATAGATGCCCATCAGGAGCATCGTCGGGCACACCAGAGGTTGGCTCCTCATTAACAATTCGAGATAAATGGTCAGCCAATATATGTGCTTTGCCTGGTCTGGTTACCACTGTGAACTGAAATTCTTGGAGGAGTAGCATCCACCTCATCAACCGCCCTGATAACTCTGGTTTATTAATGATATACTTAAGGGCTTCATGATCCACATAAAACGTGAAATGTTTTCCCATCAAGTAATGCCGATAGTTGTTCACCCCAAAGATCATCGATAGGCATTCCTTCTCTGTGGTCGTGTAGTTCCTCTCAGTGCTATTGAAGTTGTGACTTGCGTAATAAATAGGGTGGTCCAACTTCTTTTCATCGGCTTGGCATAGTACTGCTCCAACCACAGTATGAGAAGCGTCGGTATGCACATGGAATTCTTTCGTCCAGTTGGGTGCTACCAAAATCGGTGCATTTATCAATCTCTCCTTGATCGAGTCGAATGCAACTTGACACTCTTCAGTCCATTGGTATTGTTGGTCTTTCCTCAAAAGATTTGTCAGTGGTGCCGCTATTGATGCAAAATCAATCTTTTCCACCTTATCCTCGTCAACCGCAGTCCCTTTTTCGGAAATAACATGTCCCAAAAGCAATCCTCTTCGTACTCCAAATGTACACTTTTCAGGATTTAATGCAATGCCTTTTTCAATGCTTCTCCTTAAAATAGCTTCGATCCTCTCCATCATGTTTTCATCGTCGCCTCTGATCGCAAAGTCATCGAGAAATATCTCCATCCAATCCTGCAAATAGTCTTGATATGCAGCTATCATTGCCCTCTGGAATGTGGCCGGTGCATTGCATAATCCAAATGGCATCACACGATATGCATATGTACCCCATTCTGGCATGAAAGTAGTTTCTGATTGATCCTCTTCATGGATTTGGATCTGGTTGTACCCACTAAAACCATCCAAAAATGAGTACAATTTATAGCCAGCCACTCTGTCCAAGATTTGATCAGAGAACGGCAAGGGGAAATGATCCTTCTTTGTGCGCTCGTTCAACTTACGATAATCTATGCAAATACGGATTTTCTTATTTTTCTTCGGAACAACTACAATTGGTGATACCCATTCGCTGGATGCGATGGGATATATGAATCCTGCTTCCAATAATTTAGTCAATTCCAACTTGATCAACTCCGAGTAGATTGGATTCGTCCGCCTGAGTCGTTGACATATTGGTCGGGTGCCTTCTTCCAAATCTATATAATGTTGGCAGATTCGGGGATCAATTCCTCTTAGATCATTGTATGACCATGCAAATGCCTTGCCGAAATTTTTGAGTGTGAACTTAATACAATCTCGTACTTGATCTGGTAGCTTTGACCCCACACTCAAGAACTTTTCTGGAAAAACTTCCCATTTTTCCAACCGAGCTTCTCGCGAATATTCCTTATTCCTTGATGAAGTTGTGATTGGAATGTGCTCTCCAATCACGCGTGCATGGTTAGCCAGTAAATCATTATTTTGTTCTTTTTCAACCGCACCCAATTTCTTAAGCTCAGCTTTTGCAATGGCTTCCGACACTTTAGTTTTGCTCTTCGCTTCTTTTTCCGATTCTCGACTTCTCTCTAGAATCTCTGCTTCTAGCATTCTAACTCTTTCTCTCAATTGTTGCACTTCCATTGCCGGAGCTAACTCCAACTTCAACTCATCTTTTGAAATTCCCTTCTCCAGGGATTGGGTAGCTTTATTTTCCTTTGCGTCTATACTCAACATGTAGCAATCAAATTCACTTGTATGTGTCAACCATCCTAGCAACTCCTGATCGGAATCGTCGTTATAGAGCAATGGATTTTGATACTCTCCCCTCTTCGTGTCTTGATTCTTAAAGAGCTGCAAGTTGAACCCGTCTTGAAGTAGATTCTTGTAGGTGTCCGTGTTCAAGGAAAACCTAGCTCGTGCAATCTCGTGCCTTGCTTTCTCCTTATCTTTCTTTTCCATCTCATCGACTATTATTGTTTTCTTCTTGTTGCTCGAGGGTGGGGATACTTGCAACTGAATCCGATCAGACTTTGGCCCTATTGAAATAAAACCTGTGCGCCAGTCATGCACACATTCGGCTTGCACCAGCCATGGCCGTCCAAGTAGGATCGAGAAGGTAGCCTCTGAGGTCCTTGGTCTTACTATCAGATAATCAAATTTAAACTCTGAACCGCCCACAACTGTGCTTACATTCTTCAAAAGACCCGCAGGCTTCACTTGTGTTTGATCCGCCATTCTCAAAGACATCGGCGTTTCTTCCATGTGGTTGAGGCCCAAAGCTTCCATCATGAACTCAGTCATCAGGTTGACTGCGGCTCCACTATCTAACTGAGCACCAGGGACTGCATACCCTTTAATCTCGACCGTCACAGCTGGAGCATTTGAATCAATTTGCGTCGTAATACTTTGAATGATCCCTTGGACATCTTTATCTTGTCTATTTTTATCTCGAGCTTTCCTCGGCTTCTTAATATATTCGTTATAGAATTGTTTCCTATAAGCAGGTGAACATTTTAGCAACGTGCCAATATCAAGCGTGACTTCCATGTCAGCAAGCAACTTTACAATATCTACTTCTTCCGAACTTTGTCTTTCCTTTCTACTCTTAGGAGCTTTCAATCTTTCAGGGAATGGTGCTATGCCTGGCACAAACTCCTTGGTCACTGGTGGAAGAATCTCAATCTCTTCCCCATCCTCAAGCTCCTGCTGCTCAGCAAATCCCCCAACTTGGTTTTCTACCTCTTCACGCTCAACGATCTTCTCTTGACTCCCTTCTTCACCTTTGCCTCCTGGATTCTTCTTCGAATACTCTTGAGTCCTTGTGACTACTGCCACAGTTGGATCTTTACTTGGTTTCTTGGCTTCCTAAGCATCCACAAAGTGCATTGACAAGCTAGAGCCTTCTTGAGGGTTCGGTGTTTTGAACACTACTCGGATTGTAGGAACGTGCTCTTGAGCTCTCAATGTGGAATGCATCTGAGTATCAACAAAATTCGAGGACCCTACTGGTCCTTTTTCTTTGCCGGCGGCAGCTCTTCGTTTTGGACAATCTTCATCAAAGTGGCCCTCTCCACTACAGTACCTACATAGTGGGGTATAATCAATTGGTTTCTTTTCGTTTGGACATCTAGATTGAGTATGGCCAAAGCCATGGCATCTCCAACACTGGATTGGACCATCTCTCCTTTGATCACGTGCGACTCCTCTTGGATAGTCTCCTCCTTGACCTTGAGCACCATATCCATATGTCGATCTGTTTTCCCAACGAGATGTAGGTGGGACACTTTGAGCGGGCAATCCCGTATAAGGTCTTTCTCTTGTATCTCCCGATTTCATGGTCCTCTCTTCATAGGCTCTCTTGTTGTAACATCGGTCCTCTGTGTGATTTGTTCTTCTGCAAAAAGTTCAACGCATTCTAGGCGGTGACCTATCTGTGAATACCCTCGAGACTGTAGGGCATTCTAAAGCCAAATGGCCGTAACCATGGCACTTTCCACACCATGTATTTGATGAAACACTTGATTCGGGTTTGTTGTGACCTCTCGTTTTACTGTGTATGTCTCCTGAGTCATTGTGATTGCTTTTATAGCTTGTGTGACCAACTCCAATATTCGTTCTTCAGTTAGCGCAAGCTTTACCTCGCCCGGCGTGCTAGTGGTGGCTACAAAAGCTGGAGTCGTCAATGCGGGACTTCCTTGGCCAGGATCTTTCATCGGTATGCTCCCTGGGCCTCCCATAGGCTCGTATAAGAGCTCCATCTTCCTCTTTTGACATAATTGTACTTCCTCCCAAAGCCTCGCTTGTTCCTTAGCATCCATTAAAGTCGCAGGTCTTGTCAGGCTGATATGCTGCTGTGCCGTAGGATCTCTCAATCCCGAAATGAATCTTCTTTTCAATGTCTCATCGTTCGGGGCATTCGCGCCCATCTTTCTTACCAACGTTTCCATTCTCTGAATGTAGTTATCGATGCTCTCATTGACTCCTTGTCGCAAGTAATCCATCTGTTGGGCCAATCTATCTTGGAAGCCTTGTCGTCGAAACTTTGCCAAGAAGGCTTCCTTGAGCATGTGATAAGTTCCACGCTCTTGTGGTGTTAGATTCCCATACCAATTGGCTGCCTCATCACGGAGAATAGCCGGAAAAATTCTCAACCTTTGATCCTGGTCAACTACATCATTGGCCTCACAGGTAACCTCAAACAGCTGGATAAAACTATCTGGATCTTCGTCCCAAGTACCTGAAAACTTGGTGAAGTCCCCCAAGTGAACCGAAATCCGCTGAGCCATTTCGAACAGAGGTGTGATGTCTATATCACTTCGATTCTAGAAATTTAGCACACGCGGCCTCAGGATCCCTCCTTCAAACTTTCGCACTTGATTCGCGACCCTGCTACGGGAATACACGTTTTTGACTGATTTCTTCGAGCCAATCGAGGTCCACTCACCTGGCGGTTCCCACCTTCTCCTTTCTCTTTCAAGGGCTCTTCTCTGAGCGCGTTCCTCTCTTTGCGTTTGTGTTGCTCCTGACGATGAGCTCCCCTCGCTCATGTACTAGATCTTGGGGTCCGCAAGCTCGGCCAACCTGTGGTGCTAGGCGAACCTATGGCACTCTCTTATAGAGACGTACCAAGAAATTCCCGGCAAACGCACCAAAATGTTTGGTTCTGACGCCCAAGGAAAAAGTGATTATACGAGACTTTATTTTGTTCAAATCTCTCGGAATCTGTCCAATTGGATTTCTTATAGCCCATAATTGCTCTCGAATATCACATATATATACCCGCTTCCACTTGCTTTTCCTTTGGTTCTTTTCTTTTTCCTTTTTGCACATATGCACGCACACCCGCAATTTCCTCCTTTTCTTCACTCAACCCCCTCCTTTCACGTCGGGTTCACGTATGTGGTCAGGTTCTTGCGCGCTTAGGGGTGCACTCAGGGTGCCAAGAAAATTTGACTTGAACTAAAACATAGTAGTCGTGGAAAAGAGGGGTGACTAGGAATCTTGGTCTTGGTTAGATTCTAGTCACAAGTCAGTCCTCGATGTACGTGACCATATTTAGTTGTCCATAGGGCACACGAAGCTTTTTCGTAATATATCAAAAGAAAGAACAGCAGTTCACACTATTTCGGATGAGAAGGAACATAGAAACAGGTTTGGGCTAAAGAACTTAGCTTACATAAAATGCAGCTTACACTTCTTAATCATTTTTTTCTTTTTTGTCATTTTCAGAACTGCACTAAAGAGAAGCTTGATTAATAGGTCTTCGATTCAATGAGGAAGGGTTCCCTTTCTATGATCTTGTTGGATTTTTCTCATTCATATATATATTAGTTTAATTGTAATGAATTCATCACATGTATTTCCTGATGGAATATGTAGACGCATAATATCTCAAATTTCCGTTTTATGCCTTCTTTTTCAAGACAAAGGTTTTGTGTCTAAAAGCAAGTCAAAAGTAAGTTATACTTTTCATTTTTTCTTCGTTCATCTAAGCCAGCATTTGTTAAGGAAATTGGATAAATGAGATGCATAAATAAGTCTAACGTTCGGCGGGTGCTAACTTCAAGTAACAATTGTACTGTGACGAAATATCATATAGACAGGCAATTCATATGTTTGAGGAAGATACTTCTCTACTAAGTAGAACAAGAATTCCATTCTCTGTAATTACAGGTATTGACAAGGACTAGCTTAGCCCGAATCTCCAAGCACAATGATGTGGCGCAACCTTCTCACAAATCTTTAGATCCAGCAAATGTTCAAAAAAAAGAAAGCACTTAGATAACAGGAAATAGAACATGCACCTTTCACTATGAATATATAAAAAGTAGGAAAATTTGATAACAGCTTCTAGCTTTCTACAGCACAAACTTAAGTAAAATCCTTGCATGGAACCAAGTTGTTGACTTTCGGAACTACACAAAAATGGACAACCCCTCCACAAGCGCATTGAAGAACTTGAGATAAAACTCTATCATTTGCGTAGTTCATAGTGGAAGGAGTGAACAATGATATCTTTAGAAACATATATCATTTTGATCACGACAGTACTCTAAAAGTCAGACCGCAAATTTCTATGTTATCAGGAAAGAAAGATTTCTCGCAATGGAGATTTATTCTAAGAAACCATGTATATGCCTTGGCCAGAGAGAAACGCAAATCAATTCATGTACGAACCTGTACCAATACTCGCGGAGACCAAATGATTTCTGGAAGATTGTACCATTAGCAGGAGGGGTGTCCTTCATTTATTTTCTTGAAATTGCCGCCTGTAATCGAAAGTAAGGCAGCAAATTCTCTTTCTTATTGGCTGTGCCTCAATTCTTTTAATTTGCTTCTAGAAATCTCCATAGTAGTTCCCTTCAGCATGGAACTCCCGTGAGCTCCTCCTCTCACATCGGCCTCACGTTCATCTATAGTAGGTCCTCCACGCAGCAGTTCTGATGACCGCAGACTCCCCTCCTCTTACTAACCATGCTCGTCGACGGAATAGCCCCTCTTTTCTCTGTTTCCCCAAAGAGCTGCCGCCTTCCTCAAGGTGCGCACTCCCTTTCCCCCGTTACTTCAAGCTCCTCTGGAGATATTTACACTGCTGCTGTACAACCCTCTTGAAATTGCTGCGAAACTTTTGTGAAATCATAAACAAAACTGGCCAAAGAGCTGTAAGGTCCACCTTTGTTGTCAGAGTATCTGCATATGGAGTTTTAGAAAAGCCAGACATGAACCTGTAGCCCCCATATGCATAAACTGCAAGGAGAACGAGGGGGCTCAAGAGCGTGTTGACCAGAGGGCCAACAATAGGCACATTCGAGATGACAGGAAGGCCAGCTCAAGCGCAACCAAGAACCCTTCTCTTCGATGCCTGCCGAAAAAAAAAAACACAGCCGCCCCCTTTCTCTCCTTATCTCCCCTTTTTTTTTTTTGGAATCGATAGCAGGCCCCCCTCTTCTATTCGTGGCAAAAAACGAGAGGGAGAGAGCGTGAGATGACTTTGCTCCTCTCCTTTTTGATAAGGCCCTTATCCCCACACACTCAAAATGTGTTAAGTGCAGTTTGGCATGCGGCCTTGATCACATTTCTCCACATCTCTGAATTTTTTCCAACGATGTGTCGAAGATCAATTTCCGGAAATCGGTCAAGCGATTGTATTTGATGTTTGATAAGAAAACATCCCCCCTGAAACAAAGGCGTTTCTAATTTCCTTTGCACATCAATATTCCCTATGTTCTTAGGAGGCTCCTCCATGCTCAATCCCTTTTCTCAACATCCCTGTAATCAATATCTCCACATGCTTCTCATCAATCATCACATTCATTCTTCAAGTACCTGAAATCAAACGTATTTCTTGCCAAATAGAACCACATTAGTGCATTAAAACCAACCATTTTCTGAGCTAACATACTCCCCTCTTCTTAATTGCGAAGTCGTCCTCGATGAGCCACTATTGCTGAAATAAAATCCAAACAACCATGAACATGTCAATTTTCAATTGGTTCACATACCTTTTCATCGAGCCGTCACTTCCAGTGAACCTGCACTCATTGAAGTTGTTAGTGCTCAAAAAAATCACTCATGAATACATACAAATCAGCCACTTCAATTGATTCAAGAACATGCACATATATGCAACTCCCAATCCAACATACATCCAATTGCTCATGCATACCATTATGAACATAGTCTCAACCAAAATAACACATGCATACCTTTCCATGTTTTACACATTCAACTGTCATTGCGAAAAAACAGAAACAGAAAGACCGAAATAAACAACAACAACTGAAATGAATATAACAGGACATGCAACATACCCAAAATGCATACCCCATTATTGCACCTACTATTCGCTATGTAGACATAGTCCATGACCAGACACTCCTAAAGAATCCCCATCGTCGTCCTACAAAAGCTATCGAAACTCGAGTACAAGTCCAGACCTACATAAAAACCCTGGAGTGTCCCACACACTAGAAAAACCCTCAGATAGAGCACACAAGTTATAAAGCAAGACCGTTGCATTACCTCGCTAAAGCCTCATTGTTGCTCTAGCACAATGGTGAGAACCACGTTAAGAAGCTTCACCTCCTTAATGTCAATCCGAGGGAGAGGTAGGAGTGATATGAAGATCGTGAACGTGAGATGATGTGAGAGTGAAGGTGAGAAGCACAAAGATGCACACACACATACACACACACAATGAAGAGACAAGCAAGACACAATGGAAGGTGGGAAATTAGCTCTATTACTCAAGAATACTCCTACAAGCTCAAGAATCACTCTAATCTCCAACAAGCTACAATGAACCAACCTCAAAAATGAGCTCTCTAGCTCTTTTTATAGTTTCTAGACTAGTTTTGACCGGTTTCACATCTAGTGACCGGCCTAGTTAAAAATTAGGTCCTAGAGGCTATTTGGGAGGGTAAACGATGTCTAAAAATAACGAAATTTGGTACGAGTATTCTACCTAAGCTCCTCAAGCTCGAGGACTCCTCGGCTTGCACAAAATGGAGCTATGGATTACAAAAATGGGGTTTTGTCTATGTTACATATGTTACAAGAGTGATGAAAATCACTGTTGGATGTTTGAAGAAGTAAATAAAAATATAATTGTTTTGAAAAAATGATCCGGCTGGCTCCCTGCTTTGTCTTCACATGCTTCCGTGGCGTCTGTGCCTCTGACTGCTTCCAACACCCCCCTCCCTCTCGCTTCTGTCGTCCCTGACAGAACCTTGTTGTGAGGTCTGCCGGATGTAATTGTGTAGGAGGTCTTGAGCGAGGGTGTGCTCTGATACACGAATACCTCGGGCTAGATCAGCCTCGAGTTTCTCCCAGTCGATGGGTTGCGGCTCGTCTGGTGGTGGGAGCTGATAGTGTGTGGAGTACACCATTCGTTCACAGGCGAATAATTGCAATAAATGTGTCGGCCTGCTTATGAATACTTCTGAATGGTACTCCCAAAAACCGGTGGTGAACATTTCTTCGAATGTTTGCTTGTAACATGCCGGTAGATATTTGATCCTGCAGTGCCAGGCGTAACACACCCGGAGCGATGGCGTTGTGCTCATATCATAGACTAAGTCCAAATTGCCATGCTCAAAGCCCGGGGTGTTGACATGGGGAGCCTTGATGCGCCGGAAGACTTTAAAGACCATCTGCATCATGTCAAAGATTTTGACAGTCATTTGCGCGGCTATATCATCCATAGGTTTTAATCGAGGGAGCCAGTGGCGGATCGTCGCCATCATATAGCCAACTGTGGGTAACGCGACTGGTGGCTTGAGATAGGGGTAGTTCAGCCAGTCTTGGCACTGCTTATTGTTCTGTAGCTTTATAGCGAAGGCAGTCCAAGAGCGGCGTCGTGGTACTGGTCCCCAGCACGGATTAAATTTTAAGTGAAGAGGCGCCTTTACCCACGTGCTCATCATTTCTGGATAATTTTGCAGTAAATCTTTGCGCCAGTCTGGTTGGTGGATTTCACCTCTCTGCGCCCTTGGTGGCAAGTCCTCTGGCTCGAATTGAGTTGCATGCGTAGGTTTCTTGCCGGTTTCTTTCTCTATGGTTAATTGATATTCTGCCATTAACATAAAGTATGGTTTATACTGAAGCTCATGCCCGGATATGTATCTTCGCGGGGCCATGTGAGCAAAGAATGGTGATTGCAAAATTTTCTCTTCAATTATGGCCATGGCATGTAGCTGTGCCTCTACTCTGGCCGAGTGTGTTGTTCCGAGTTCTTCTACTGTCTTCATCCACGCGGGGGTAGGTAGTTCGTAGGTCATCTGGCCTTCAGCCGTGACGCGTCCGCCTGGGATGGGTATTGGTTCATAAGCCTCTTCGAAGGTCTCCTCCACCGGGATAGTGACAGTCTCTTCCTCAGCTGGTAGCTCAGGTGGGGAGTCTGGCCTTGGTGGTGCTTCATAGATGGCGATTCGAGATTCAAGATTCACTACCTGGGCCCGGAGTGCGTTGAGTTCCTCTAAAACTTCAGGGGCAGGGTCCACAGGCGCTGGTAATTCCGATGCTACTGGTAGCTGTTGTGTTGCAGGTTCTCTGAGTTGTAGCTGTTTGTGATCTTCCTTTAACTTTTGATACTCTTCGTTCATACGGTCATAGTCCTCGAGCAATCTAACATGGTCGTCTAGCAACATCCGCATCGACTCAGATGGGATGGCCTTGAATCTGCTCGGACTTAGTGGCTTGTCTGGATGATCTAAAGCCGCCTCCAGGTTTTCTCTGTTCTGCTCTTGGAGTCGCTGGTTCTCCTCTTTAGCTGCGGCTAAATGTCTTCTTAATAAGCCCATATTTCTAGTAAGCGTCGCGTTGCGGACAGTCTGGGCTCTAAGTAGGTTATCTAAATCTGCGGTGGCTTCTTTGCTTTTTTCCTCACTTTCTATTTCTAACTTGTGATAAGCCTCGCGTAACTCCTGGTACCGGCTGTTCAGTGAGGCGTTCTCAATTGACAACAAATTAAGCTGCGTTTGTAAGTCGTTCGTCGTTTTCTGCAGCTGTTGGTAGGTGGTGCCGAGTGATGCAAACTCATCTCGGACTTGCGTCATACATGCGAACATGTGTTGAAATGCTGTGTCTACGGTGGGCGATAGCAGTAGTGAAGTGCTAAATGAGGATGCCGAGATGGTAGATGCAGTGGGAATGGGAATCGGGGTTGGGACTGTGGATGCAGTGGTGATTGTGGAAAATTGTGAAGTGCCTAAATATGAGGGTGTTGTGAGTGTAGTGGGTGGTGGTGAGGTGGGTGGTGATATGTCCATGCCATTGGACGTGTTTAATGTTGTGACTGTGAACAGTGGTGTGATTGGGGGTGGTTGCGTAGGTGTGAATACGGGATTTACAAACGTAGAGTAGTTTACAGGGGGAATAGTTTGGTGAAACGGGGAAATAGGGGTTATGGCAGGTTGGGGAGGTGAGACGGGTGAGAAGGTTAGCGGGGTCAGGAAGGGAAATGGGGTTCTTAGAGGTGGGGGAAACGTCGGGAAGGGTGAAGGGGCGAAGGGGTTAATATAGGGATGCAGAGGGCTGGGTGTGGGCCTGGTGGTATGAATGGGTAAGGAAGAGGTTGGGGCTATATTGCTTTGTCCAGGTGTGGATATGGGGAAAGCAGGTGGGTGTGCGGGTGATACAGGATGGGTTGGTGAAGGATGAGGTGAAAGAGGGGTCGAAGGGGTGGAGGTTATTTCAAGGATTGTAGCGGTATGTACAATGGTGGTACGGGGTGGCGAATCTACAAGAATGGTTTCTGCGGTTACTGAACGTTCGGGTGCGAGGCGTGCCTCCCTGGCTTGAGCTGAAGATTGGGCTCCTGTAGGTACACGAATATACTCCCCGGGTTTTGAGAGTAGTCGCACTCGGCGGGGATCAAATTGTGGTAGTTGTTTTCTTTGTAAAAATCTGAGTGCTTCATGGGAGCCAACTGATTGGACTAACTCTTGGAAACCTCTGATATAGGCGTCTTCGAATCCTCCTGAGATGAGTTCCTGTTCGATTAATGCCTGGCTCTCCTCTTCAGTTAACTTCTTTCGTGCCCAGACTTTCTCCATGGTACGATATAGTTTCTTTATGGCCAATGTATACGCTGCGGCTTCAAAAGTTTCATCTTCATATGTGCTGGTGTCGCCGTGTGTGTCAGTCTGTTGGCCTTGGCCCTCTGTCTGTTCCTCTTGTGAGTCCTGGCTGGCCTCATCGTCGCCTTGATCGTCGTCTGTTTCAGTTCTTTCTTCTTCAGAGCCCGACACAGCTTGTCCCTGTGGCAAGTCTCGCGGCGTAGTCGGGTAGCTGGGACGTTCATATTCCTGGGAGAACAGGGGTGCTTCGGAATACTGAAACTCGTTTGAGAATGCATCAGGCATCTCAAAATCAAATGTCGTGTTTATGGGGTCGGTCTCCATATGTGGTATCGGGAAAGAAAACGCTTCCGCACCAATGGTGGTGGGAGCTTCTGCGGTTGTGGTGGCGGGTTGTGAGGTGGTAGTTGCCTGAGGTGCAGCGGTACTCGTGGTGGCCTCTGTAATCACCGGTCTGGACAACCGTATGCGAATAGGCTGTACAGTGGGCTCAGCTTCTGTCTGTGGTCGCTCGGGAGAGGGTTGTGGTGACGGCGACTCTGGCACTTGGAGGCAAGGGATGGTGCCTCGCATGCGCTTACCAGCCCGTGTCCTACTGGGCTTCTTGGCTTTCTTCGCTGTGCTCTTGAATGCCTTTAATTCCTCTCCTGTCAATGCACGCTCGATGGGCAAGTCATAAGCCAAACACATATATACAATTCTTGTGAGTGCACAACATCCGTTAAGTACTTTTTTACGCTCCCATCTGTGCTGTGCCAGGTACATTTGATCTATGATCCAGCTTGCCAGATCAACTGTTTGAGGTCCCGTACATGCCAAATATAATCCAAACCATATTCTTTTGTGTGGCATGGTAAACCTGTCCTGAGCTGGAAAGGCAAAATGTTGCATGCATATTCTTAATGGCTTTGACAACTCAGGTGTGATGGCTGAAATCTCTTCCCACTTCGTGACATCCCCACGTTTCATTGGTTCTGGAATCAATCTCTCTCGGTCTGTGGGAGTGTGGGTTCCATGAATCTTGATGGCTGCTCTGATTAGGTCCTTAGAGAGATAAAATCTCTTGTAAGGTGGATCATCCACTAGGGTAGGCAAAATGAAGGTTCCTGGGATGTCCTTATTCTCTGATGCCAGTAAGGTAGTGATCAAGTAATAGCACCTATAAAAATCTGGTTTGGGTAGAGGATCACTGAAATATTCTGTGAAACCGGCTCTGGCCCAAACATGAGTTAAATCCTGGGTATTTTGTAGGGCTTCGAATTCTCTGGAGAAAAACTGGTACTTTCCCCACGTACGGTCATCAAAAGTCAGAGAGGATTCAAATATAAAGTCTGCGTCCGCGAGGGGTCCTGCCAGGCCCTGAAACCAATGAGAATTCCTGTGTATCTTTTCTGTGTAGCCCATAGGGGGGTTATCGATAGGCATGGGCCCTGGAAATCCCTGAAATTCCGGCGGTGGAGCAGTAGGGTGGGACTCTGCTCGTAGCACGTTGAGTGGTACTGCTGCTACACTGGGGCCTACTCCGGATGTTCCTTCGTCAGTTTGCATGGTGGCTGGTGCGCTAGTGAGAAAGATCTGCTACAAAAGATTAACACATTAGCATGGAAATTAATCATGATCCCATTAAAGTGAGACCGCAATCCCTTTCCATAACTGATGCGTAACCCGTGTAGCCAAGTGTTGTGATGTGATGGATGCAATGTTTCTTGCAGCACTAGTGCGGGTCTCTAGACACCTATATGTTTCAGATCATGCATACATTTCTTGATGAGATGAGATTACGAGTGGTGTGTGATGATGGTGTGTGAACTTATACAAGGTTGAAAGGTTAGTAATTGAGTACAAGGTTGTATGTTAGTCGGGGGGTGGTTAGGCAATGGGTTAGGGGAAGACGGTTGGACACGTTTCGGTATCCATTTCCTAAGAGTTCTTGGATGGGTGGTGGGTTTCTGCTGAGGGGTAAAAGGTGGTAACGGGTGTGGTGGTGTAGAGGGATGAAAAGGTTTGTAAGGATTATATATTACATGGCATATGGTTTGAGCTATGATACATGGTTTGGGTACCCAAATCTGCGTGGGCGTGGGTCTATGGGTAAGGTACTTCTTGGCGATCCACATTTGTCGAATGGTCTGACCTATAGAAGAAGGTCGAGGGGATGGTGGATGTCGATTCTGTTTCTGTTCTGCCTTTTGTTTGTTGATCTCTGCTTGGTTGGAGTTCTTTGGTGCTTTTTGTCCTTTTGGCACCCACATTTGTCTGGTGCCACTTCCTTTGGGAGGCCTAAACTGCTTTCCATGTTGTTTCCTCTGATACTGCAATCGGTCTGGGTTCCTTTGTCGTGGTCGACTCTGTTGTTGCTGGGTTTGAGAGGTCGGATGGACACTCTGCTTTGGAAAAGAAGGGAGTTCCAACACTTGCGTGACCTGCCCATCAGGAAGTGATGTCTTTCGTAACTTTAATCTAGGCCAGTCCGCAACAAGCTTGGAAGGATGAGCACCGTAGGGTGTCGTGCTCATTTGGCCGCTGATGCAACCCACCTGACCTCTGATTGTGCCCTTCTGCCCTTGCTGTTGGGTAACTGTCTCTTCTAGTTTGCAGGAAGTCCCAGGGAAGATCTCCTGTCGTCCTTCTGATTGACAACTGTCTATAGCCAAGCCCGAGTGGGTTGGTGTAGATGTGACGTGACTGGTCTGATTAAAGATCTTCCGGTCTTCCGTCTCATGCGTTTCGTAGGGTCTAGGGTCACAACCGTCAAGCGGAGTGCGGTTAGGGAAGTCAAGCGGTATCACTCGCTTCTGCTCTAAGGTTCCAATCTGTAAGGAGCCTTGTCTAAGATTTAGGTCCACTGAGTGATCGTATAGCCAGTCTTGGCCAAGGATTAGGGGTTCTATCAGGTCGTCATCATGGCACACTAGTAATTTCGCTGTCGTCGTCAAATCCTTAATGAGGATAGGAAGGTCCACCTCACCCATGCAAGGGGTTTCCATGCCTCCTAGGCCTATGAGGTATGCCTCAATTGGCCGCATTTCTATTCCTGAATCTTTATAGTGGGACCATCTAATCGCACTAGTCGCAGCACCTGAGTCAATTAAAGCCCTGAGTTCTTGGCTGTGGTGACCGTGCTCTAGCCTCACTGTAATGAATGGTCTCCTATCCACTATGCTCGGGTGAGTGGTTGACTTTACTTGACACATGGCCATGGGATATCTGGGTGATGTTTCCAGATGGTTATAATGTTCTCTTCCTAGTCCTTGTCTTCTTAGCTTCATGCGCTTAATGCGTTCTATGGCTTCTGCTTGAGCTTCTGCTCGTATTCTATTTTCTTCCTCCTTACGCTTCTTTGCCAACGTGAGTCGTCTAAGTATATCCTCAGTAAGAGGTTCTTGATATAACCTGACTCTGCAGCCACTAATGTAATTAGGCATTATGTCTCCTTCTAAGGTGGCTAACTGTACTGCTCCACTAGTCGAAAGTCTGTTAATGATCATAGGTCCATAACCTCGCTTTTCTAACTTCCGTGCGTGCTGTTTCAGCGTATACACTAGAACTAAATCTCCTTCTTTTAGGCCTTTATCTTTCACATGCGCATCAAAATATGCTTTCTGTCGCTTCTTCGCTGCGTATATTCCTGCTGCTGCCCTCAGCCTTGTTTCTCCTAGTCGTTCCAAGTCCATTATTCTTGCTGATAATTCATGGCCGGTCCACTCATGTTCTAGTGCAACCTTAAGGGTCGGTATCAAGAAGTCCAAGGGAAGCACTGCATTCTGACCAAAAACCATCTGAAAGGGAGTTGCATTGAGTACGGTCTTGTAGGCCACTCGATATGCCCAAACAGCGTGGTGTAGCTGTTTGTCCCAATCTGAACGTTTATTGTTCACGAGTTTTGTCAGTATGGTACATAGTATCTTGTTAGTGCTTTCAGCCTGACCATTGGCCTGAGGATGATATGGTGCGGATTTCTTGTGAATCACCATAAAATCCTGTAACAAATATTCAATGACTTGGTTTAGAAAGTGAGTACCTCGATCGCTCACTATCTCTATAGGCAATCCATATCTTGTAAAGACA
The DNA here is from genome assembly GCA_020310875.1 of Ceratopteris richardii. Lineage (NCBI taxonomy): Eukaryota > Viridiplantae > Streptophyta > Polypodiopsida > Polypodiales > Pteridaceae > Ceratopteris > Ceratopteris richardii. Next base: position 115,360,803 of record CM035426.1, on the reverse strand, counting down.
TTTTCAAATAAGAATTTTGCAGTCGTGTGAGCATCATTCTTTTTTGTGGCTTTTGCCTCTACCCATTTCGTAAGATAATCTGTGGCAACAATAATATATTCCGCATGTGTACCTTTTGCAGGGGGGTTAATGGGTCCTACAAAGTCTATACCCCACTTAGAAAATGCACGTCCGCCCATCATAGGTTTCAATGGCATTTCATCTCTGCGAGTAGGAAACTGAGTTCTTTGGCACACGTCACATCTCTTTACATAGGTATGTGCATCCATGTGAAGAGTGGGCCACCATAATCCTGCAAAGAGGATGGCTTTGATTATCCTATCTGGTCCAAAATGACCTCCTGCTACACCTTGGTGTGCAGTCTCTAGTGTTCTCAAATAATCGCTCTCATGAACACATTGTCTTAGATATCCATCTCGTCCTCTTTTGTATAGATTATCGCCAATAAGTGAGTAGTCTTGAGCTTCCTGCTCTAGACTGCGTTGTCGAGCTAAGGTCATGCCTTGAGGGAATGTGTTCGTCCTCAAGTATGTCACTAAAGGCTCACTCCAGTCTGGTATGAGAGACACATGATATAATGTCGCATGCTCTACTGGTGGTCTTCCACAACACACCTGACATTCTTTACACAGCTTGTGGACATCTGCTTCCATAGAAGGCCAATATACTCCTAATCTATGCAGAGTCTGTAATGTCCGTTGTTTTGAATGATGTTGCTTTAGTGCACCTAAGTGTGCTAATTGCAACCAATTCGCATGTTCTGATTCATCTACACAACACGCAAGAATCTTTTGATTATCTTGTTTATATATGCTTCCTGCTATTATTTGGTACCTCTGAGATTTGGTAATCTCTCCTTCTTTGATCTTTATCCTAGGATTCTTGGGTCCATAGGTGAGAATGGGAACTATAGGCTTAGTCCATTCTGGTGCTATCTCAAGGTTAAATAAGTATGCATCTGGTAGATCATCCGCTACTCCTTGAGGGGCTTCTCCCGAGGTTAATCTTGAGAGGTGGTCAGCTCTAAGATGCGTCTTTCCTTTCCTAACTACCACTTCAAAATCATACTCCATGAGTAATAGAAACCAACGTATCAGTCGTCCTGTGTTACATGGTTTGTTGACTAAATATAATAGGGCTTGATGATCTGTAAAGAACTTGAACTTGTTGGCCAACAAGTAGTGCCTAAACTTCTTTACCGCGTAGATCATCCCTAATCCTTCTCGTTCCGTCGTGGTGTAATTTCTTTCTGCTGCGTTCAGTTGTCTGCTAGCGTAAGCTATGGGGAGATCTATGTTACCTTCATTCGTTGGTTGTGCTAACACACATCCTATGGCGTAATTGGATGCATCCACATGTACATGAAATGGCTTACTCCAATCTGGAGTGGTCAATATAGGTGCTGAGCACAAGCGTCGTTTGAGTTCATTGAATGAATTTTCGCATTCATTTGTCCACTCAAAATTGGTCAAAAGAGAGTACAAGGGTTTGGCTATGATTGCATACATGTGTATGAATCTCCTATAATAACCGCAATGGCCCATAAACACCTGTACCTCCTTCACATTAGTTGGTCTAGGTAATTCTGCAATTACCTTCACCTTTTCCTCATCCGTGGAGATTCCATTTTTCGACACAATGTGTCCTAGAATTTTGCCTTGCCTGACCATGAAAACGCATTTTTCTGGGTTCAAACAAACCTGATATTCTCGACATTTGTCAAATATTTGTCTTAACTCTGGAATATGTGTCTGTCTTACATTTGAATGCGCACATAGGTCATCGACATAAACTTCCAAGCTCTTGCGTAAGAATTCCTTAAAAACATGACACATGAGTCGCTGGAAAGTAGCGGGTGCATTTGTCAAGCCAAATGGCATTACACGAAATGCAAATATGCCCCATTCTGTGGCAAAAGCCGTCTTATGTTGATCTTCTGGAGCAATGGCTACTTGGTTATAGCCTGAGAATCCATCAAGAAAGCTGTAAACTTCCTTGCCCGCAACTCTTTCCAATAGATGTTCCGTGATAGGAAGAGGATAACTATCTCTAATCGTTGCGGCATTAACTTTTTTAAGGTTAATACACACACGCAATTTTCCATTCTTCTTGGGCACAACCACAATGGGGGATACCCATTCGGTATGCTCAATTTCGTAAATGAATCCTGCTTCTATCAACCGATCTATCTCCTCTTTGATCTTCGCAGCGTAGTTATCATTGTACGTGTACGGTTTCTGTTTTGTCGGTTTTGCATCTGGAGTCATAGGGATTCTATGCGAACATATATCTGGGTCTACTCCCTTCAAATCTTTGTAACTCCAAGCAAAAACATCTCTATATTCGCGCAATAGGGCAACTAACTCTTCTTCTTCTTCAATCGTCAAATCATGCCCTATGTAGGTGCATTTTTCTTCTTCTCCTTCTATGGTAACTATTACTTTCTTGGTTTTCTCTCGGTTATCATATGCTTGTCCATCATTCGCTTTTCTATTGGGCATTCGTACCATGATTCTTCTATCTGCAATTTCATATTTCTTGAAATTCTCGGGTACTTCAAACAAAGATTCTTCTTTTTCTGACATTGTTTCTTTCTTCTTTCTCTTCTTGCCTTCACTCTTATCAGTCACTTGAGTGGCTAACCTTACCTCGTTCGTAATTTCCTCGTGACTCTGAGTGTGAGTCTCTACTTCGTAGAAATATTCTTCCTCTGATGCAAAGGGTGGGTCCATGATAATTGATTCTAAATCAAATTCGCTTGCGTCCTCAAATGCATCAGCGTCTGGTTCACACTCTTCTAAAATTGCATCGCCCATGATTGGCTCTATCGTGAAAACTGAAATGTCATAGCCATCCTCGTCACAGTGGGGTGTCCATTGTTCTTCATTGATGGCTACGTCCATGGTTGCTAGGATTTCCGCCCAACCATGGGGTTCAAACTCCTCGTCTGGGAATACTACAGGTGCGTAGGCTGGATCTTGAAGGGTTCGTGGATGTTGTTCCGCACCTAAGGTCCTTGCTTCTAAACGTTCTTCCTCTTGTTTGGCTACTTTACACATCCATAAATGGGTATCCTCATGCAACCAAGAAGGATCTGATTCTAATGAGTGCACGGATTCCGTCTCTGCTGGTGTCTTATGGATGGTATTCCATTGTATTGGGGGTACATCTCTGTGTGAATAGTCTTTAAGGTTGACTTTGGTAGTCACTCCTAAATGTTGCAAGTACAAAGAATTAGTTCCCCAATCTTGTACAATTTGCAACTGACGCATGAATGGTCGTCCCAATATCATCTCATATGCGTGATTTTTAGCAAAGTCACAAATGGCGAAAGTATGCTCAAATTCTACACCACAAGTGGTGAGAGATATGCCTTCTAGTAAGCCTAATGGTTTTTCTATGTGTCCATCGGCCATTTGTAGCTTCATCCTGGTGGGTCTGAGTGCTGGCTTACCCCAACGTTTCCATAAGGCGGTAGTAGCGATAGCTACTCCGGCTCCTGAATCTAAGATGGCTTTCGTGGTGTAGCCCTGATGGGTTATTGGAAGATATGTGTTACCTTCCTCTCCTTCGCTTACGTCTCCAATCTTTTCCACGGGTATCTCTGGTACCTTCTTATGTGATCCTATCTGAGAGGGTGTGGTAGCTAGCTCAGGGAATTGATTTGCTACGTGCTTCCACAATTCTGGTTTTACCTTTAACAACTCCTCCAGAGTGAGATTACATTGTACTTTGGTATTCTTGATCACTTCCGTATTTCTAGGGATCACTGATTCTTCATTCCTCACTATTATTGTGGGTGCTCTCATACTAATAGACTTAGCTTCCCAAGGCCCTGTGAACTGAGGTAATTCTTGTAGAGAGTTAGACTCAAATCCTGTGGGTTCACTCAGTCGTTCCACCTCTGCATCACCATATATAGAGGGGATGTCTTGGGGAAATTGTTCCTGCAAATCGTCTATTTCTTGAATAGGAGGATGAGTTCCTTGTTCTTTTCTCCATTTCTCTTCTTGGATTTCTCTCAAAAATTCATGTGAGTACCTATATATGGAAGATAAATTGTCTTGACTTTCTGTATTGGGTACTTGAGACAGGGATGGTGCATTCCTTTCCTGAGTCTCTGGGACAATAGGGTTCCTAGACTGATCCTGTCTCTCTTTGCTTTCAATCAAGTGTTCTAGCCTCTCCATTAGTCCTTGAAAGTGTAGTTCTGGTTTTGCCATGTTGTTCCAATTAAGATATCTAGAGGCTTCGAACAAGGCTTGTGCTAACTCTACCATCTTCATGCAAAGTTTAGTTCTCTCAATCTCTAGATCAGCTCGAGGGTAGTTTTTACTCATTTCCGTGACTTGAGGTCCCTCTTTTATTCTAGCCTGATATGCACGAAACATCATGTCTAGATCTTCCGGTATGGGTTCCGCTAAGACTGATCCTGATTTCTGAGCTGGGATTTCTTGGTTTGATTCTTGTGAAGCCAATTCTTGTATTTTGGCTCTAGATTCTCTTAAACTCCCTTCCAACTCACTTATCTTTTTACTCCATTTTCTCTTTATCCTTTCTCTGGAATCTTTCCAAGATTTCGTCTTTTTACTACTCGATTCCGCAACTTCACTAGTTTCGGCTATTTTCTCATGATTGAGCTGTTGGTTTTGTAAGAGCGCCTGGGCTCTGGTTATAGCTTGGATAGGCACGTATGTAGGGTTAGATCCATTTGCGTTGTTTACAATACCTATCACGTTGATCGGTGTCACATTTGAAGTGTTGACTGGGTTCTTAGGACAATCTTTGACTACGTGCTCTTTGCCACAATCGGCGCAAAAGCCTTGGATGCTATAGTACTGCGATTGCCTTGCTATTGGGGGATGTGGGCAATCCTTTATGAAATGGTCTCCTTGGCACCTAAAGCATGGTCCTCTAGGGCCCTGTGGTCTCTGTTGTCTCAATTGGGGCCGTGGGTTTGGGTTTGCGTACATCACATTAGTATAGTCTGGCTCCCAACTAGGTTCCATTGGTGGACTATCATAATGATATGTCTCCACATGCTCTGGTGACTCCGTGTAATAAGCGGGTGGACTAGTTACATGGGTAGAGTCAAAACTGTTTGAGTTTGGGTCACTTTCGGTGATCAGGGGTGAAGAAGGCACTAAGGCCCTACTTAGGTTCTCTTCTGCAGCAGCGTATTTGACTGAGATGAAATTCGCTGGTGGGGGTGGCTGCTGAGCTAAGACGGGTTGAGGTCTCTGTTGAGCCTGGTATGGGTAGTTCTGAGGAGGCCTATAGTGATAAGGCTGAGCATTGTATTGGCCTTGATACCTACCTGGCTGCTGGTATGTTTGTGGGTAGTTCTGTCTCACAGTTTGTTTATTGTATGGGCAGTCCTGAGCCGTATGATTCGTGTACCTTCTCTCAATTGTACAATATTGGCCACTAGGGTTGGCGTGAGGTTGAGGTGCATTGGGGCACATGTTTGCCAAATGATTTCCACCACAAGTGTAACAACGTACATTTGTAGGTAGCTTGGGCACCTGTTTGCTAGAAACTCCTAGTTTTTGGGCCACTTTTTCTGCTAGGTCCTCTATCGAATTAGACAATTTTGTGGATGCTAGAGAAGAACAATCTGAGTCCTTATAGACCTTTGAGAGTTCTAATTCATCTCCTAGGTTGTCCTCGATGTCTATACATATTCTTACACACTCCTCTAGCGTTCTGGGTTCTTTTAGGTACACATAAGAGCGTAGTTTGGCGCTCAACAAGCCATCCAGGAACAGTGATACTTGTTTGGCTTGTGAGGGTAGCTCTTGCATTGGACATCGCTCGACATATTGTCTGAATCTACGACCTGCCAGTCTTACTGTTTCTTGAGGGGTCTGTTTAAAACTATGAATCAACGAAGACGTGTCATGTCTAACCCCACTTTTAGAGAATTCAGTAATGAATGACTCTAAAAAGTGATGGATGTCTCTAAATTGCCTTTGTTGCAGTGGTTGGAACCAAGTTAAAGCTGTATTCTTTAACGTTAGTCCAAATGCATTGTACTGCGTGAACATGTCTTCGACTTGTTCTGCTCTTAATACTTGCTTGAATTCTGCGACATGGTCATAGGGATCTCCTGTCCCATCAAAATAATTTTTCATTGATTTTACCAACTGTGTGGGTCTCAATACTCTTGCGTGTTCGCGTGGTCTAGGTAGAGGAAAATCATCTCTACCACCTGGTACTCCATGTTCTCTTTGTCTATCCGTCCTATTAGTGTTCGTGGTTGTTCTATCTCTCCCTATGGGGTGAGTGAAGCTTACTTCCGGTCTCTCGTGATGTACTTCTCTTTGATTTCCATGGGCTGAGGAAGTTCCTGCCCCTTGTTGATTTGTATTCACGTTTGTTCTAGGTGGAGGGAATATCAATTCACCTCTCCATGTGTATGTGTTTTTAGCACGCTCAGGCACCACAAAGACTCTTTCTGAAGTCTCATCCAGGTATACAACCTTTCCAGGTGTATCTGGGTCCTTGAATTCATAGATTGTAATGATGCCTACCTCACTGGGGTTTTCCTTTCTGTACCTCCAAAAGGCTTCATCTGTCTCTTTATTTATGAACAACTCGGTGCTCCTGTTATCTTGAGGGATCCACTCTGGGATGAGTACTCTCGTTAATACGGATTTCCCTCTAGGTGTTCTAGGTTCTTCTAACGGTTCTTTTCCTTGAAATTCCCCTTCTGTCTCTAATTGGATTGTGCCAAACTCATTAGTATCGTTTGGCTGCGTACTCAAGATATACATGGTTCCTTCTTTGTCTATGTACGCGTCTCTCTCAAACTTCACCACTGGTCTTTCCAATCCAATGGGTTGATCAGGGTTGTGCAGTTGCACCACTTGCCTCTGCAAACCATCCTCGTAGATGCGAGCACCTAGTCGGTTGGTTCGGAGAAACTCTAACTGCGTTCTATAGGGTCCTTCAGGTTTTTCTAAGTATGCTACATTAGACCCTCCTGCTGGTCTGTCTGTGCTAAATGCCATTTCTGATTCACTTGATTCTGAGCTCAACTCGTAGGGATAACTACTGTTCAATTGCTGAGCCCAAGATCGTGCGGTGGTTCTTACACTGGCCTCCGATGATCTAAGGCTTCTTCTGTCCGACTTACCTATATGTTTGCCTGATCTAAGGTTCATTAATTTTCTTCCTTGCACGCTCGATTACACACTTAGATCGTCAATGGTTCTTTTGTGATCAATTCTTGGTTCCTTTTAATTTCTCTTTGGATTCTTGTCTTAATATATGCGTCAGGAATTCGACTTTCGTTATGATTTTAAGTTTTCGTTCCGTCAGACTTATGTTCTTTTCTTTAGGTTTTCGCGTCACACACACCTTTACTTTAAGTCTTAAACTTGATAGAATTAGGTATCTTGAACTTGAGGCGTTCCTATCGTCGTTAATCCACAACTACCGTTTGACCTAAGCTAAAAATTGACTGAGGGGGTTGAGTAATCTTCCAACCTCGAGTCGATCTTTCTGGTTGCTCTGATGCCCTGTTGCCCAAGAAGCCGTGCTTCCCAAGCTCTGCTGTCTTCACTACCTTGCTTGCTTGCCTTGGATTGCCCTTGCTAGACCTGGAAAATTCCAATGTTAGACCAATTCACAAGATGATTAAACACTTGAGTATATACACCTTTTAAGCTCAAATTTTCAATGTGTGCCCCCTGACTTCCTAGTCCCTAACTAGGTGAACCTCAAATTAGCTTATCCAGAAATAGATGTATTCTTTATGAAAAAAAACAGTTGAGGTCACGTAGTACTCGTCACGAGCTTTCTAACGAGCTATTAAGCTCAAAAAACGGACTTCGGATGAGAAAGTTACACGCGTTCAGGCCCTGGGGGGTAAAAATTGACAATCCAATTTTCCCTCAAATATGAACTAAGGGGTCTCCTATGAGTCTAATGGTCCAAAAATTTTCCAAAAATACCCTCAAATTTGGTCAAAAATTGAAGTCCAAAATTTGCGATGGGGGTGGGCAATCGCGATGGTCTGGGACCGTCGCGATGGTCCGAAAAAAACGAACAATCGCGATGGCGCGGGTCAACGGTCAAAGTTGGACAATCGCGATGGCCCGAAAAAGCGAACCGTCGCGATGGCGTGAGGTCGAACCGTCGCGATGGTCCAAAAAATGAACCGTCGCGATGGCGTGGAAATGGACCGTCGCGATGGCGTGATCGGGCGGACAATCGCGATGGCGCGGTCAACGGTCAACGGTGGACAATCGCGATGGTCCGAAGTGAACCGTCGCGATGGTCCGAGATGCGATGGCTTGAGCCAATCGCGATGGTCCGATTTTGGGCTGTCGCGATGGTCCAAAAGTTGAACCGTCGCGATGGTCTAACGTGACACGTGGCACTGTCGTGGCGATGGCCCGAGCCAATCGCGATGGTCCGAGCTCAGTGAACCGTCGCGATGGTCCAAGTGGACCGTCGCGATGGCTCAAGTGAACCGTCGCGATGGTCCGAAAAAGCGAACCGTCGCGATGGTCCGGCCGAGCCGTCGCGATGGCGTGAGCCTATCGCGATGGTGCGACACAATCGCGATGGTCCGAGCCAATCGCGATGGTCCACCAAATGACGAATTTTTGGGATGCGAGTATGGATTCCTAGTGGCGCAGGTGTGCTCTTCACGCTGGTGTGGTCGCCTTCTCCAAATTCCGAACTTGGCGGACCATCGCGATGGTCCAACACAGTCGGAAATTTCTGACAGAAACTGAAATTTTTACCTTTTGGAAGCTTTCCTGATGCTCTGAAGCTCTGTACCTGCAAGAAAACTCAAGAAAACACAAGTGCATACAAGCGCAAAAACTCTCTCTCGCTCTCTCGCACGCACAAATGAGGGGAAATGAGGTGAATGGGTGGATATGGTGAATTTTCTGATTTTTTTGGAAATGGAGATGATGATGCGATGATGAAGAAGGAGTGTGGGGAAGGTGAAAAACACTAATAATTAAGTAAAAACAACAACAAAAACTGAAATTTTTACCTTCCAACGCCTCTTCTTGCTATACTCTTACCATCACACATTCGTCCTAGACTCGATCCCCGGCAACGGCGCCAAATTTGGTGTTGCTCTAGCACAATGGTGAGAACCACGTTAAGAAGCTTCACCTCCTTAATGTCAATCCGAGGGAGAGGTAGGAGTGATATGAAGATCGTGAACGTGAGATGATGTGAGAGTGAAGGTGAGAAGCACAAAGATGCACACACACATACACACACACAATGAAGAGACAAGCAAGACACAATGGAAGGTGGGAAATTAGCTCTATTACTCAAGAATACTCCTACAAGCTCAAGAATCACTCTAATCTCCAACAAGCTACAATGAACCAACCTCAAAAATGAGCTCTCTAGCTCTTTTTATAGTTTCTAGACTAGTTTTGACCGGTTTCACATCTAGTGACCGGCCTAGTTAAAAATTAGGTCCTAGAGGCTATTTGGGAGGGTAAACGATGTCTAAAAATAACGAAATTTGGTACGAGTATTCTACCTAAGCTCCTCAAGCTCGAGGACTCCTCGGCTTGCACAAAATGGAGCTATGGATTACAAAAATGGGGTTTTGTCTATGTTACATATGTTACAAGAGTGATGAAAATCACTGTTGGATGTTTGAAGAAGTAAATAAAAATATAATTGTTTTGAAAAAATGATCCGGCTGGCTCCCTGCTTTGTCTTCACATGCTTCCGTGGCGTCTGTGCCTCTGACTGCTTCCAACACTCATCCATAAGTACATATAGAGTCTTCGTGCCTTCAAGAATGTTGATTCAAAGTGAGCTGATCTGTCGCAAGCCATCACATACCAATCACACAAGCAAATAACGTTCCCTTCCAGGCGATCATAGCCCTCTCCTCTCTCTCTCTCCCCCTCAGGAGTGGGGAATAATTTCATAGGTCAATTTTATTTTAATCACATGTTGGCCTACATTGTCACTGGATGCGATTCGTGGACCTGACCACCCGTCAGGTTGATTCCACCCATCTACCAATGCAATGCAGCGCACAACACACAAACACACAAGAATGACACATAACATATATCAGCTAGCCCATAACGAAGCTGGATGCGGCTCATGGTTGTGACCACCCGGCCACAATGGTTCCACCTACCTACCAACCCGTTGTGGCGCGTAGCTAAGACACAAACATATACCTTCCAAGCCTATGGCGAAACTAGCTGCGGCTCGTGGTCCTAACCACCCGGCGAGGATAAATCCACCCACCTACCAACCCACCATAGCGCATTGGTACGATCACAGCAACACAAATTTTTTCTTTTCTTTTCTTTTCTTCGTTTTTTTTTTCATAGTTAATTAGTTCACCCAAGTCCTGAGAATTAGGGAGAGGAAGAAAGGGACTTTCCCACTTTTCCGACACATGCATGCAAACATATACACTCTAGCCTTTGACAGATCAACCACCTCTTCACTTCATTCTCTCAATTACAGACACTACATATGTATTCATCGAGTTGAATTTTCACTTGGTAACTACAGCCAGCTATGCCTTAGTCCCTCGTATACCTATCCCTAGGTGTCCTAGAATGTGAGTCTCTGGGATGTCTCATGTATCCTCACATCGTACTCGTATCCCGACAACTTCCCTAGGGCGAGTCAGGCTCAACTTCAGGAGCTCCGTCATCACTCCCTATCGTTAGCACATCTGCCCAAGCCCAAGTGATATCGTTTTCCTCGTTAGGCATTTCCCTCGAAGGATCGAAATAGTAATATCGATCTCCCGCCCATCCTACATGTCGAGTCAGGTATTCCTCAAAACACTCAATGTAAAATGCAACACCTAAACCCTGATTTATAAAGCATACCAGCCAATGCGCTTCCTCAACATCGTATTCCGTCTCAAAGTCGTCGACATCTATGTCCATGTGGGCGAATGTTTGGTCCGAGAAATATATCCTTAGCTCGTACAAGTAGAGTTGCGTTATTTGGTCTGCCATTTTGTTACTTAGCTCCTAACAGTCTCTGCATAACACAAAAATATTAGAAGTCCAAAATTCTTGAGCTAGCACAGGATAATATTTATGACAATCAACAATCATAAAGCATATATATATATATATATATATATATATATATATATATATATATATATATATATATATATATATATATATATATATATATATATATATATATATAACTATACATGTATGTACAAGGAGTCTACTACGTCCTTCTGTTGGATCTCATCTGGCTTCTCCCGTCTTAATATCACTTGAAATATGGTTTAACTTGAAGCGCGTTAACCTTCACGGGAGCATATTCTTCTCCTAAATCTTGAATTTGCCTGGAACCATTGGAATTGAGTTCCACCACCTTAAACGGTCTTGCCCATCTTGTCTGTAACTTCCCCGGGAATTTATAATATTTACTATCATAGACTAGCACCAAATCCCCTTCCTGAATCGCATAGGTCCTGAGATTCTTGTCATGCCTCTCTTTACGTCTTCTCTGAATAGCTTCCAGACTTTGCTGTGCAATAAGTCTCTTTTCTTCTAGCTTGACCAGTTGTATGTACCTCTCCTTTAATGACTCTTCCTCTCCCATCCTGGCTTCGATAGCCACTCTTAATGTTGGAACTTCTTTTTCGATGGGAAAGATGGCTTCCTCGCCGTATACTAGGGAGAACGGAGTGCTCTTTGTCGTCACTCGGTAGGATGTTCTATACGCCCACAAAGCTTCCAAAAGTTTCTCATCCCAGTCTCGCCTATGCACAGCTACTGTCTTTGTCAGAATCTGTTCGAGCACCTTGTTGGTGACCTCCACTTCTCCATTTGCCCTCGGGTAATATGGAGTGCTTTTTCTATGTTTGATCTTATATAATTCCATTAATTCTTCGATTAGTTCGTTGACAAAATGGGTTCCTCTATCACTTACTATTTCCAACGGGCATCCGAATCGAGTGATGATTTGTTCGTACAAAAATTTAGCTACATCAATAGCTCGGTCAGTCTTCAGAGCTTTGGCTTCTACCCACTTGGTAACATAGTCAGTGCAGACCAAAATATACCTATTAGACCGACGTCTTGAGGGAGGATCAATAGGCCCCACAAAATCAATTCCCCACTTCTCAAAGGGCTTAAGAGCAAGCACCGGTGTGAGAGGAGCTGCATGTGCTAATGTGGGTTTGCCCATTCGTTGGCATCTGTCACATTTCTTATAGTATGTGTGTGAGTCTTTGAACAGCGTTGGCCACCAATACCCTGCCAATAAAATCTTTCTTGCCGTCAATTCACCAGCAAAATGTCCACTACAGGGTTCGTCATGCAAAGCCCTCAACACTAGGTTTGCTTCTCCTTCCTCGAGACACCTTCGATAAATGCTCTCATCAACAAAATATCGATAGAGTTACCCCCCAATGATGCTATGGTGCTTCGCCAATGCTAACAGTTTTTGCTTCTCTCTCTTGCTTGCTCCTGGCGGATATTTAGTAGTGCACAAGAAGTTCACCAAGTCGGCATACCAAGGTACTTTAGCATCAACCTGGAATAGATGCCCATCAGGAGCATCGTCGGGCACACCAGAGGTTGGCTCCTCATTAACAATTCGAGATAAATGGTCAGCCAATATATGTGCTTTGCCTGGTCTGGTTACCACTGTGAACTGAAATTCTTGGAGGAGTAGCATCCACCTCATCAACCGCCCTCATAACTCTGGTTTATTAATGATATACTTAAGGGCTTCATGATCCACATAAAACGTGCAATGTTTTCCCATCAAGTAATGCCGATACTTGTTCACCGCAAAGATCATCGAGAGGCATTCCTTCTCTGTGGTCGTGTAGTTCCTCTCAGTGCTATTCAAGTTGCGACTTGCGTAATAAATAGGGTGGTCCAACTTCTTTTCATCGGCTTGGCATAGTACTGCTCCAACCGTAGTATGAGAAGCGTCGGTATGCACATGGAATTCTTTCGTCCAGTTGGGTGCTACCAAAATCGGTGCATTTATCAATCTCTCCTTGATCGAGTCGAATGCAACTTGACACTCTTCAGTCCATTGGTATTGTTGGTCTTTCCTCAAAAGATTCGTCAGTGGTGCCGCTATTGATGCAAAATTTAATATAAAACGTCGATAATAATTCGCATGCCCCAAGAATCCTCTGAGTTGCCGCAAGTTTTGCGGAGGTGGAAGTTGTCCAATCTTTTCCACCTTATCCTCGTCAACCGCAATCCCTTTTTCGGAAATAACATGTCCCAAAAGCAATCCTCTTCGTACTCCAAATGTACACTTTTCAGGATTTAATGCAATGCCTTTTTCAATGCTTCTCCTTAAAATAGCTTCGATCCTCTCCATCATGTTTTCATCGTCGCCTCTGATCGCAAAGTCATCGAGAAATATCTCCATCCAATCCTGCAAATAGTCTTGATATGCAGCTATCATTGCCCTCTGGAATGTGGCCGGTGCATTGCATAATCCAAATGGCATCACACGATATGCATATGTACCCCATTCTGTCGTGAAAGTAGTTTTTGATTGATCCTCTTCATGGATTTGGATCTGGTTGTACCCACTAAAACCATCCAAAACTGAGTACAATTTATGGCAAGCCACTCTGTCCAAGATTTGATCAGTGAACGGCAAGGGGAAATGATCCTTCTTTGTGCGCTCGTTCAACTTACGATAATCTATGCAAATACGGATTTTCTTATTTTTCTTCGGAACAACTACAATTGGTGATACCCATTCGCTGGATGCGATGGGATATATGAATCCTGCTTCCAATAATTTAGTCAATTCCAACTTGATCAATTCCGAGTAGACTGGATTCGTCTGCCTGAGTCGTTGACATATTGGTCGGGTGCCTTCTTCCAAATCTATATAATGTTGGCAGATTCGGGGATCAATTCCTCTCAGATCATTGTATGACCATGCAAAGGCCTTGCCGAAATTTTTGAGTGTCAACTTAATACAATCTCGTACTTCATCTGGTAGCTCTGACCCCACACTCTTGAGTCCTTGAGTCCTTGTGACTACTGCCACAGTTGGATCTTTACTTGGTTTCTTGGCTTCGAAAGCATCCACAAAGTGCATTGACGAGCTAGAGCCTTCTTGAGGGTTCGGTGTTTTGAACACTACTCCGATTGTAGGAACGTGCTCTTGAGCTCTCAATGTGGAATGCATCTGAGTATCAACAAAATTCGAGGACCCTACTGGTCCTTTTTCTTTGCCGGCGGCAGTTCTTTGTTTTGGACAATCTTCATCAAAGTGGCCCTCTCCACTACAGTACCTACATAGTGGGGTATAATCAATGGTTTCTCTTCGTTTGGACATCTAGATTGAGTATGGCCAAAGCCATGGCATCTCCAACACTGGATTGGACCATCTCTCCTTTGATCACGTGCGACTCCTCTTGGATAGTCTCCTCCTTGACCTTGAGCACCATATCCATATGTCGATCTGTTTTCCCAACAAGATGTAGGTGGGACACTTTGAGCGGGCAATCCCGTATAAGGTCTTTCTCTTGTATCTCCCGATTTCATGGTCCTCTCTTCATAGGCTCTCTTGTTGTAACATCGGTCCTCTGTGTGATTTGTTCTTCCACAAAAAGTGCAACGCATTCTAGGCGGTGACCTATCTGTGAATACCCTCGAGACTGTAGGGCATTCTGAAGCCAAATGGCCGTAACCATGGCACTTTCCACACCATGTATTTGATCGAAACACTTGATTCAGGTTTGTTGTGACCTCTGGTTTTACTGTGTATGTCTCCTGAGTCATTGTGACTGCTTTTATAGCTTGTGTGACCAACTCCAATATTCGTTCTTCAGTTAGCGCAAGCTTTACCTCGCCTGGCATGCTAGTGGCGGCTACAAAAGCTGGAGTCGTCAATGCGGGACTTCCTTGGCCAGGATCTTTCATCGGTATGCTCCCTGGGCCTCCCATAGGCTCGTATAAGAGCTCCATCTTCCTCTGTTGACATAATTGTACTTCCTCCCAAAGCCTCGCTTGTTCCTTAGCATCCATTAAAGTCGCAGGTCTTGTCAGGCTGATATGCTGCTGTGCCGTAGGATCTCTCAATCCCGAAATGAATCTTCTTTTCAATGTCTCATCGTTCGGGGCATTCGCGCCCATCTTTCTTACCAACGTTTCCATTCTCTAAATGTAGTTATCGATGCTCTCATTGACTCCTTGTCGCAAGTAATCCATCTGTTGGGCCAATCTATCTTGGAAGCCTTTTCGTCAAAACTTTGCCAAGAAGGCTTCCTTGAGCATCTGATAAGTTCCACGCTCTTGTGGTGTCAGATTCCCATACCAATTGGCTGCCTCATCACAGAGAATAGCCAGAAAAATTCTCAACCTTTGATCCTGGTCAACTACATCATTGGCCTCACAGGTAACCTCAAACAGCTGGATAAAACTATCCGGATCTTCGTCCCAAGTACCTAAAAACTTGGTGAAGTCCCCCAAGTGAACCGAAATCCGCTGAGCCATTTCGAACAGAGGTGTGATGTCTATATCACTTCTATCCCAGAAATTTAGCACACGCAGCCTCAGGATCCCTCCTTCAAACTTTCGCACTTGATTCGCGACCCTCCTACGGGAATACCCGTTTTTTACTGATTTCTTCGAGCCAATCGAGGTCCACTCACCTGGCGGTTCCCACCTTCGCCTTTCTCTTTCAAGGGCTCTTCTCTAAGCGCGTTCCTCTCTTTGCGTTTGTGTTGCTCCTGACGATGAGCTCCCCTCGCTCATGTACTAGATCTTGGGGTCCGCAAGCTCGGCCAACCTGTGGCGCTAGGCGAACCTATGGCACTCTCTTATAGAGACGTACCAAGAAATTCCCGGCAAACGCACCAAAATGTTTGGTTCTAACGCCCAAGGAAAAAGTGATTATACGAGACTTTATTTTGTTCAAATCCCTCGGAATCGGTCCAATTGGATTTCTTAGAGCCCACAATTGCTCTCGAATATCACATATATATATATATACCCGCTTCCACTCACTTTTCCTTTGGTTCTTTTCTTTTTCCTTTTTGCACATATGCACGCACACCCGCAATTCCCTCCTTTTCTTCACTCAACCCCCTCCTTTCACGTCGGGTTCACGTATGTGGTCAGGTTCTTGCGCGCTTAGGGGTGCACTCAGGGTGCCAAGAAAATTTGACTTGAACTAAAACATAGTAGTCGTGGAAAAGAGGGGTGACTAGGAATCTTGGTCTTGGTTAGATTCTAGTCACAAGTCAGTCCTCGATGTACGTGACCATATTTAGTTGTCCATAGGGCACACGAAACTTTTTCGTAATATATCAAAAGAAAGAACAGCAGTTCACACTATTTCGGATGAGAAGGAACATAGAAACAGGTTTGGGCTAAAGAACTTAGCTTACATAAAATGCAGCTTACACTTCTTAATCATTTTTTTCTTTTTTGTCGTTTTCAGAACTGCACTAAAGAGAAGCTTGATTAATAGGTCTTCGATTCAATGAGGAAGGGTTCCCTTTCTATGATCTTGTTGGATTTTTCTCATTCATATATGTATTAGTTTAATTGTAATGAATTCATCACATGTATTTCCTGATGGAATATGTAGACGCATAATATCTCAAATTTCCGTTTTATGCCTTCTTTTTCAAGACAAAGGTTTTGTGTCTAAAAGCAAGTCAAAAGTAAGTTATACTTTTCATTTTTTCTTCGTTCATCTAAGCCAGCATTTGTTAAGGAAATTGGATAAATGAGATGCATAAATAAGTCTAACGTTCGGCGGGTGCTAACTTCAAGTAACAATTGTACTGTGACGAAATATCATATAGACAGGCAATTCATATGTTTGAGGAAGATACTTCTCTACTAAGTAGAACAAAAATTCCATTCGCTGTAATTACAGGTATTGACAAGGACTAGCTTAACCCGAATCTCCAAGCACAATGATGTGGCGCAACCTTCTCACAAATCTTTAGATCCAGCAAATGTTAAAAAAAAAGAAAGCACTTAGATAACAGGAAATGGAACATGCACCTTTCACTATGAATATATAAAAAGTAGGAAAAATTGATAACAGCTTCTAGCTTTCTACAACACAAACTTAAGTAAAATCCTTGCATGGAACCAAGTTGTTGACTTTCGGAACTACACAGGCAAAAATGGACAACCCCTCCACAAGCGCATTGAAGAACTGGAGATAAAACTCTATCATTTGCGTAGTTCATAGTGGAAGGAGTGAACAATGATATCTTTAGAAACATATATCATTTTGATCACGACAGTACTCTAAAAGTCAGACCGCAAATTTCTATGTTATCAGAAAAGAAAGATTTCTCGCAATGGAGATTTATTCTAAGAAACCATGTATATGCCTTGGCCAGAGAGAAAGGCAAATCAATTCATGTACGAACCTGTACCAATACTCGCGGAGACCAAATGATTTCTGGAAGATTGTACCATTAGCAGGAGGGGTGTCCTTCATTTATTTTCTTGAAATTGCCTCCTGTAATCGAAAGTAAGGCAGCAAATTCTCTTTCTTATTGGATCTGCCTCAATTCTTTTAATTTGCTCCTAGAAATCTCCATAGTAGTTCCCTTCAGCATGGAACTCCCGTGAGCTCCTCCTCTCACATCGGCCTCACGTTCATCTGTAGTAGGTCCTCCACGCAGCAGTTCTGATGACCGCAGACTCCCCTCCTCTTACTAACCATGCTCATCGACGGAATAGCCCCTCTTTTCTCTGTTTCCCCAAAGAGCTGCCGCCTTCCTCAAGGTGCGCACTCCCTTTCCCCCATTACTTCAAGCTCCTCTGGAAATATTTACACTGTTGCTGTACAGCCCTCTTGAAATTGTTGCGAAACTTTTGTGAAATCACAAACAAAACTGGCCAAAGAGCTGTAAGGTCCACCTTTGTTGTCAGAGTATCTGCATATGGAGTTTTAGAAAAGCCAGACATGAACCTGTAGCCCTCGTATGCATAAACTGCAAGGAGAACGAGGGGGCTCAAGAGCGTGTTGACCAGAGGGCCAACAATAGGCACATTCAAGATGACAGGAAGGCCAGCTCAAGCGCAACCAAGAACCCTTCTCTTCGATGCCTGCCAAAAAAAAAAAACACAGCCGCCCCCTTTCTCTCCTTATCTCCCCTTTTTTTTTTGGAATCGATAGCAGGCCCCCCTCTTCTATTCGTGGCAAAAAACGAGAGGGAGAGAGCGTGAGATGACTTTGCTCCTCTCCTTTTTGATAAGGCCCTTATCCCCACACACTCAAAATGTGTTAAGTGCAGTTTGGCATGCGGCCTTGATCACATTTCTCCACATCTCTGAATTTTTTCCAACGATGTGTCGAAGACCAATTTCCGGAAATCGGTCAAGCGATTGTATTTGATGTTTGATAAGAAAACATCCCCCCTGAAACAAAGCCGTTTCTAATTTCCTTTGCACATCAATATTCCCTATGTTCTTAGGAGGCTCCTCCATGCTCAATCCATTTTCTCCACATCCTTGTAATCAATATCTCCACATGCTTCTCATCAATCATCACATTCATTCTTCAAGTACCTGAAATCAAACGTATTTCCTGCCAAATAGAACCACATTAGTGCATTAAAACCAACCATTTTCTGAGCTAACATCTTCTTTCATGGCCTTTTCCCAATTAGGGTTTCCCTTTGCCTCTTCATAGGTTGAGGGTTCCTCTGAAATAGAGTCATTTGCCAAGTATATTGAATGCTTCTTAACAAATATGGAATCATATCCATACCTTTCTGGTTGTTTCTTCTCTCTTGCTGCTCTTCTAGGTTCTTATTTGGAGCATTCTCCAATCTCTTGCATCTTTGCTTTGCCTCTTGACTTCCATAGCTTGTAATCCTCGTCTCTTTCATCTTGGTCATCGTCTGTATCACTTCTTGGATCCTGGACCTGTGTATCATGCTTGCTTCCTAATTGATGAGAGTCAGAATCAAGATCATATGGTAGTGTTACCTTTTGTTTGTCTTCATCATACCAAGACCTGTGTTCTTCAAACACAACATCTCTACTTATAGTGAATTGCTTGGTTGAAGGATTGAAGAACCTGTAACCCATCCGAGTTGAATCATATCCAATAAACACTGCCTTTGTTGCCCTTTCATCTAGCTTACCTCTTATTTGTGATGGTACATGAAGATGAACTAAACAACCAAAAACCTTGCAATGTCCAAGACTAGGTTTTCTTCCATGCCATGCTTCATAAGGAGTCATACCTTGAAGTGATTTGGATGGTAGTCTATTGAAAAGGTACACAACAGTTGAAATAGCTTCTGCCCATAGATAATGTGGCAACTTCTTCTCTTCAAGCATTGTTCGGGCTGATCCAACCAATGTCTTGTTTCTCCTCTCTGCAATTCCATTAAGTTGAGGAGAGTACCTAGTATTCACCTCCCTTTTGATACCTTTTTCTTGCAAGAACTCATCAAACTCTTTGGAGAAGTATTCTCCCCCTCCATCAGATCTGAGCTTCTTTCGTGATCTACCTGTATGATTCTCCACATGTGCAAGATACTTCTTGAAGCAATCAAACACTTCATTCTTACTCTTGATAAAGTATAGAACAGTCCATCTACTATGTTCGTCAATAAATGAGACATAATACCTTGATCCTGCCAATGAAGGTTCTTGACTTGGTCCCCATACATCTGTATGTACTAAGTCCAATAAGTTGTTGTGGATGTAGCCTTTGTGGTTGAATGGTTGTCTTTGTGCCTTCCCAATCTGACATGCATCACACCTGTTGATCATGTGTTGCTTTGATATGTTCGGTAGTCCTAGAACACTTTGATCCCTGCATATATCCTTCAAGTTTCTTTCATTCACATGAGCAAGTCTCTTATGCCACACTTCAAGCTCACTTAGGGTTTGAGACCCAAAGTTGAATAGAGCTATGTTCCTGGTTTCTCCTACTTCAAAAGTAAAGAGCCTACCATGCTTCTCACCTCGGGCTTATCTTTTTGAAGCCTTGACATGGATCTTCCACAAAAGCTCCATGTTGGGTGAACCTAACTTGCAAGCCTTTTTTTAACTATTTGGCCTACACTTATTAGGTTTTTAGTGATAGTGGGTACATAGAGAACCTTACTCAGAATGTTTGTCCTGCCATTGGAATCTTTGACATTACCAATCTTCTCCACATTGTGCTTCATGTCATCCCTTGTTTGCACTTCATGTCTATGCTTTGGACTTTCCAAATCAGATAGAGGAGCAATGTTGCCTGCAACATGATTCGAACATCCTGAATCTATGTAGAACAAATGATCATCTTCTTTACCTTCTTTGTGGCTTAGATTCATAAGAAGCAATGAGTCTTCATGTGGTTGATCTTTTGAATAATTTTTGTAGTCCCTTCTATTATAGCTTCTATTGTTATTGTTGAAGTTGTGTCCACCCCTGCCTCTATTGCTGCCATATCCACCTCTTCCACTTCCTTTCTGGGTCTTCCCGTTGAACCAGCAATTCTGAGTGGTGTGGTTGGTCTTATCGCATATGGCACAAGGTTGAACATTCTGACCTTTGGTTTTGTCTTGCTTTGGTCCTTTCTTCTTCCCTTTCCACTTGCTCTTGCTTGTAAAGTTGGCTTGAGAAGTCTCTTCTTCATCTTCTTCCTTCTTCTTGACTTTCTGCTTCTTATCCTTCTTATCTTCATATAGAGCACTAGTTGAATTACCATGATAAGAGTTACCTTCCTTTATGCTATTGTTGGCTTCTTGATTGAAGAGTTGTCCAAGAAAGATGTTGAAGTCTGGAGTTTGCACATCCATGATGAGATCATAAGCCGTCGTGAAGGATTGCCATTGCTTATCACTTCGAATGCTGTTGAGAATTTGCCTCATGATGACCTCTTCTTCAATCAGCTCTCCAATGGATGCTAACTGATCCGCAACCTCCTTGACCTTGGTAACAAACTCTGTGATGGTTTCTTTAGGTGTCTTCTTCATTTGGTTGAACTCATTCCAAAGATGATTCTTTCTTGCTTTGGTACTAGCAGAAAAGAAAGTCTCGAGGGCATCCCAAGTCTCTTGAGATGTCTTGCATCCTCTAATATGTGGTAATAGAAAGTCAGAGATAGAGTTTAGTATGTACGACCTTGCTTGAGCATCCCTTGTGCACCAAAGTGTGAGCTTATCTGTCTCCTCTTGTGTAGGTCCTCCTTTGGATCTTGGAATAGGCATAGCTTCATCACCTACTACAATTCCATAAAGATTTCTACCTTGCAAATAGGCCTCCATTCTGATTTGCTAAGCCGCATAGTTGTGTCGATCAAGCTTCTTGATCATTGAGGGAAAGACGTCACCCATCTTGATCTAGCTCTGATACCACTTAAAGAACTTGGAGAAGCTTGTAGAAGGTAGAAAAATGTGTTCGAAGCGACGAAGTTTGGTCTAGCCAACCGGCACAAGACCAGCCCTTGAGCTTATGCAGACTCAAATAGACCTTATAGGCATGCGATAAGTGCAAAGAAACACACTATGTACTTTGGAGCATCAAGGAGAATGAGTCAATACAAAACAAATAGGTTCGTAGGTCGACTAGCTCAAAAAACTTACTATCTATGGAAGAGACAATGAACTTCAAATGCCCATAGCGACCAGGGTGATTACAATTAGAAAAAATCCTTTTATGGGAGTGATATACATAGGGTTGAGTATATAGAATGCACAAAATTATAAGGAATAAGCAAAATATGCTATAGGAATGAATGCAACATTCACCGGTGGTACTTCCTATTTTTCAGGAATATGCAGAGATTGACCCTGAGACAAAAATACTTAGATTTCTCCCAATCTGCTGAGCCAAATGCTATGAAAATTTATAAGCATAAACTAGGCATATATACCTTTCCAATGAGTCATCTTGTACTCAATTTGACACTCTAGAGAGAGAGCAGCAGCCTATGCAAGGTTACTGTTGGCGAAGAAGATGATGCAGAGAATTGAAGGAGCAAGACAATGATGGTCACAAGTGTATGTATATTGCTTCCATGTAATTTACAAGTGATTTCAAGTCTTTATATAGACTCTAAGAGTGTTCCACGACTTCTAAAAGTGAAATTTGAATTCAAATGAAGGTGGGAATGGTTGTTGGAGGGAATCAATTCACTTCCCTACAATCTAGGAAAAGTGAAGATCTAGTTTGATATACTTTTAGGTAATTGATTGCTTGATTGAATGCAAGTTCAACCACCACAAATTTGTAGCATTTGGGCTCTATCTTTCTACCTTTACATTTGTAAAGCTCAAGGCTTTTACAATGGTAAATGAACCATCAAAAATCTCTCAAAAAAATACAATAAATTAGCATAAGAAAAAAAAGTTCTCCAACGGATATTCTTTCGACGCGATAGCCTTTGATGTAGATCAAATCCATCTCAAGCATAGTGTAAGCTTGATGTTCCAACAATCAATGTATATACAAAGAAGGAGAAAGAAAAACTCCTAAAGAGTGAAAAGAATGCCCCGATAGCCCTACGTGTGTTCATACACATGACTACCAAAATATACTAACAATCCCCCCCTTAAGAGGCTTACACTCATGTATAAGGAAGTGTCAATTGTCACAAGGAAGGAGATAAGGAAGAGAGCTCACACACACACTCCCACAATCAAAGAGAAGCACACACTCAGATTGAGGCAAGGAAGAATGATCTTCTTCTTCTTCTTCTTCTATTACATAAAAAGGAATGTACAAGAATGACCCTAAAAAACAAGGATACAAAAAGTGCAATATATTTTCCAATGCTTCACCTGATGTAGTATCCAACTTCAAATTCTGAGCTAATGGCATAGAAATTGGCTTACAATCAGCCATACCATACTTTTACAACATATTCAAGGCATATTGCCTTTGCGACATCCATATACTCGTTTCTATATGTATAAACTGAATGCCCAAGAAGTAGCGCAACACACCAAGATCTTTCACATCAAATTTCTGCATAAGAAGTTGCTTTACCTCTTTGATGCTTTCTTCATTATCACCACCTACAATCAAGTCATCAACATAAATAGCCACAATTGTGATGCCGTCATCACACTTCCTTGCATATAGTGAATGATCTGCATCACACATAGAAAACCCAATGGTGGTTAAGTAATCAGCAATCCTTGCATGCCATGCACGAGGAGCTTGCTTCAACCCATACAAAGCGTTTTGCAACCTGCAAACAAATTCTGGATGCTTTGAGTCTTCATATCCTTGTGATTGGTCCATGTATATTTCTTCCTCTAATGCACCATGTAAGAAAGCATTCTTCACATCCATCTAATGCAAAGTCCATCCTTTTGCTGTAGCTAATGCAACAAGTGTTCTGACAGTAGACATTTTAGCTACAGGGCTGAATGTTTCCTCATAATTAATGCCATATGTCTGTGCATATCCTTTTGCTACCAATCGTGCTTTGTACCTGCTTATGCTACCATCAGCATTGTGCTTTACCTTGTAAACCCACTTGCAACCTATGGGTTTCTTTCCTTAGGGCAATGGAACCAGCTTCCATGTATCATTTCCATAAAGTGCAGCCATCTCCTCGTCCATAGCTTTTTCCCAATCTGCATTTCCAATTGCATCTTCAAAACAAGAAGGTTCAGCATCTTGTATTACCTTGGTCATGTAGGCACAATGAGGATCCATGTAACTGTCATATGTCAATTGTTGCACTGAATTTTGCATCCTCCCAGATCTTCTTGGTCCTGGGTCACTTCTCCTTGTATCATTTGCATGTGCCTTTCATACACTTGGAGTCTTCACAGAGGGCAATCCAAGCTCTTTTCTGAACCGTTTGAATCTCCATCAACGTCTTCAAAACGGGCACATGTTTCACTACTAGCAAAACTCTTTTCTTTACCTTTCTTGGATGTATTTGATAAATTTGCTGGACTAAAATTTCCACGCAATCTTCAACTCCATGGATTTGAGTTGGAACTATTGCTTGGTGATACATCCGTGTAGCTCAGTGATGAGTAGCACCTCCTTTAATGTCAATCTGGGAAGACGTGAGGATGGTATGAAGACCTCGAGCAAGTGAAGGCACAAGTGCGTGAGTGAGAAGCACACTGACATGCACACACATACACACACACGCACACACAAGGTAAGGCAAAGGATGAGAAGCAATGGAGTTCTTTAGATTACTTTCAAAAATCTCTTACAAGTTCATTTCAATTACAATCCAACCTCCAAAAATGAGCTCTCTAGCTCCTTTTATAGTTTTTGACTAGCTTTGGCCCTGTTCAGACCTAGTGTCCGGCCTAGTTAAAAATTAGGTTCCAGGGCTTATTAGAGGGCTCAAACGAGATCTAAAAAATATGAAAATTGGCAGGTAGATACTTCTAAAGCTCCTCAAGCTCAAGGACTCCTTGGCTTGCAAAAAATGGAGCTACAAAAATACGAAATGATATTTACAATGGTTTTTAGTGATGAAAATCACTATTTGTGTAGGGATTTCCTCTATTGATTTGTCATACATACCTTTGAGCTCCCTACTTGCTCTGTCTTCTCGTGTGCTCAACTCCTTGATGTCTGAAAAATTTAGATGGCCTACTTGCCAGATCTTCTTTGACTGCCATGTCTGCTTGTGCTGTCCCTTCGCTCCGACTCTCTTCGTCTTGTGGCTCCTTCGATTCCCTGACTGCTGCCAACACCCCCCCCCCCCACTCTCGCGTCTATCACCCCTGATAGACCCTTGTCTAGAGGGTTTTTGAACATAATATTGGACGACATTGGAGGCTAGGTGGTGTTCTTCTAGTCGTAAGCCGCGTGCTAGATCTGTGAGCAAATCATCCCAATTCACAGGTCCGGGAACATCTGGATGAGGCACCCTCCATTGTTCTGAGTGAATAGTTCTCTCCACTGCAAATAATTGGAGGAGATGTGATGGTCTAGGTATAAAGATTTCGGAGTGATATTCCCAGAATCCTGTGATGAACATCTCCTCAAATGTCTGTTTAAAGCAGGCTGGGAGGTACTTGATTCTGGCGTGCCAAGCATATATTACTTCAATTGATGGGGTGGTACTCATATCGTACACCAGATCCTGGTTTCCTGTCACGAAGCCTGCTCCTCAGAAGTGGGGGTCCTTAATATTCCTAAACGTCCTGAAAGTGATCAGCATTAATTCAAATATTTTCATACACATCTGGGCCATCACATCAGGATTATTGCGTAGCCGAATGCTCTAGTGACGGATTGTAGAAATCATGTAGTTCACCGTGGGGGGTCCTCGTGGAGGTGCTAGATAAACGTAATTTAACCATTTTGCGCAGGCTTTGATGTCTCTGACGGCAATAGTGAATTCAGGCCAGGTGCGTCTTCGAAGAACTGGAACGTAACAAGGATTATATTTAATAAACAACGGCATATTATTCCAGGTTCGGACCATTTCAGGATATGTTTCCAAAAGCCTGATCCTCCAGGTGGGTTGATGGATGGACCCACGCTTAGCACTTTCCGGTATATTGTCTGGACCAAATTGTGTAGCAAATGTGGGAGGCTTGCCACATTGTCGTTGAATCTCGGCGTTGTAATCGGCCAAAAGTATGCAGTATGGCACATATTGGTCATTATTGGTGCCGATCCATCTATGATGAGACATGCTTCTGAAATATTCAAGCTTTATGACAGTTTCTTCTAGGTTTGCTAGTGATTGGATCTGAATGGCCACCCGTTCTTTGTGGGTGTTCGCTGTCTTTTCCAGTGTCTGCAGCCACTCGGGTGCTTCCACTTCCAAGGTGTCTAGTCCCTCTGAGGTTCGTTGCCCTCCTGGCATTGGCATAGGAACGTATGGTTCCTCGTACGAATCATCTACCTCAATGGGAACCAAGTCTTCTGGCTCAGGTTCAATAACTGGAGAGGGTTGTCTTTCATACTCTAGTAACTTTTTCTGGAGCTCAACCACCTGCTCTGTCAATGCCTTCACTTCCTCTGAAGTCGAGGCCGACTCTATTACTTTGGTTGGAGCCTCCTCTTCCTTGAGCTGGCCACGCAGCTCATCACGTTCCCTTTCCAACTCATCATGAGCATCTAATAGATCTGCATAGCTTTCTAAGATGGTCTTCATTGTCTCTGAAGGTACGGCTTTAAAGTGCTCTGGATCAATTTCGTGGGGAGAGCCTTCCATTGCCGCTTCCAGATTCTCTGCATTTTGTTTCTGCAGTCTCTTTTTCTCTTCAAGTGCTGTGGCCATATGTTTCCTGAGTAGCGCCAAGTTACGTCTGACTCGTAGGTTATCGGCCTGGTATACTTCGAGCAAGGCTTCTAGTTGTTTGATGCCTGATTCTTTCGATGGTTGGGGTGCCTCCAGTAGTGTTTGGTGAGCCTGCTCAAGCGTTGTATAACGTTGATTCACATCTGCATTTTCCTCTTCAAGAATTGTAAGTTGCCTTTGTAAGTTCTGGTGATTTGTTGTCAGTTGTTGATACTGGTCGTCAAGAGCTCTGTACTCATTCTGAAGCTGATATACACATTGATTTAATGCTAGAAATATACTATTTACATTAAATGATGCAGGGAGAGGTGAAGATGCAGGGGGAATGGGGGCGGGAAAGGGAGTTGTGAATGATGTGGATGCAAGTGGAGATGTGGGTGGAGGGGGTATGGGAGACGGAGGTTGCATGGGGGGAGGGAGCAGTGCAGTGGCAGGAGATGTTTCTATAGTGTCAAATGTTTGAGTGACCGTGTAAATGGGGATCGTGGGTGGGGTGGAAGTGACATTAGTGAAGAGAGTGGTGAAAGTGGGCATGGTGACTCCCCCGAATTGGATTCCCGGAGAGAGTGGAATTCCCATGACGATTGTGGTGGTAGTGGACGTGGTGGTGATAGTGTCATGTGGTGGAGCGAGTTGTGTAGTGAGAGGTGGGGAGGGTGGTGACAGTGGTGCTTCCTGATGTTCGTCTGCTTGCGTTGTATCTCCTGGTGCTGATACGTTGATATGAATTTGTTTCCCGGACCTCATGGGACGGGCGGGAACTCTTTTCTCAAATCGGTGAATGTAGGCCATTGCCTCATGAATGGCCTCATCCAATCCTACTGCATCGGCATGTAGGTTTATGGACTCGATGAACATATCATCCACGCCTTCCTCCGCCAGCAATTGGTTCATGAGTTTCTTGCCTGCTTCAAGTGACATTTTATGCTGTTCTTGAACTAGCTGCATGGTTTGATATAGTCTTTTTATTTGTGCCGAATACGCGGGGGCACTTGCTAACTCTGAAAGTTCATCATACTCTTGTTCTTCGTAGGCTTCTTCCTCTTGTTCGGTCTCTTGTTCATCGACGTCGACTTCTACAACTTGCGGTTGGGTGGGGGCTGACGTTGTTGTATGGGTTTGTGGTTCCTGAGCTCGCTCTGTTTCCGTTTCGAGATTAGAGTCGTAGATTAGCCTAGCCACTTCTTCATCAGTGAGATCATTGAGAGTAAAGCCCTGTGGAAATTCCAAGTCCGATGGGACGGGTGGAAACACCAGATTGGGTCCCTCTGTACTTGGTCTTGGTAGCCGAATGGTGAATGGTCTAATGCGTCGTGTTTGGGGAGGGGTAATTTCTGGTGTAGTGGTGGCTCCCCTTGGTTGAGCGCAGGGTAATTGGACTCCCCCTCTCATCTTCTTTGATGGGGGACCTGCCGCTGATAGCCTTCTCTGGAATTCCTGGGCCCGGGACCATACAAGTGCCCGCTGAATAGGCACGTCATAGGCTAGACATCGGTAGATTATTTTGGTCAGAGCACAACACCCGTGGAGCACATTTTTCTGCTTCTTGTTCCACCGTTGATGGGCTAGGTGAATCTGATCTATGATCCAATGTGGTATGTTGATAGGGAGGTTTTCTGTCTCTGCCAAATACAAGCTAAACCATATCTTCTTTGGGGGCATGGTGAATCTTTCCTGGGTGTGGAAAGCAAAATGCTGCATGACGGTCCGTAGGTGAAGAGCGATGGTCGGTGTCATTGCGACCATATCCTTCAGCTTATTGAGATCTTTATGTTTCATTCTGCCTGGAACCATTGTTTCCTTTTCAGTAGGAATTTGCATACCATACATGCCCAATGCTTCTCGTACCAGATTGAGGGTCAGTTTGAATCTTTTAAGTTCGTGGCCCGGCAATAGTGAGGGTAACACAAAAGTGTTGTCGCCTCCCTTGGCCCTGCTAGGAGTGATGGTACTGATAAGATAAGAACAACGTAAGAAATCTGGCTTCGGTAAGTGGGCCCTGAAATAACTGTCCAGGCCAGCTTTGGTCCATACTGAACGCATTACTTCGGCATTCTGATAGCTCTCAAATTCGCGCGTGAAAAAATGGTAGCGTCCCCATTTACCATTAAACTCCAATTCAGCTTCCCAAAAATAGGTTCCATCACTCAATGGTCCTGCAACATCACTGAACCAATGAGCGTGTTTGCCTACTTGAGAGGTGTGCCCCTGGGGAGGATCCTGAACTGGGAGTACATGCACAGCTTGAAGTTCTTGCGGTCTTTCGGTGAGATGTGGTTCGAGGAGGAGTGTTTCTATATCCACAATTTGTGCACTGGATCCAGCGTGAGAACTGGCACCTGCGGCTTCTGCCATGGCCCTGCTTGCTTGTTGGTTCTGTGAGAATATAGAACCAGGTGTTAACATCGTAATGGAAAGAATAAACCCGTTGTTGTCCCCGTTACAACATTAACAAGAGGTAGATGATGAGTCAGTGGTTAGTGAGTGCACGATGACAGTGCGTGTAGTTAATGCCTAGATCGTCCTAGGAGCTAGATGGAAGGATGCACTGTCTGACTAATGCAGTTAGTAAGTGGAGATGAATTCACAGATTGGGGTCGGGGGGTTTATTACAAGTCTTAGGTTGCCAAACACCATGGATGGCTTTTGGTCTTGGTTTTGTGGAGATTCGGGAGGGTTGCATGAGTAATTCTGCGGGGAGTTGTTGTGTCATTGGGACCCATTTATGAGTGAGTCTGTGCGTGCTTCTAGGTGGCAGCGTGTTCGAGTGTATCAGACAAGAGTGGGTGGTTGCTGCTTGAGCGAGTAAACCCTGTCGTGTATGATGTGAATTGTGTGGGAATAGTTGAGCCCACAAGCAAGCCTTAGGCACCCAAATTTGTCTTGATTGTGGGTCAGCCTTCATCGACTTCTTGGGTACCCAAATGGATTTCACTTTCTCAACAGAGGTTTTAGGAGTCCTCTTATTAGCATCAAGTCGTTGATTACTAATAGGGAGTTGAGACCGTTGTTGCGACTTAGTTACGGTCAGCAGCTCGTCTTTCCGCACCCACATTTGTTTCATCGGCTGAGTTGTTCTGCTTCGCGCGTTCTTTTGGTCTCTCGCCTGGAGAGTCTTCAGTGATTGATCTGCCCTTAGTTGCTGCCTCCTTCTGGCCTTTGGAAAAGAAGGGAGTTCCATTGTGGTTCTGACTCCTTCTTTGAGATCTTCGTTTTTCTGTATCACATAGCCTTGGACAAGAACAGCATGGTCAACTTCATGTGTACCCCTGGAGGGACCAGGAGTCTATGCCTTCTCTAGTTCCTTGAGTGCTCCATTATTTAACTCAATTGTAACTCTAGTTTGATTCACCCATACCTGAAGAAGTCCACTTCTTAGGTTTAAGTTGACTGCTTGGTCATAGATCCAGTCTTAACCCAAGACAAGGGGTTTAGTGAGGTCCTCATCTTGACACACTAGTACTTTAACTGTCATTGCCTCATCATGAATATAGAGGGGAAGTTCCACCTCGCCCATGCAAGGGGTTTCCACGCCTCCCAATCCTATGAGATATGCTTCCACAGGATTGACAGTTAATTGCAACTCTTGACAGTAAGACAATTTAACAGCACTAGTGGCTGCACCTGAGTCAATCAAGGCTCTTACAGTCCTTGCACTCTTTCCTTGTCCTATATCTAAGGTTATGAAAGGACGTCGATCAGTTATCCTATGAGAGCTAACACCTGAAACTTCACACATAGCCACGCCATATCCTTGATCTGCATATGCATCTTGCCTAGGGTGCTCTCTACCTTGTCTTCTTAATTTCATTCTTCGTATGCGCTCTAGGGCTTCTGCTTGAGCTTCTTCTCGAATTCGCTTTTCTTCCTCTTTGCGTTTCTTAGCAGTATTGAGTCGACTTAGCATTTCCTCTGTGAGAGGTTCCTGATACAACTTGACTCTGCACCCACTAATGTAACTTGGAAGAACATCGCCTTCTAATGTGGCTAGTTTCACTGCTCCACTTGTTGAGATTCTATTAATGATCATGGGTCCGTAGCCTCTTTTCTCTAGCTTCCTAGCATGTTGTTTCAAAGTGTAGACGAGCACTAGGTCTCCTGCTTTCAACCCTTTATCCTTAACGTGGGCATCAAAGTAGGCCTTCTGTCGTTTCTTAGCTGCATATATCCCTGCAGCTGCTCTCAGTCTTGTTTCTCCTAATCGTTCAAGGTCAAAAAGTCTAGAGGAGAGTTCATGACCCGTCCATTCATGCTCTTGTGCCACTTTCAATGTAGGTATCAAAAAGTCTAAAGGTAGCACAACATTTTGACCAAACACCATTTGAAAGGGAGTGGCTTGGAGTACCGTTTTGTAGGCAACTTGGTATGCCCAAACAACATGGTGTAGCTGTTTGTCCCAATCAGAGCGTTTATTATTCACTAACTTGGTCAACACATTACATAGAATCTTGTTTGTGCTTTCGGCTTGGCCATTTGCTTGAGGGTGATAGGGGGCAGACTTCTTATGTATTACCAAGAATTCTTGGAGCAGATTTTCAATCACTTCATTCAAGAAGTGAGTGCCTCTATCACTAACTAGCTCTATAGGTAGCCCGTATCTAGTGAACACATTCTCAAATAAAAACTTAGCTGTTGTTTGAGCATCGTTCTTCGTTGTGGCTTTTACCTCTACCCACTTAGTTAGATAGTCTGTTGCAACAATGATATATTCTGCATGAGAACCCTTAGCGGGGGGATTAATAGGACCTACGAAGTCTATTCCCCACTTAGAGAATGCACGTCCACCCATCATAGGTTTCAGTGGCATCTCATCTTTACGTATAGGATACTGAGTTCTCTGACAGACATCACATCGTTTCAAATAGGTATGTGCATCCATGTGAAGGGTCGGCCACCAGAACCCCGCAAATAGTATTGCCTTGATCACCCGATCTGGTCCAAAGTGTCCTCCTGCTACACCTTGGTGAGCAGTGTCCAAGATCTTGAGATACTCACTCTCATGGACACATAGTCTCAGGTAACCATCCTTACCACGCTTGTAGAGATTATCACCAATGAGTGAGTAATCCTGGGCTTCTTGTTCTAAACTCCTTTTCCTAGCTAGAGTCATGTCTGGAGGAAATGTTTTCGTCCTCAGAAAGGATACTAGTGGTTCACTCCAATCCGGCACTATGGACACTTGATAAAGAGTGGCATGTTCCACAGGTGGTTTAGTGCAATAGATTGGGCATTCCTTGCACAACTTTTGGACATCAGCTTCCATGGTTGGCCAATGCACTCCGAGTCTCCTTAGTGTCTGTAGGGTTTGTTGTTTTGAGTAGTGTTGCTCTAATGCACCTACATGTGCTAATTGCAACCACTTCGCATACTCGTCCTCTTCCACACAACAAGCCAAGATTCCTTGATCCGTGTGCTTGTACATGCTTCCTGCCATGATGTGGTACTTTTGGGCTTTCACAACCTCTCTATTCTGTGTGTTTACTACTGGATGGTTAGGCCCGTATGTCAATACTGGCACTAATGGCTTAGCCCACTGCGGTACCACTTCCAAGTTAAACAAGTAAGCATCAGGAAGGTCATCTGATACTCCTTGTGGGGCTTCTCCAGATGTGAGCCTAGAAAGATGATCAGCTCTCAAATGAGTCCTCCCTTTCCTTACCACAACCTCGAAATCATATTCCATTAGTAAGAGAAACCATCTTACTAATCTTCCTGTATTGCATGGCTTGTTCACGAGATATAACAATGCTTGGTGATCAGTAAAAAATTTAAACTTATTTGCAAGCAAATAGTGTCTGAATTTCTTGACTGCATATACCATGCCTAAGCCTTCTCTCTCTGTAGTGGTATAATTTCGTTCAGCTGCATTCAATTGTCTACTGGCATAGGCAATTGGAAGATCCATATTACCTTCACCAGTAGGTTGAGCAAGCACACACCCAATAGCATAATTGGATGCATCCACGTGAACATGGAATGGTTTATTCCAATCTGGTGTGGTCAAGATTGGTGCTGAACATAATCTTCGTTTAAGCTCATTGAAGGAATTCTCACATTCCTCAGTCCACTCAAAGTTTGTCAGAAGTCCGTACATGGGCTTTGCAATGACAGCATACATGTGAATGAACCCGCAGTAGTAACCACAATGCCCCATGAAGGCTTGTACTTCCTTGACATTCCTTGGCCTAGGTAGCTCTGCTATGGCTCTCACTTTCTCTTCATCAGTGGATATGCCATTCTTTGACACTATGTGTCCTAGAATCTTGCCTTGCCTGACCATAAAGACACACTTTTCTGGGTTTAGGCACACTTGATATTCTCTACATTTGTCAAAGATTTGTCTGAGTTCAGGAATATGGGTTTGTCTAATGTTGGAATGAGCACAAAGATCATCAACATAGACTTCTAAATTCTTCCTCAGGAACTCTTTAAATACATGGCACATCAGTCTCTAAAAGGTGGCTGGTGCATTGGTAAGCCCAAATGGCATTACACGAAAGGCAAATATACCCCACTCTGTGGCAAAAGCTGTCTTATGCTGATCTTCTGGAGCTATGGATACTTGATTGTAGCCCGAAAATCCATCGAGGAAGCTGTACACTTCCTTGCCTGCTACTCTTTCTAAGAGATGCTCTGTGATAGGAAGCGGATAGTTATCTCGAATCGTGGCTGCATTAACCTTCTTCAAGTTAATTCATACACGCAGCTTGCCATTCTTCTTGGGCACCACTACGATGGGGGATACCCACTCAATGTGCTCAATTTCATAGATAAATCCAGCTTCGACCAGTCGATCTATCTCCTCTTTGATCTTAGCAGTGTAATTATCGTTATATGTATAGGGCTTTTGCTTAGAGGGTTTGGCATCTGAAGTCATGGGGATGGTGTGTGAGCATATGTCTGGGTCAACACCCTTCAAATCCTTGTAACTCCAAGCGAATACATCTCTGTATTCTCTTAGCAAGGCTATTAACGCATGCTCTTCTTCCTCTGTTAGGTCATGGCCTATGTATGTGCATCTCTCCTCTCCTTCTTCTAGGGCCACTACTATTTTCTTGGTGGTTTCTTTGTTATCATAGGCCTCTCCTGATTGTGCCTCTCGTTTAGGCATTCTTATCATGACTCTCCTATCGTCTATCATACTTCTTAAAATTTTCCGGGACCTCAAACAAAGATTCTTCCTCCTCTGGTGAGACTTCTTTCTTCTTTCGTTTCTTTCCTTCTTCCTTCGGGGTCACATGTGTGGCTAATCTTACATCATTTGTAAGCTCTCCATGCCTCTGGGGTTGAAATTCAACTTCATGGAAGTATTCTTCATCTGATGCAAAAGGTGGGTCCATAATGATTGACTCTAGATCGGAGTCACTTGCATCCTCAAATGCATCAGGGCTAGGTTCGCATTCTTCTAGAACTGCCTCTCCCATGATTGGCTCTATAGAGAAGACTGAAATGTCATAGCCATCCTCATCACAGTGAGGTGTCCATTGTTCCTCATTGATGGCTACATCCATTGTTGCTAGGATTTCTGCCCAGCCGTGAGGTTCGAATTCTTCGTCTGGAAAAACTACAGGTGCATAGGCTGGGTCTTGGATTGATCTATGGGTTTCTTTTGTACCTATCTCCCTGGCTTTTTCTCTCTTCTCTTCTTCTACTGCTACCTTACACATCCATAAGTGAGTGTCTTCATGCATCCATGAGGATCCTGACCCTATGGAATGCACCGATTCCGTATCATCTTTGGCTCTATGGATGGGATTCCATTGGATGGGAGGGACATCTCTATGAGAGTAATCTTTGAGATTCACTTTGGTCGTAACACCTAAGTGCTGCAGGTACAAAGAATTGGTTCCCCAATCTTGTACTACTTGCAACTGTCGCATAAAAGGTCGTCCCAAGATCATTTCATAGGCATGGTTCTTGCTAAAATCACATATGGCAAAGGTATGCTCGAACTCGACACCACAGGTGGTGAGAGTTATTCCTTCTAGCAATCCTAAAGGTCTCTCAATATGACCATCGGCCATCTACAATTTCATTCTCGTTGGCCTGAGTGCTGGCTTGCCCCAACGCTTCCATAGGGAAGTGGTGGCAATTGCAACTCCTGCGCATGAGTCCAAAATTGCCTTGGTGGTGTACTCCTGGTAGGTAATGGGAAGATAGGTGTTCCCTTCTTCACCTTCACACATATCTCCTATCTTATCCAAGGGTATCTCTGGCACTGTCCTATGTGATCCTACCTGGGAACGAGGTTTTGCTATCTCGGGCACTTGATTGGCTACATGTTTCCACACTTCTGGTCTAACCCTAAGCAGCTCTTCCAAAGTGAGATTGCACTGCACTTTGGTGTTCTTCACTACCTCTGTGTTCCTAGGTATGATTGAATCTTCGTTTCTTACCATGACTGTAGGTGCTCTCATACAGGTGGACTTTGCTTCCCATGGGCCTGTGAAATGGGGTAGTTCTTGTAAAGAATTAGACTCGAGTCTAATCTTTCTTGAGATTGGGCACTCTCCTGTTCTCCATAAATGGATGGGATGTCTTGTGGGAATTGGTCATGTGCCTCATCCACAAGTTCAATGGGAGGAGGGACTTCACTTTCTTTAGCCCATTTCTCTTCTTGAATCTCTCGCAAGAATTCTGGTCACATTCGATCTTGGTTGGGGGAAAATAAATTCACCCTTCCAAGTGTAAGCATGCCTATCATTTTCTATCACCACAAAGATCCTTTCCGAAGCGTGATCTAAGTAGGTCACTCTGCCTGGGCTATCAGGATCCTTAAACTCATAGATCATGATTGTTCCTATATCAGTTGGCTGATCAGATTTATACCTCCAAAAGGCTTCGTCAGTTTCTCGATTGAGGAGCAAATCTATGCACTTATTATCCTGGGGAATCCACTCTGGTGTTATAATCCTAGTGAGAACCGATTTGCCTCGAGGGGTTCTAGGTTCTGTACCCATGTTTCCTTGCTCTAGGTCACCTAAGTCCGCTTCTGGGATCACATTTCCAAATTCGTCTGTCCTATCTGGGTGACTGGTGACTACGTATATGGTTCCTTCTTTGTCCAAGTATGCTCCGTTTTCGAACTTGACAGCTGGGCGCTCTAGTCCAATGGATTGATCAGGATTCTTAATCTGTACCACAGATCTTCCTAGGCCGTCCTCATAGATGCTGGCACCTAATCGGTTGGTCCTAAGGTATTCCAACTGTGTTTTGTAAGGGCCTTCTACTCTGTGCAAGTATGGCACTCCTGAACTTCCCGTAGGTCTGTCCATGCCTTGAGACATCTCTGATTCACTGGTATCAGAGCTAGGGTAATGCGAGTGGTGACTCAACTGCTGGGCCCAAGACCTCGCAGTATGATTGACACTAGCCTCTGAAGACCTAAGGCTTTGTCTATCTCTTACTAGATGTCGTCCTGATCTAAGGTTCATATGCCTAACTGATTAACCCAATTTTTCCCAGGTACAACCACGTTTCTGAGTCCTTTGTATCAATTACTTAATCCCCTTTTTATGTTGATTATCGTGTTTATACTCTTGTCTGATATCACGTCGTTAGGAATACTTGAGTCTAATTTCGCACTTTAGTTTGGTCGTTTCACGTTAGGTTCTTTTCCTTTAAGGTTGTCGTTCACACACACAGGTCATCTCTTGTCTTGAACTTGATTCCTTAGATAGTCTTTGATTTATCTCGTGCCTGTCGTTGCCTGGAATTACTTCTAACACTACCCGCATTTAGCTTAAACTAAGAATTGACAGAGGGTGTTGCAGGTTTTCCAACCTTGAGTTCCTTTCCTTGTGTTGTTGCCCTGGTGTGCCCAGGACGCGCGTTCCCAAGCCTGCACTTACTCTTGCTTGCGTACCCTTCGATGCTCTCAAAGGACCTGTAAAAGGCCCACCGCTAGCTCAAGACTTAAATTCAAAAGACAGAACCAATCACTTTCACTCATGTAACACTTCACCAATTTGCACTATGACTTTTTGGACACAACTCTAGAGATCCCTGAATTTTGTTCCCCCCTAGGTATGGTCAACTTTAAAATACCCTATCTAATATTCCTGATCTTAATTTAACCGTAACCAGTCGATGTTTTTGTTGTACTCCTCGCGAGCTTTCCAACAAAACAAAAATCACGGCAAACGGATTTCGTATGAGAAAGTTATGCCCGTTCAGGGTTTTGGGGGCTAAAACAGGATTAAACTAGGTTAACAGGCAAACAGGAATTCTCAGGTTACTTGGGTCATGCCCTCGTAATGCAATACTACACCCTAGTGTTTGTCCCACACTTGGCCAAAATTTAGACCAATATTTTTGCCTTAAAAATTTGACCTAATTTGCCCTTCTAACGTGTTCGCAAAGTCTGTCGGTCACGATTGACAGGTCAGTCGCGATCGACGTGTCGATCGCGATTGACAGGTCCGTCGTGGCTGTCAGTCGCGATTGACTGGTCAGTCGTGATTGACACGTGGCCGAAAATTCAGTCAATCGTGGTCAAAGGGTCGTTGACTCTGTCGGTCGCGATTGATGGGTCGATCGCGATTGACAAGTCGATCGCGAGGGTCTGTCCGTCGTGGTCAAACAATCGTTGACTGTGTCGGTCGCGATTGACAGAGCCGTCGTGGGCTGTCAGTCGCGATTGATGGGTCGATCACGATTGATGACTTGATCGCGATTGACACGTGTCACGCGTAGATTCTGTCCGTCGTGGTCAATCGGTCGTTGACTCTGTCGGTCGCGATTGACAGAGCCGTCGTGGGCTGTCGTTCGCGATTGACGTGTCGATCGCGATTGACAGGTCTGTCCGTCGTGGTTTGTCGATTGCGATTGACAAAGCGATAGCGATTGACAGAAATCTGATGAATTTCAAAAAACTAAACACATTTTTGGGAAGCTCTAGGCCAGTAGATCATGGTTTTGCACTTTGTTTGGCAATTTGAGCATTTTTTCTGTCAGTCGCGATTGACAGAGGTCGGCGACACACAGACAGTTACTGCGAATTCCGTACCTACGCAGAGTGCTGGGGACGATGATGTGGCCTGTACCTGCAAGAGCTCAAGAAACATGCAAAAACAGCACACACAATTTCGCTCTCTCGCTCTCTCTCACAAGTGAAATGAGGGAAATGAGG
This sequence comes from Ceratopteris richardii, assembly GCA_020310875.1. Classification (NCBI taxonomy): domain Eukaryota; kingdom Viridiplantae; phylum Streptophyta; class Polypodiopsida; order Polypodiales; family Pteridaceae; genus Ceratopteris; species Ceratopteris richardii. Next base: position 115,323,470 of record CM035426.1, on the reverse strand, counting down.
TGGAGAAGGTGATATGATCAAAAAACTGAATTTTTCGCGATGATGGAAATGGAGGTGGAAGATGGTGATGATGATGATGGTGATGATGGTGGTAAGGTAAGAGAGAGAAAAATAGGAAAAGTAACGAAATTACCTACAATGCCAACGTCTCCAATCTACGTCTTACCATCACACGCTCGTCCTCAAAGCTCGATCCCCGGCAACGGTGCCAAAATTTGGTGTAGCTCAGTGATGAGTAGCACCTCCTTTAATGTCAATCCAAGAAGACGTGAGGATGGTATGAAGACCTCGAGCAAGTGAAGGCACAAGTGCGTGAGTGAGAAGCACACTGACATGCACACACATACACACACACGCGCACACAAGGTAAGGCAAAGGATGAGAAGCAATGGAGTTCTTTAGATTACTTTCAAAAATCTCTTACAAGTTCATTTCAATTACAATCCAACCTCCAAAAATGAGCTCTCTAGCTCCTTTTATAGTTTTTGACTAGCTTTGGCCCTGTTCAGACCTAGTGTCTGGCCTAGTTAAAAATTAGGTTCCAGGGCTTATTAGAGGGCTCAAACGAGATCTAAAAAATATGAAAATTAGCAGGTAGATACTTCTAAAGCTCCTCAAGCTCAAGGACTCCTTGGCTTGCACAAAATGGAGCTACAAAAATACGAAATGATATTTACAATGGTTTTTAGTGATGAAAATCACTATTTGTGTAGGGATTTCCTCTATTGATTTGTCATACATACCTTTGAGCTCCCTACTTGCTCTGTCTTCTCGTGTGCTCAACTCCTTGATGTCTGAAAAATTTAGATGGCCTACTTGCCAGATCTTCTTTGACTGCCATGTCTGCTTGTGCTGTCCCTTCGCTCCGACTCTCTTCGCCTTGTGGCTCCTTCGGTTCCCTGACTTCTGCCAACAATCCGGTCCACTCAAAACTTGAGATTCTGCACTTATTTTTCAGCATTTTCTTTGTCATTTGATTCAAGATTAAGCCCATCTTTGGGATCTGCATAGAAGCTTGACATTTCATCAAATACCACAGCTCTGCTCACCTTCACCTGTCGTGTGAGTGGGTCTTAACATTTATATCCCTTTTGCTCAAGGGAGTATCCAATGAAGACACATTTTTCTGCTTTTGGATCAAGCTTCATCCTCAACTCATCTCAAACATGTACATATGGAATACAACCAAAAACTTTCCGATGTGATAAGTTTGGCTTTTTACCTGTAAACTTCTCTTTAGGTGTAACTTGATGTACAACAATAGTCGGAGTTTTGTTCATGATTTATACAGTAGTATGCAGAGCTTCTGCCCAATAACAATGAGGCATATTCTTCTCAGCCATCAAGGCTCTTGCTATTTCTGCAATATGTCTGTTTTTGCATTCAACAATGCCATTCTGTTGTGGTGTGTACCTGCATAAAAATTGACGTCAAATTCCATGACTTTTAAGAAAGTTGCTGAACTCATTTGACATATATTCACCTCCTCCACTCTTGCCTCTAATTTATTGAGTCTAACAACCCTTGGGGTAATGGTGGCATTGTCATCGGCTTCAGGCCCATGTGGTCGTCAATTTTAGTGGGATCCTTACATTAGGGGAAAAAGTGAGCCCTGCATGGGCCTTGTAAGGATCCCTAATTTTTAGGGATTAAAAAACTTAATCCAAGAGTTTCAAAACCACCAGTGGTATTGTGGATTAAAATAATGTAGATAAAATAATCTACTTTTTCTGTAGAACGTGACCATTTGTGAGCCTTTAGATTGATCAAATCAAGGGCTTAAATTGAATTTCGGTTGAAGCTAGAGAGAGAATTCGTGGGAGTGGGGACCAAAGTCTGAGCACTCTCTGCAATAAAATAGACCATTAGATCTTTGAAGATCCAACGGATCCCCGCAAATGCCGCTGATCTCCTTTTCGCGATGCGTTCACGCCATCTGATCGATGGCATATCTAACGGCTGCCTTTAAATGGTGCCCTCTTCATGAGAGGGATCAATCTTGGCTGTCCATTCTTGCCCAGATCTGAAGGCTACAAATGTGAGCGCCGAAAATTCTTGCAATTCAAGCGTGGTCGTTCGATCGTGCACCTAAATCAATGACTCTCAGCAAAAGGCGCTTCTAGTCATGATTGCTTTGATCTCATCCATTAGATCTCAAGCTAATCCAAGGGTCCATTTTTCCAGTTTCCTTGACTTTTGGTAGTTAACCTTGGCCCTTAGATCTTTGATCAATCCAATGGTTCTAAATGAATTTCTAGGTATTCAAAACCATCCTCTAAAGAAAACCACCAACTCTAGATGGTTTTAAGCTCTTTGACCACACAAAAACAAGGGAACCCTATGCCTAGTCTATGTGTTTAAGGGACTAGAGTGTGGCCACCACCCTCTTCTCATTGGTCCATGACTAATCACTCCTTAATCTAAAAGGCCCATTCAGGGTTCATTTTTTCCCCTAATGAGTGGACCCGCAACCCTGCTAGATTTTGGCCTCTTTTGGTGATGTGTATCCCAACTCCATTGCTTTAGTTTATGATTTGAATCTTCATTTTGAAAGAATGGATACTTGGGAGTCTCTTGACACATTGGCCTTGGATATCATTCTTTTGCATAGGTGGGAGTGAAGGGACATGTCTATTGATAGGATGGAAAACGATTGTTAGGATCTGTTTAAGCTTCATCATGACTTTGTGGAGGTTAAGGGTAACAAGGGGTTTTCTTGGTTGAGCCTCTTGATTGCTGTTGATCTCCACAAGGCTATACTTGATATAGACTCTGCCTCTCACAACATCATTGAAAACCTTGGGCTCCCCTCCCTCTCCCAAGATATGGACATCATTGTGTCAAATTACTTTCCTATTGTTCTAGACTTTAAACCCTTTACTAAGAATTGGAAAGCTCCTTGGTTCCGTGTGGATCCTTGATCTTTTCCTTACCTTCAATCCTAGAGACAAGCCTTCACAAAGATCATCTCCATCAAGGATTCGAGTTAAAACAACTAACTAGATGTATGTTATCTTGCATAGAGCTCAAAAGGCAATCCAAAATATTTGGAAGATTAGAAGGGAAAATCTCTACAAAAGACTTCGTTGGCTTGATTTTGAAGTTAATGGAAAATAACACTTGCAAAAAGTCATTCTCATGTTGGGGGAATTCACTAAAATGAAGGTTTCTCCCAAAATGCTTTGAGAAGGCTTCAAAGACTTGGTGTGCTTGAAATAGATATTAATAGCTATCCAATGACTCAAATATTATATCAAATGGATACTATGCGGTAGAATCAATGCTAACAACTCAAAGCAAGAGAGTTACAACATTCCCTGCACAGACACATAGATATGCCTACTCAAAAATAACAAACTAGCAAGCAAGGCGCTAGTTTAAGCAAGGGGCTTGCATATTACAACTCCAAAAATTATTTCACCCTCTAAATTAACTAAAACTTTAACAAGATGACACAAAGAATTCATGATACAAGCTAATTTTATGGAGGGAAATTGGACTCTAAAATCTAGGAACCACCTTTCCCAAAAATCTACATCCTAAATTGGAAGACTTAGTTGAGATGACTTGGGGAGTGGCTGATTGAGATCTTTTAATGGAATCTCACGATTTTTGGCTTCCTTACATTGTGCCACATGTCCATAATTGATTTCCCATGATTTTTGTCTTCAAGCTTGACTTTTAACACCCCCCCCCACTCAAGTTTCAAAATTTCATCTTCATCCAAGCTCCTTCATGTTGATGCATTGCTTGAACTTTGCAATCTTCATTCCATCCAAAGCCTTTTTCAACATATCGGCAACTTGGTCTTTGGTACCTATATGATGTACTAAAACTTCCTTGGAGATCACCTTTTCTCTTATCAATTGATGGTGCACTTCAATATGCTTGGTTCTAGCATGATTGATGGGATTCAATGCTAGATGAATGCTACACATATTTTCACAAAAGATTGCATATGTGTCAACCTGCAAATTTGGCTCCATAAATAGATTCTTAATCCAGATTAGCTCAGATGTAACTTAATCTAAATCTTTATACTTAGCCTTAGTGGAAGATAATGACATTGTGTGTTGCTTCTTTGAAATCCATGAAATGATTTTGCTACCTTGCATGACTAGGTAACCACATCTACTCCTATCTTCTTCCTTTGAACTTTCTGAATCTGCATCCGAGTAAGATTTGAGGTCATTATTGATATCCAATTGGAAGAGCTTCCATCCTTTACTTGTATCCATTGCAATGAGTGTTCTAATGGTGCTCATCTTTGGCACAAGGTTGAATGTCTCTTCAAAGTCCACTCCATAGGTTTGTACAAAACCCTTCGCTGCCAATCTTGCTTTGAACCTAGAAATATATCCATTTGAGTTCCTCTTTACTTTATACACCCATTTATTACCTATTATCTTCATGTTCTCCTTCTTGGACACTACAGTCCATGTTTGATTCTCCTCAAGCGTAGAAATCTCTTCTTGCATTGCCTCTTTCCATTCCGTCTACCTACTTGCATCTTCATAACAATCGGGCTCATGATCTTCTACTAATTTGTTCATATATGCATAATGCGTTTTTGTATAAGAATCATAAGTAAACTTTTTATTTGGATACTTAACCCTAGAAGACTTCCTTTCTTCACCTTTTGAGGGAATGAAGCTCCTTTTCCTTGGGTACTTGATGTGGCTTCTTTCTTCATCATGTGCCCATCATATTCAATTGCCTTACCTTCATCATCCAACTCTACCAATGTTGCTTTGCCTTTGTTGATTGATTGTGCATGAAAATATCTTCATTGGTGGAACTCCTTGGGTTGCTTAGCTCTAAGCCAATTTTCCTTCATCATCTCCTTGTTTTTCTTTTTCATATTCTTGCATATAGTCATATTTCTTATACCAAGGAAGTAGCTCATCAAAGGCCACATCCATTGATATCCTCAAGTCCCTTTTTTTGGGTTGAAGCACCTATAACTTATGAGCATTTGAATATCCTAGAAACACACTTTTCTATCTTTGGTTGTACCTTGTGCCTCAATTTGCTTTGCACATGTACATAAAAAGTACATTCAAATATTTTCAAGTGCAAAAGATTAGGTTTCTTACCATAATAATCTTGATATGGTGTCAAACCACGAATCCATGATGTAGGTGCTCTATTCATAAGATATATGATGGTATTTGTTGCATCACTCCAAACATGTTAGACACATTCATCTCATTAAGCATTGATCTAGCAATCTCTACAATGTATCTATTCTTTTTCTTTGCTTCCCCATTTTGTTGGGGTATGTACCTACATGTTACTTGCCTCTTGATGCCTTGATCCCATTAAAAAAATAAGAAAATGCCTCTACCATTGCCTTGAATGCTTTGAAACATGTAAAGACATTTGATTTGTGTATGATGAAATAAACCCAAAACACTTTTGTGCAAGTATTTATACCAATTGAAAAGTACTTGTTACCTCCAATGGATTGCTCTTTGTCTGGCCCCCACACATATGTATGCATCAAATCCAATGGGTTTTGTCTTATGTTGCCAACCTTTTTGAATGGGTAATTGACAAGATTCATATAAATGCTTCATAAAATGTCCTTGAAAGTTGGGAATCCCTTCAACCAACCTCTTGAATTGCATTTCCTTCATTCTTTGTATGTTGATGTAACCTATCCTCTTCTTCCACAGATCCAACTCCGATATCTGCTTGTTGCCATATGTGAAGTAGACATGTTGAGTGGAATGAGAGTTTACCTCCAATGCATTCTCATGTGAGAAAATATGCTGGTGGAAGAAGTTTGAAAAACACCCAATACATGCATAAGGCATTTGAGCCATACATGCTCAACAATAATTGTGAAACCTTCCCTATAGTCAGCCTAACAACAAGAAGTGGCCATGGTAGTTTGCTTCTTGCTCAACTAAGATATGCATGAGATACCAAACATGAAGGAAAAAACACTTGTGGAAACATGAGTGTCGTAACATTCAATTCAGTCAGAGTAAAAGAAAACCATTTACCTATCTTAAAGAGGTCAAAATTGATAATGATGTCATATTGAAGAGGTTGCAATGCAATTCTAATCTCCATTGTTGACTAGCAAGCAATCACCCTAATTTGAATCAAGAAATGGAAGGCAAGAGATGGTTGAGGATTACTTCCTCATCCTCCCTCTTAGGGTGTGGTTCAACCATCTCCTACCTATTATTTGACTCAAGTAATAACATGTAGGATATGGTTGAACCATACTCTAAGAGGGAGGATTAGGATGTTATCATCAACCATCTCGGTCCATGTGGTCCTCACTTTTAGTGGGATCCCTAGTGGATCCGATACCCTAATGGATTTTGGCCCCTTTTGGTGATTTGCATCCCACCTCCATTGCTTTAGTCTATGATGTGAATCTTCACTTTGAAAGAATTGACACTTGGGAGTATCTTGACACATTGCCCTTGGATATCATTCTTTGTGGAGACTTCAATATGGTAGAAGATCTTTCAGATAGGTGGGAGCGGAGGGGCACATTCGTTGATTGGATGGAAAAGGATTGTTGGGATCTCTTTAAGCTTCATCATGAATTTGTGGAGGTTAAGGACAACAAGGGGCTTTCTTGGTTGAGCCTCTAGTGTAGTGTTGATCTCCACAAGGCTAGTTGTATACAAAGGAGGATAAGAAAAACTCCTAAGGAGTGATAAAAATGCCCTCATAGTGCTACACATGTTCACACACATGACTACCAAAATATACTAGCAGATACCCCCTAGGAGTACTCCCTTGAAAATGAGGATGACACTCATGTACTAGGAAGTGTCAGCCCATGTGGACTAATGTCAATCCATAAAAGGGACTAAGCCCAAACTTCTTTGTTAAAAGCTTCAAAATTTTCATGAGGTAGAGCCTTTGTAAAAAGCTATGCAACGTTATCATGTGTGGGGAGATATGCCAAACTCATCTCTCCAAAAGAGAGTCACTTTGTGCCATAATGATAGTGCACCCAAATGTGCTTACTATGAGTATGGAACACTAAGTTCCTTGAAATATGGAACACCCAACTCATCCATAAGTCATTTGAACCATACATGCTCAACAATAATTATGAAATCTTCCCTATACTCAGCCTCACAACTAGAAGCAACCACACTAGGTTGCTTCTTGCTCAACTAAGATATGCATGAGCTACCAAACATGAAGGAAAAACCACTTCTGGACACATGAATGTCATAACATCCAACCCAGTCAGAGTAAAAGGAAAACCATTTATCTACCTTCACAAGCTCAAAATTGATGTTGATGTCCTATTGAAGAGGTTGCAATGAGTTTCTAATCTCCATTCTTGACTTTCCATCGATCACCCTTATTAGAATCAAGAAATCAAAGGTAGGAGATGGTTGAATATTACTTCTTCATCCTCCCTTTGTGGGTGTGGTTCAACAATATCCTCCCTATCATTAAATTCAAAAAATGAGATGAAGCTATCATAAAGCATCTCTTGCCTCTCATTTATTGAGTCTAACAACACTTGGATAGTGGTGGCATTGTCTTCGACTTCAAGTCCATGTGGTTGTCACTTTTAGTGGGATCCCTAGTGGACTTGCAATCCTACTAGATTTTGACCTCTTTTGGTGATGCATATCCCACCTCCACTACTTCAGTCTACGGATTAAATCTTCACTTTGAAAGAATTGACACTTAAGAGTCTCTTGAGACATTGCCCTTTGATATCATTCTTTGTGGGGACTTCAATATGGTAGAAGATCTTTTGGATAAGTGGCAGTGGAGGGGTGCGTCTATTGATTAAATGGAAAAGGATTGTTGGGATCTCTTTAAGCTTCATCATGATTTTGTGGAGGTTAAGGAAAACAAGGGGTTTTCTTGGTTCACCCTCTAGTTTAGTGTTGATGTGCAGAAGCTAGACTTGATAGAGGTTATGTCTCTCACAACATCATTGAAAGCCTTGGGCTCCCCTCCCTCTCCCAAGATATGGACACTATTGTGTCAGATTACTTTCTAGTTGTTCTAGAGTTTAATCCCTTTACTAAGATTTGGAAGGCTCTTTGGTTCCATGCCAATCCTCGATCTTTTGCTTACCTTCAGTTCAACAAGATATATCTCTTGCCTGGAGACAAGCCTTCTCAAAGAACATGTCCATCAAGGACCTGGTTAAAGTAGCTAACTAGATGCATGTCATCTTGCATAGCGCTCAAAAGGATATACAAAATATTTGGAGGATTAGAAGAGACAATCTCTACAAAAGACTCCAATGCCTTGATTCTTTAGTTAAGAATGGAAAATCAACCTTGCAAATAGGCATGCTTAAGATTAGGAGCATGCTTATATATGAGGAGGGAATCAAGATGAAGAAGTTGTAGCTATACTTCAAAGACAGGTGGGTGGACAAGGCTAACAAACTAATCAAAGAAACATGTAGAGTCCTCAAGAAAAAACAAAGTAAAGAAGCTCTCCCCCATATGATTGACAATAATGGTATAGAATGCAATTCTGATTCTTAAAATTATGAGTTCATTGTAAATCACTTCAACTAGTTTCTTGAAGTTTCTCTCGTTTAAAGTATGAGTGCAGGACAACCATATCAAGGTTCAGATCTAGGATAATTCCACATGATGTAATTAAATTTCTCGATACTCTCCTTTCTAGATATGAGATGCTTGGATTGATTGAGTGCATCCCAAAGGTAATAGCCCATTGCTTGATAAAGCGATGAATGAGCTCTTTGTAAATTTCAAAGAGGTTGTGGTTGAACACTTGTGCTATGCTTGGGTAGAAGCAACTAGTTTTTATGTGTTTCCAAAGAGTTTGAATGAAGGAGGTATAAATCTCATCCACAAGAATGACAACTAGAATGAAATTGACTCGATACAAAGTCTTTGGCAAAGTGTTTGCCAATCACATTGCCAACCATCTTCACTCATGGATGAATGCAAATCGGATTGCAAAGGTAGGCCCATTCTTGAAGCAAACATTGATGTGTGGGAGGGCATGGATTACATTTAGTAATCAACCCAAGACAGGCTTTTTCTCAAGATCGACTTTGACAAAGTGAACAATAGACTGAAATGGGACTTTATCTTGCAATCCCTTGATGACCTCACTTGTGCCCCCAAGTTAATCAATATAGTTTCCACACTCATGGGAAGTTCTTCTACATAGGTTAACATCAGCAACACTCCTCAAATTTCTTTCTTAAGTGTCCCATCAAGCAAGTTTGTCTCTTTGCCTCGTTACTATTTTCCATCGCTGTTGATGGGTTCGAATAACTCATTAAAAATCAAGTTTCTTTGGGGAATATTTGGGGTCCCTTGATCACTGCCAAGATCCTATGATTCTTGGACTCTTTGCTGATGATGCCAATGCATTTCTAAAGAATGACACCAAGTGTGTTTCCTAGTTTTGGAATTTCCTAGATTTCTTGCAAGGCCTCGGTATGTATAACCAACCACTAGACGACTAACTAGGAGTCCATATGTGGGCCTCCCCTTCAATTTATTTGGGTGCAAGGTTATAAGGAGCTTCCTTATGGGCATTCTTTCTACTACTTGGCATCTAGATGGGGTTCGGTATTTCCATGGGTCAAAGGTGATACTCGGTTTTTCCTAGGATGGACAACAAATTGCAAGATTGGAAGCATATTGTTGATAGTCAAGGTCAAGCACAAGCATAGAAGCACATCAAGGAAATGGACACACAAGAAGAAGGAGCATCTAGGGAGCTCTAAGAAGCATATGTCAAATTTTCCGAAGAAATCCCTATAAATATAATGATTTTTATCACTAAAAACCATTGTAAATACCATTTTCTATTTTTACAACTCCATTTTGTTCAAGCCAAGGAGTCCTTGAGCTTGAGGAGTATTAGAAGTATCATCCTACCAATTTTCATAATTTTTAGACTCTGTTTGAGCCCCCAAATAAGCCCTGGAACCTAATTTTTAACTAGGCTGGACACTAGGTCTGGATAGGGCCAAAACTACTCAAAAAACTATAAAAAGGTCTGGAGAGCTCATTTTTGGGGGTTAGCTTGTTGTAGATTTGAGCTTCTGTAATAGAGTTGTTTTGTAATTGAAGTCCTTACATTGTTCCACTCTTTGCTCTTACCTTCTGCGCATGTGTGTGTATGTGTGTGCATGTTTGTATGCTTTCACTCACGCACTTGTGCACTTCACTTGCTCTTGGTCTTTATACCGGTCCTCACTCTCCACGGATTGACATTTATGAGGTGAAGCTCCTCATGTTGGTACTTGCCATTGTGCTAGAGTGACACCAAATTTGGCACTGTTGCTGCGAACAGAGCTTGGAGGACGAGCGTGTGATGGTAAGATGTAGAGTAGCGATGTTGGAAGGTAAAAAAATCACCATTTTCAGCTCAATTTCTGAGTTTTCCTTCTTCTCCATCTTCATCATCATCACCATCTTCTCCCATCTTCATATTCTCTTATTTTTTCCATTTTCGGCTATACATTCACCTCATTTTTCACTTGTGGCTGCGAGCAAGAAGCATAAAGGTTGTTCAGATCTAAAACGCTAACGAATCAGTCTTGAAAAACTCTCAAAAAACACCAAAATCTAGGTGATAGTATCACAGAGTGACAAGACCTTCGTCTGGTATCATGAGTGTCGTATCGTGACTTTGAACGGAGACTTTGCATCTACAGGCACATAGCAGTGACAAGGAGGACCTAAGGTACACATATTTGTAAAAAAATTTGAATTTGGGTGTCAAAAACTCCAAGTATCGTGTCCGGTTGAGTTTTGGTATCACGATACCAGAATTCTCGTGTATCGCGATACTTGTCGAGGTATCGTATCGTGCACGCCCACTTGAGGTATCGTGATACCATTCTGGTATCATATCATCAAGTGCTGGTATCATGATCATAATCGCCCCGGTGGTATTGTATCGCGGTCCACTTGGTATCGTATCGTGTCAGTCACGGTATCCTATCGTTGACCAAACAGTATCGTATCGCGTGCATGGTTGGTATCGTATCGCCAACTCGATATCATATCGTGCCTATTCTAGTATCGTATCATGCAAAAAAAGTGGTATCGTATCGTCCGATTCTTTGGTATCATATCGTCCATCGAACCAGTATCGTATCATGAGAGTTCCAGTATCGTATCGTGTAATTTTTGATATCGTATCGCCTGTCACCTTGGTATCATATCGTGTGATTTTTGGTATCGTATCGTGTCGGTTTAGTGGTATCGTATAGTCCGCCTAAGTGGTATCATATCCCGTAGCATAAGCAGTATCATATCGTGGTTGGAGTGGTATCGTATCGTTCATAGACTGGTATCGTATCATGAACCAATCAAGTATCGTATCGTTAGCTATCCTGGTATCGTATCGTGAGGTTGATATTGTATCGTGCAAGTCAGAGGTATCCTATCGTGATCACTCCTAGTATCATATCATGCAAGTTGGTATCACCTTGGTGGTATCGTATCGTCTAAGGTGGTATCATCCATAGTTGTATCGTGTATCCTGGAAAATCTGGTATCGTATTGCCTGTCTTGAGGTACTCCCAAAGGGATCCTCTTTCCCTATTTTAACCCCCAAAACCCTAAACTGGCATAACTTTCTCATACGAAATCCGTTCGGAGTGATTTTGGGTTTGTTGGAAAGCTTGTGGGGAGTACTACAAAAATATTGATTGGTTACGGTAAAACTAATACATGGATTATTAGATATAGTATTTTGAAGTTGACCCTCAGGTTGGACTAGGAAGCAAGGAGTTCCACAAGTTTTTAAGCAATACAAAGGACAATTTTGGACTTGTAGACAATGCTTATGAACCTAAGATCAAGTAGACACTTAGGAAGTGATAGGTAAAGTACCAAATCATCTGAGGCTAGTGTCAACCATACAACCAAGTCGGGGGCTCACAACTCAGTGGTTAGCACTATGTGCTGAGTTCACAGACGAGTGAGTCAAAAATGTCATTTAACTAGGAGAGACTCTTGGCTTCCGAAGACATGCATAGTTAAGTACCTAGGGAAGGTTTCATGTCTATAATGGAAGGGGAATATCTACATACCTAGACCAAAATCAAAGAAGATATTGGCCTATAGATAAAGTAGATAGGTCTAGATTAAAGTACATGGGCCTGCCTATATTCCCTCCTCAGGATCAGGAAACTACCTCACAAAACCCATTCCAGACCCAGCAAAGAACGGAAAATGCGATGTTCATAGCTCCCATTATATTGATCAGAAACGAAGACTCGATGGTTCCAAGAAACACTGATATCGTGAAGAACACTAAGGTTCAGTGTCATCTCACTTTAGAAGAGTTGCTCAAAGTAAAACCTGAGTTATGGAAACATGTGGTGAATCAGGTTCCAAAACTTGATTCCAAAATGCCAAAAGCAGGCTCTAAACAAAAAGTACCAGAGATACCTCTAGACAAAATAGGGGACATGAGCAAAGGTGAGGAAGGTAATACTTATCTTCCGATCACCTACCAAGGTTACACAACCAAAGCGATCATAGATTCAGGTGCTAGTGTTGCTATCGCAACCACCTCCTTGTGGAAGCAATGGGGTAAACTCGCATTAAGACCAACTAGAATGAAGCTTTAGGTGGCTGACGGCCATGTGGAAAGACCTCTAGGATTGCTAGAAGGGATAACTCTAACCACTTGTGGTGTAGAGTTTGAGCACAGATTTGCTATATGTGACTTTGGTAAAACTAATACCTACAAAATGATCCTAGGAAGGCCCTTCCTATGACAAATGCAATTTGTACAAGATTGGGGAACCAAATCCTTATACTTGCAGTGCTTAGGGGTCACAACCAAGGTCAATTTGAAGGATTACACCTTCAGAGATGTACCACCCCTACAGTGGAATTCTATCCATAAGGAGCAAGAAGATTCAATCTATGTGCATTCAAAAAGTTCATCTGATACATCCTGGATGCATGAAGATACTCACTTGTGGATGTGCAAGGTCGCAAAGGAAAAAGAAAAACACCTAAAAGCAAGAGGAAAAGGAACTTCTCAAGGAGATAGACCAGTTAAAGAACCAGCCTATACATCGATGATCTTTCTAGATAAGGAATTTGAGCCTCATGGTTGGGCATAAATCTTAGCCACCATGGACATTGCTATCAATGAAGAACAATGGACACCTCATTGTGATGAGGAGGGTTATGATATTTTGTTTCATGTATCAACCCTTGTTGGAAGAATGTGACCCTAGTGATGTCATAAAAGAAGAAGAAAACGACGATGATCTAGAGTCCATTGTAATGGACAATTGCTTTATTTCAGAGAAGCACTATCTAGAAGACATAGGAGTATTTACACAAAAAGAAGAAGAACCTCTTACAAGCATAAAAGTTGTAAACTCAAAGGATGGAAGTGAAGGCAATCAAAAGAAAAAGAAAAGACAAGGAGTGAAACAAGAAGAGGAGGAACCATTGTTTGAGGTACCAGAAAATTTCAAGAAATATGAAGTTGAAGACCAAAAAAAATTGGTATGAATGCCTAAGAGAGAGGCAACCACGGAGAACCATATGATAACAAAGAAAAGACCAAAACAATCGTAGTAACCATTGAAGAGAATGAAGAGAGATGTACGTACATAGGAGATGACCTAAGTAAAGAAGAGGAAGCAGAGTTGGTAGCCTTATTAAGGGAATATAGGGACGTGTTTGCATGGCACTATAGAGACTTGAAGGGAGTAGATCCGAAAATTTGCTCTCATACGATCCCCATGAACACTGATGCCAAGCCCACCAAACAAAAGCCCTAGACATATAATGACACCTATGCAGCCAAAATAAAAGAATAAATTGAGAGATTGATGAAAGTTGGATTTATCTATGAGATTGAACATACGGAATGGGTGTCCCCCATTGTAGTGGTGCCCAAGAAGAAGAGAAAGTTATGTGTGTGTATTAACCTTAAAAAAGTTAATGCTACAACAGTAAGAGATAGTTATCCGCTTCCAATCACTCACCATTTATTGGAGCGTGTTGGAGGCAAGGAAGTTGTTGGGGGATTCTTGGGCAAGAAGGGATTTGAGTATTTGTAGGAGAAAAGGGAAAGACAAGAAGAAGAATACACACTGGAAGCCTATGTCGATTGATTATAATAAGACAAATATAATGTTGAAGCACAATACAATCCAATGCTTTTGTGCAAAATCCCATAGAGTGCTCAATTACAAAATACCAAATACCCAAGGGACTTGTTGTTGCCGGCCTCCGCTCCACCAAACCTCCACCTTCTCCAAGCCTGCACTTGTGCACACCTTGCACCAAGCTTCCACTAAGGGGGAGGGATGGGTACCTTTTGTCGGCAGGCACACACTTCAATAAGACCTTGGGATCCTTGGAGGACTAGCTTAGCACTTCTCTGTTGGTCACTCTTCATGCACACCTTGCACTTCACTTCTCTACGTTGCACACTGTGTGTCTCTTGCACTTCTCTCTCTTGCCTTGCTTATACTATGCCTACTCTTGCTTACACTTAGAATAGTCCAAGATTAGTCCTTGCCTTGATTTGAGTGTCAATTCACGTACGCTCCTAACTGCAAGAGTATCTTGGTGCTCACTTTGATGTACCAAGATTGTCTTCACAAGTGGCCAACCAACAACTCCCTGTTTTGTCCTATAGGGACTTTAGACTAAAACCAAAAATTTTAATTGGGGGGCCATACTTTCACTTCTGCGTACGCTGCCGCTTCACATCCCTTCACATTTTCCTTTTAAGTCTTCACTTGTGCACCTAAGAGAGGGTTCACTTGAACCTTCCAAAACACTTTAAAAACACTTTGAACCTTAGGGAAATTAAAGAAATACCTCTGCAACCTGCAACCCACTTTCTCCAATTTACCCTTTGTGGACAATTAATTGTGCACTACCTGTGCACTTTGACACTTGCACTTTAGCACTTTGACTTTGCACCTATTGACTTTGACCTTGAATTTGTTGACTTTGACCAATTTGACTTTGACTTTAGTTGACTTTGACTATGGTTGACTTTGACCAATATGACTTTTATGGGCTCAACAGTTGCCCACCACCTAATGTGCTCTCTGTCCCGGAGAGCTACAACCAAAACTAAGAGCATAGAGGACATCATGATTCTTGTGCTGCAGAATCTTCAAAAGGACACTTAAGCAGATACCAAGTCCACCAGAGACAGGAGAGAACAAGCACCAGAGAAGAACCCAAAAGTGGAATGTATTGCAAGGAAAAGCAAATGAGGGAAATGGGAGGGTAGAAATGAGGGGGGAAGGGAGGGTTGATGAGGCTGAGATGGATAGGGCAGGGAGGGGTAAGGATGTGGCTCGGCATAAAGTTAAAGGGGGGTGAGGGAGAAGGATTATGGAGTTTGGAGAGGGTCAAGATGATAAAAAATTAGAGCTACAGAGGGTGCATTATGGAAAATGTGCAACATATGGTGAAATGAGGTGAGAATAGGCAATGTGGGACCATGTGTATAAATAAAAACATGTGATAAATGTGCTCAAAACATGTGGGTTTTGACCAAAATTCAGAGAAAAGTGTGGATTTTGAAAAATTAAGTCAAAAAATGAATCCACAGGTGCCAAAATACATGAAGATGACTCCAAATTTGAAAAAAATGACCATCCGAGGCGCGATCCAGAGCCAAAAGATTTGAGCCATAAAAATAAAAAAATAAAATAAATAAAATAAAATAAATAAATAATATATATATATATATATATATATATATATATATATATATATATATATATATATATATATTTAAATATGAATTAGAAAAATAAAATAAAATTTTGTTCTTTATTTTTTTTCTTTTTTTCTTATAATAAAACTTGAACGCATGCCTATCAAAAAATGAAAATTAAAGCAAAATAAAAATAAAAATAAAAATAAAAAATAATTAAGAAATTAAAAAATAATAAATAAAATAATAAAAAATAAGAAGAAAATAAATAAAAGAAAATAAAAATAATAAGAAAATAAAAAAAAAAATCGGGGGGGTGGGGGGCAAGGGAGAGAGAGAGAGAGAGAGAGTGAGAGTGAGAGTGAGAGAGAGAGAGAGAGTTTTTTTTGAAAAAAATTTCGATTTTTTTTCCGAAAAAATTCCCTAGGGGGGAGTTTTTTTTTTTTGCAAGGAAAATGTCCAAAATTAAAGAAAAATAGAGAAAAATTCCAAAAAAATTATGAAAATTTCTCAAAAATTCTCCACATGGTCTAGATCAATTTCGGCAATCAAAACCACAGAGAGCTTCCTTTATCCCTCTAATTTGGCAAGAAAATGACTATTGAAAGGGATGCGAAATGCTAGAAAAAATTCTAAGAAATGGTTGAAAAATTCCCACAAAAATCCCAAAAATTTCTACAAATTGCACTTATGCAAAGGCTATGAAAGGATTTCTAAATTTTGCAAAAAACTCAAGGAACAAGCATGAAAAAGGACAAAAACTACTAAAACTTAAGCAAAATGAAATGAGAGGGCTATGTACAACCTGGACAAATTTTGCAGGTTCCAGGTGATCCATAATTCTTCAGTTGACTTGATGATAGGCCTTTAGCCATGATCTTTATATGTTGACCCCGAGAAACTCCTCCATAATCTCCAATTTTACTGCACTTCGTTTGTTTTGTCTTCTTGTTGGGCACACTGGTCATCTGATAGGGGTACCCTAAATCCTTCAGTAAAATATTGTCTCCTCCATACTGCACCTTTTGTATCTTTGTGTCAGCAACTTTATAGCTTAATCTGCAAAATTCCATTTTCACTATTCCAGCTTCTTCATCAAATGGAACCCTCTATTTCCAAAGACTTGCAGGTACTCCTTCCACATCCTTGTAAAGCCCTGCACTCACTATCATAAAAATTGACGTAACAGATGATATCCATACCAATATCCCTAAAAAAGTGGCCATTCACATATGATTTGAAGTATCTTCATCACTGTTGCACTTAAGGGCTCTTCTTTTCTTCTCTCTTTTATGGCCTTTGACTGAGATTGTCTCACTCGAGCCAGTAACCTAAATGATATCCTCTTTTTCTTCAAATGCTTCCTCTCCACTTGAGTTTGGAAAAATTCCATAGCAAGAAGAGGGGTCTTCTGCATGGAGCCAAGCCAACATGTTTTCATCTTCATATAAATTTGCTTCTTCAAATAGATGTGCTTCTGGGTTTTCCAACAATTCTTCTTCCATACAAATACCAATTGTCTGCATCATGCTAGTATGTCTCTGATTATCTGGTCCTTCTTCTAAAATTATCTACTGGAACTCTTTTCCCTCTTGCTTTACCCACATTGTGTCCTTGCCCCAGTCATGCAGCACATTGGCATGCCTTAACCAAGGTCTCCCAATTAACAGAGGGAAACTTCCTTCTACATGTGGAAGCCTTAAAACAACAAAA
Source organism: Ceratopteris richardii (assembly GCA_020310875.1). Taxonomy (NCBI): domain Eukaryota; kingdom Viridiplantae; phylum Streptophyta; class Polypodiopsida; order Polypodiales; family Pteridaceae; genus Ceratopteris; species Ceratopteris richardii. Next base: position 115,306,085 of record CM035426.1, on the reverse strand, counting down.
TCCAAGTTAAAGATGGTACCTTGTATCTTGACTGGGACTCCAGGGACCACTCCCATAGTGTGACAGTGAAGTTGGCAGGTCTTGAAGGGTATAGTCCAATCTTTTTCATGGTATATCCAGGCATCAAGTTAATGCCAGAACCACCATCCACAATAACTCCTTGAAACTCATGACCTTTGATAGAGACTATTAGCTGAGGGTTCTTGTAATCTGTGAGGGGTGCTTCCCCTACACTTTTATCTTTAGGCATAACAGCTGCCTTTGCCACTAAACTTGGTGTGGACATTTCATCAATTATCTGCAAAAGTTCTGACCTGAATTTCCCATCCATCTTTATTAATTCAAAAATACTGACCTCCTTTTTCATGGACTTGAGTAGTCTGTAAGCTTCTGATTCCTTAAGAGCATGGGCTCCATTTGACTTATCAAACTCCTCATGAGCCCTGTTGAATGCATGTCCAATGGCATCACTGGTACCTATGAAATTTTCTTTTTGCTTTGTGTCTGCACATGTGGTGGCTTTGTCTCCAGATGCAACTTTGTCTTTGTTCAATCCATTAATCATTGATTCTTGACCTATGTCCACTTGAGCCTTCCCCTTGCTTCTTTTTTGCACTATAAAAGATTCAATTTCTTCTAACTGCACCACCCTGGTAGATGGTGATGGCACATTGACTTGATCTACCATTTCTTCTTTGCCCACAGAAATCATTTGAATATGGGGCCCACATGAAGATGCTTGGTTCTTAGGACAACAATTAGTATAGTGGTCTCTGGCCTCTGGGTAGTTCCTGCAAGGAGGGGCATTTTCTGGGAGGGTGCACCTACTTTGATAGTGCCCACATTCTCCACATCTGAAACAAATAATTGGCCTCCTTGCTTCATTTCCAAAGTTATCCCTATGTCTAGGGTTATAATTGTTACCTTGATTGGGTGCAGCCGCCATCACATTTGCTGGTGGTAGGTGTCCTCCTTGTGTCCAATATGTTGTTGTAGGCATTCCTCTTGATTGGCATTCCTGGGCCCCATGGACAACTTTCTTGCATATTTGGCAAGTCACACTTAACACAGGACATTCACTTACTATATGACCTTGCTTGTTGCACATGGTACACCAAAGACCGCTCTTGATGCCACCCCCTTTGAGTTCCTGCAACTCCTGTCGCAGTTGAGCCAATTCCTCTGCTTGGGCCTCCTCCTCCTTTTGGAGCTTTAGTGCTTCAATCTCTCTTCTCAACTGAGTAACAGCATTCTCCTCCTCTTTGTGGGGCTTATTCCTTTTTAAGCCCTTCAGCTCCTTCCTTAGCTCGATTACTGGATCCTCCATTTTTGTAGAATATGGTAGTTGAGAAGAAGTTGCTCCATACTGTTGCCTTATCTGCTCCAATCGTGTAGCTGTGTTGATGAACTCCTCTATGGAGGCTGTAGGCAACACTAATTCCTTGATTTTGCATTGGGTGTCCATTGGAAGTGGCTTAGCTAACCATTTCTTAACAAAAAAATCATGTGGTGGATCTGGCAATTTAGCCATTAGTGTCTTGGCCCTAGTCACAAACTTTGGGAACTTTTCATCTGGACCCAATCTCAAATTTTCTAGTTACTCTATGATGATCTCTGCAGTATTTCCATGTTGGAATTGATTTTTGAATGCATCTTTCATTAAGTCCCAAGTTGTAAAATGGTTCTCAGCAAACTGACTGAACCATTTATTTGCTAATCCTTCTAATGTAGCAGGGAAGAGTATCAAAAAGGCATCCTCTCTTCCCATTAAGCCTCTAGTTTTGCATAATGCTAAAAACCTTCTAATATGCTCGTCGGGATCTTCCTGAGCTAGGCCTTTGAAAGAAGGAAATTTTATATTTAATCTTGATAGTAGGGTTTCCAAGTCTACGTGACCAGCCATGCTCCTTACTGATGAAGTTGATGAAAGTGGACTAGATGATCTTCTAACAGCCTTCCTCCTTGTTTGCTTGCAGGTGACCCTCAATGTTTGGGACCGAGTTGCGGTCATGAGCTGCTCATAGACCTCTTAGTATGAGATAATTGATAAGAACATGTACCTTTTAGCCCAATGAAGTAGTACTGTCGGCACTTGAATAGTGCTTGCCCACACTGCAAGATGTCTTCTCCTATGCTCAAATCTCCTTGGAGTCCCACCGTGTGTGCCACATTTTGTTGGGGGATTCTTGGACAAGAAGGGATTTGAGTATTTGTAGGAGAAAAGGGAAAGACAAGAAGAAGGGTACACACTGGAAGCCTCTGTCGATTGATTATAATAAGACAAATACAATGTTGAAGCACAATACAATCCAATGCTTCTGTGCAAAATCCCACAGAGTGCTCAATTACAAAATATCAAATACCCAAGGGACTTGTTGTTGCCGGCCTCCTCTGCACCAAACCTCCACCTTCTCCAAGCCTACACTTGTGCACACCTTGCACCAAGCTTCCACTAAGGGGGAGGGATGGGTACCTTCTGTCGGCACGTGCAAACTTCAATAAGACCTTGGGGCTTGGGGGACTAGCTTAGCACTTCTCTGCACACTTCCTTGGTCACTCTTCATGCACACCTTGCACTTCATTTCTCTACGTTGCACACTGTGTGTCTCTTGCACTTCTCTCTCTTGCCTTGCTTAGACTATGCCTACTCTTGCTTACACTTAGAATAGTCCAAGAATATTCCTTGCCTTGATTTGAGTGTCGATTCACGTACACTCCTAACTGCAAGAGTATCTTGGTGCTCACTTTGATGTCCCAAGATTGTCTTCACAAGTGGCCAGCCAACGACTCCCTGTTTTGTCCTATAGTGACTTTAGACTAAAACCAAAAATTTTAATTGGGGGGCCATACTTTCACTTCTGCGTACACCGCCGCTTCACATCCCTTCACATTTTCCTTTTAAGTCTTCACTTGTGCACCTAAGAGAGGGTTCACATGAACCTTCCAAAACACTTTAAAAACACTTTGAACCTTAGGGAAATTAGAGAAATACCTCTTCAACCTGCAACCTGCAACCCACTTTCTCCAATTTACCCTTTGTGGACAATTAATTGTGCACTACCTGTGCACTCTAACACCTGCACTTTAGCACTTTGACTTTGCACCTATTGACTTTGACCTTGACTTTGTTGACTTTGACCAGTTTTGACTTTGACTACAATTGAATTTGACTATGGTTGACTTTGACTATAGTTGACTTTGACCAATACGACTTTTATGGGCTCAACAGTACCTGACACTTGCACTTTAGCACTTTGACTTTGCACCTATTAACTTTGACCTTGACTTTGTTGACTTTGACCAATTTGACTTTGACCAGTTTGACTTTGACTACAATTGACACTGGCTATGGTTGACTTTGACCAATATGACTTTTATGGACTCAACAGAAGTGTATAGATTCTTTGATGGATTTTCAGGTTACAACCAAGTAGCAATTGCCCCAGAAGATCAACAGAAAACGGTCTTTGCCATAGAGTGGGGAGTCTTTGCATTTCCTGTGATGCCATTTGGGCTCACCAATGCACTTGCAACATTCCAAAGGCTCATGTGTCATGTCTTCAAAGAGTTCTTGCGAAAGAGCTTGGAAGTATATGTGGACGATTTATGTGCTCATTCCCAAGAAAGGAGAGGTCACATCCCTTAGCTCAGACAGATCTTCAACAAGTGTAGAGAATATCGAGTGTGTATGTACCCAAAAAAGTGTGTGTTCATGGTACGTCAAGGTAAAATCTTAGGTCATATTGTTTCTAAGAACGGAATATCAACAGATGAGGACAAAGTAAAAGCCATAGCGGAGTTTCCGAGGCCAAGGAATGTTAAAGAGGTACAAGCCTTTATGGGCCATTGTGGATATTACCGTAGGTTTATTCACATGTATGCAATCATAGCTAAACCTCTTTATGCCTTGTTGACAAATTTTGAGTGGAATGACGAATGCGAGAAGTCCTTCAATGAGCTGAAGAGATGCTTGTGCACAGCCCCAATACTGACCACTCCTGATTGGACTAAATCATTCCATGTCCATGTAGATGCATCCAATCATGCAATAGGGTGTGTGCTAGTGCAACCCATAGGGGAAGGAAACCTAGATTTGCCTATAGCATATGCTAGTAGGCAATTGAACGCTGCTGAACTAAACTACACCACAACTGAAAAAGAAGGTTTAGGCATGGTATATGCTGTGAAGAAGTTTAGACACTATCTATTGGCCAACAAGTTTAAGTTTTTCACCTATCGTCAAGCCTTATTACATTTGGTCAATAAACCTTGCAATATCGGACGCTTAGTAAGATGGTTCCTCTTACTAATGGAATATGACTTCAGGCAAGTCACCGTTAGGAGTGTCTCATGATTTGCCTGATGCTTATCTGTTCAATTTAGAAATTGTTCCTAAATGGGCGAATAAGTTGGTGCCTGTCCTAACCTTCGGACCTGCAAACAAGAATGTGAAGACGAACAAGGATGAAATTGTAAAATCACAAAAATATCAAATACATGTATTGACACCTCAGAGCGGATCACCTTTCTCGCATCACTTCAGGCAAGTCACCGCAAGGAGTGTCTGGTGATTTTCCTGATGCTTATCTGTTCAATTTAGAAATTGTTCCTAAATGGGCGAATAAGTTGGTGCCTGTCCTAACCTTTGGACATGTAAACAAGAATGTGAAGACAAACAAGGATGAAATTGTAAAATCACAAAAATATCAAATATTGGCACGAAGCATGTATAAACAAGATACGGAAGGTGTTCTAGCAAGTTGTGTCGAGAACGATGAACACAATAGTTGGTTGCAACAAGCCCATGAAGAATTTCTAGGGAATCACTATTCTAAATAGCAAACATTGCAAAATCTAAAACTTTTAGGAGTGTATTGGCCTAGTATGGATATAGAAATTCATGAGTGGATCAAGAATTGTCCAGTGTGCCAGAAGAGACCCCCTGTGGAGCATGCGACTCTTTATCACGTATCATTAATTCCAGATTGGAGTGCTCCATTGGTAGAATTCATGAGATCAGGAACATTACCCAATGAGGCTAGTCTAGCAAGGAAATGAAGCATAGAGCAAGAAGCTCAAGACTACGCCCTCATAGGAGATAACCTATACCGAAGAGGCAAAGATGGTTACTTAAAATTGTGCATTCACGAATCAGACTATTTGAAAATCTTAGAAACTACCCATAGCAGTGTGGCCAGCAGACATTTTGGTCCTGACTTAGTAATTAAGACTATTCTATTCTCAAGACTTTTGGTGGCCCACTCTTCATATGGATGCACATGCCTATGTGAAGAAATGTGACACATGCCAATGTGCCCAGTACCCAATTAGAAAAGATGAGATGCCTTTGAGGCCAATGATGGGAGGACGTGCATTCTCAAAGTGGGGCATAGACTTTGTAGGTCCTATTAAACCCCCAGCTAGAAACTCCCATGCCGAATACATTATTGTAGCCATGGATTACCTTACAAAGTGGGTATAAGTCAAAGCCACAACGAAGAATGATGCTCAAACAACGACAAAGTTCTTATTTGAGAATGTGTTCACGAGATATGGATTACCAATAGAGTTAGTAAGTGATAGAGGCACACACTTTTTGAATGAAGTCATTGAAAATCTTCTCCAAGAATTCTTGGTGATACATAAGAAGTCTACCCCCTATCATCCACAAGCTAACGGACAAGCCGAGAGAACAAAAAAGATCCTATGTAATGTACTGACAAAACTTGTAAATAACAAACGCTCTGATTAAGACAAACAACTTCATCATGTTGTTTGGGCCTACCGAGTTTCCTGTAAAACGGTACTCAATGCCACCCCATTTCAGATGGTATTCGGACAAAATGTTGTGCTACCTTTGGACTTCCTAATCCCAACTTTAAAAGTATCACAAGAGCATGAGTGGAATGGACACGAGTTATCCTCTAGGATCTTTGATCTAGAACGCTTAGGTGAGACAAGGCTACGAGCGGCGGCAGACATCTATGCTGCAAAGAAAAGGCAAAAGGCATACTTTGATGCACATATCAAAGATAAAGGATTGAAAGAGGGAGACCTAGTGTTGGTTTATACACTAAAGCAACATGCCCGTAAATTGGAAAAAAGAGGATATGGACCCATGATCATTAATAGAATTTCCACTAGCGATGCAGTTCAATTGGCCACACTAGAAGGTGATATCCTGCCAAGCTATATTAGTGGTTGTCGAGTCAAGCTATATCAAGAACCTCTTATACAAGATATGCTAAAGAGACTCAACACTACTAAGAAGCCAAAAGAACAAGAGTTAAGGGTTAGAGAAGAAGCACAGGCAGAGGCTAGAGAATGCATTAGGAGAAATAAGTTAAGACGCCTAGGCCTAGATATCAATCTTGAGGCCCCAAGATACCACATGGCCATGTGTCAAACATCAAGTGCAATTGCTTCTCAAATAATTGATCGACGTCCATTTGTGACCATAGCGGTAGGACAAGGGAAGAATGTAAGGACAGTGAGAGCATTAATTGACTCAGGTGCAGCAACTAGTGTAGTTAGAATTTCATACTGACAAGATATGCAATTGAACATCAATTCCATTGAAGCCTATCTCATAGGATTGGGAGGTGTGGAAACCCATTGTTTGGGTGAGGTAGAGGTCCCCATCTATCTTCAAGATGTTCCAATGCAAGTCAAAATGCTAGTGTGTGAAGATGAGGACCTTACGGAACCACTTGTCCTAGGTCAAGACTGGATCTATGATCATGCAGTCAACTTAAACCTTAAAAGCCAACTTCTTCAAGTTTGGGTACATGAACAATGTATTACATTAGAATTGGACAATTGCATGCTCACAAATCCAGAGGTCACACATTTTCTTAGTTCTTCCGAAACTAATCTTCGCAAAGAAAATGTTGGGTGTGTCAATAACCCTACGAAGCAAAAGGACTCAATCATGGAAGCACAAGCTCAAAGGCCAGCAAAACTCTCTTCTTCTTCACAGACTACTGCAAGCATAAATCGACCAAAGAGGCAAGCAAAAAAGACATCTGCTATATCAAGGACACAGACAGAATTCAAGAAGAAAGAAGCTCAAGGCATGAAGCAAATTTGGGTACGAAAAGGGGAGCAACCACCATCCTTGCCAACATAATTTCCACTCAGGCAGGCCAACCATGCTAAAAGAAGCACCAAGAAACGAGGACAAGCTCAACCCCAAGGTCTCCGATCAATCGAAAAAAAAAAGCACAAAAAGAGGAACAGAAAAAGGGGAACCATCATCAAGGACATCCGTCAACAAGAAAGACAAGCTAACGATCAGTCCCGGTGATGGGAGTACAACATTAAGAGATAAACATTGGCCAACCTTTCACCATGGTAAGGATTGCCTACTTTGGCAACATTACAACCATGATAGTTTAGGAAACCTCTTCATCAACATACCCTTGAGCACTTTGCTCAAAGACCCAATTTCTTGCACCATATTTCTTCCAAATCATTCCCCAAGTACGCATACATAGGGCCACATTACAAGGCCATGCACAAGGCACATATTTTCTTCAACCCATGCACTAATGCACTTACCCATCATTAATTATGGGTTACAAGTACTTGGCATAAAAATTGTAAAAGCTATGATTGGAAGATCCAACGGATATCTACGCCATAATTGGTACCTACAAAGTAATTCACAGTCAAGAGTGGCTCAAAATCAACATTGACAACCTCCTCTGAGCAACTAGCATTTTTTGGAAGCTCACAGCGACACATTTATGCTAGAATCCAAGGAAGAGCTACATGCACAAGGAAAAACACTTCCTTGGGCTAACAATTACAAACTGAAGAAAAGGACAATGGACCCTGCTACAGGTGGAAGACAAACCGCTATGGTGAAGGCATGAGGAACTCTCCCTCTCCAAGTACTACATGGAACAACCACTACAACAAGGGTTTGTCAGGGACGACAAACTCAAGAGGGGGGGGGAGTGTTGACAGTCAAGGTCAAGTACAAGCATAGAAGCACATCAAGGAAATGGACACACAAGAAGAAGGAGCATGTAGGGAGCTCCAAGAAGCATATGCCAAGTTTTTCGAAGAAATCCCTATAAATATAGTGATTTTTATCACTAAAAGCCATTGTAAATACCATTTTCTATTTTTACAACTCCATTTTGTTCAAGACAAGGAGTCCTTCAGCTTGAGGAGTATTAGAAGTATCATCCTACCAATTTTCATAATTTTTAGACTCCGTTTGAGCCCCCAAATAAGCCCTGGAACCTAATTTTTAACTAGGCCAAACACTAGGTTTGGACAGGGCCAAAACTACTCAAAAAACTATAAAAAGGGCTAGAGAGCTCATTTTTGGGGGTTAGCTTGTTGTAGATTTGAGCTTCTGTAATAGAGTTCTTTTGTAATTGAAGTCCTTCCATTGTTCCACTCTTTGCTCTTACCTTGTGTGTGTGTGTGTGTGTGTATGTGTGTGCATGTTTGTATGCTTTCACTCACGCACCTGTGCACTTCACTTGCTCTTGGTCTTCATACCAGTCCTCACGTCTCCATGGATTGACATTTATGAGGTGAAGCTCCTCACGTTGGTACTTGCCATTGTGCTAGAGTGACACATATGCATCTTAATGTGGTTGAGCGTATGAGGTGATCAACAGATTCCTTATCTCTTCTATTATCTACTTCTTGGCATGTTGGAGACGAACAACAAGGATATGCTGAATTTGGAAAGAATCTATAGAAAATTTCTTTGGATGGGGGATCCTGATAGAAGAGGTGGTCCAAAGATTAAATGGGAAATATGCTTTAGCCTAAAGGAAATAGCTGGTATAGAAATCATGAATGTGGAAGTAATGGCCAATAATATGGTGGTTAAATGAATTATTCAAGCTTGGAATAATAGGGATTCTTCTTGGACCAAGTTGATGTTAAAAAACAATAGCAACGTTTCCCTTTTCAGGCTCCCAAGCTTGAAAGGGCTTAACCTTATGATAAGTTTGGAAGTGGGATGCTATGATTAGGAAAACTCATGATATTTGATTCCCTATCATGGGTATCTTAAGAGTGGAACCTAAGAACCTTCAAAGAGTGAAGAGGCTCTAGAGTAAAGGGTTTTTGATGTGGAAGCACATCTGGAATTCGAGATAAAATGAGTTGGATGAGTTTTCAAGTTCATTGATTTGAGTCACAGAGTGGACTTTGAAGATTGGTGCCTCTTAAGACACAAAATCAATGCTTGAGCTCACTAGTGTGGAAGTTAAGGTTGCCTTGACAAAAGTTAGAATATCAATACATACTTTTTATGATGCAAGGCCAAGAATGAAAAGTCTCGGACACAATAATATATGATATCAAAATCGAGTTTCAAAGGTATAGAGATAAGCTTGATTTCGAGATCATGCATATTGAACGGACTCATGTGATGTTGGGAAAGAAATGGCTCTGAGGTTTAGGAACATCACTCAAAAGGAGATATATGTTGAATACTTTGAATTTTGAGAGGAACGGTGTTGAATACTTGATTTGAGGGGAACACCATGTGCCAAGCATCCTTCTCATTTCCACATGGAACTAAAAAGCCTTATAAATAAGAATAAACCAAAAGTGTACATGTTACTTCCAATCAATGCAAATGTTTTTTATAATATAAATACAATTTTATATGTCGTCTCCTTGTTTGATATTAATTAAAATTTTAAGTTTAATAGTTTGATGAATAAATATTGGGATGTTCTCCCAAAATAATGCTTACCACCTCTAGAAGGGCAAGTCAATCATGCCATAGAGTTGCTCCTAGATATTAGCCTATATGTAAGACTCCATATCGACTCCCACATTTACAATAAGCAAAAGTGGAGAAATAGCAGCCTCAATGAAAGATAATGCCACTGTGTGTTTCTTCTTTGAAGTCAATGAAATGATTTTGCTACCTAGCATGATTAGGTAATCACCTATACTCCTTTTATCTTCCTTTGAACCGGCCCAATCCACATCTGAGTAAGATTGAACTCTTCCTCCAAGTCTCCATTGAGAAAGAAATTCTTGATATCCAATTGGAAGAGCTTCCATCCTTTGCTTGCAGCCATTGCAATGAGTGTCCTAATGGTTTTCATATTTTCCACAAGATTCAATGTCTCTTCAAAGTCCACTCCATAGATTTGTGCAAAACCCTTCACCACCAATCTTGCTATGAACCTAGAAAAGATCCATTTGATTTCCTCTTTACTTTATACACCCACTTATTACCTATTACTTTCATGTTCTCCTTCTTGGGCACTAGAGTCCATGTTTGATTCTCCTCAAGTGAAGAAACCCTTCTTTGAGCTTTGCACACCAAAATTGGTCTTTCTTAGAGCATATGTAGATAAATCCAATGAGCTTTTGTAAATATATTGTACAAATCAAGATCTTTCTAATAAACCAAATTTCAATCCAAATGGATGTCTATACTTAGAGAAACAATGTCCACAAGGTGAGCTAGTTGAATGCTCATAGTAGCTAGTCAAACAGAGACCACACTTCACTCCAGCAAGATTTTCTAAGAGAATACAGAAAGAATGAAACTTAAAATTCATTGAAATTTAGAACACATACCCAAAGACACCAAAATCATAGAAAATGTACAAATAGAGAAGGAGAAATAGCCATTACAACTTAGAGAAAACTAGCTCCTATAGATCCTACAAACAAAGAGAGATATCAATCACCACACCACTAAAATGAAGGTTTCTCTCAAAATACTCAGAAAATGCTATAGAGGCTTTTTGTGTTAAAAATAGACTCTAATAGTTATCAAAATACACAAACTTTACACCAAATAGATACATAAGGATGTAGAACCAATGCTAACAACTCAAGGAAAGAGAGTTGCAACATTCCTTGTGCATGCACATAGATCTGCCTACTCAAAGAGAACAAACAAGAAAGCAAGTGGCTAGCTTAAACAAGGGGCTTGCTTATTACAACTCCACAACTTATTGCATAATCTAAATGAACTAAACCCCCAACAAGATTAAAAAAAAAAATCATGATACAAGCTACTTTTATAGAGCGAAGTTGGCCCCTAAATTCTAGGAGCCACCTTTCCCAAAAATCAACCTCCTAAATTCGAGGACTTGGTTGAGATGACTTGGGGAGTGGTTGATTGAGATGTCCATGATTGATTTCCCATGAATTTTTGCTTGAATATTGACTTTCAATAACTTAAAATCAAGATCCTACTTAAATATGAAGAGGAAATCAAGAATTGCATTGAGTCACATGCCCATGATTTATTTCCCATGATTTTTTGCTTGAAGCTTTAATTTTAACAGCTTAAGATCAAGAGCTTGCTTAAATATGAAGAGGAAATCAAGATGAAGAAGTTGTAGATGTAATTCAAAGATTGGTGGGCAAGCAAGGATGACAAAGTTATTAAATAAATATGTAGTCTCAAGAAAAAAAAAGTAAAGAAGCTCTCCTTTGTATGATTAACAAAAATGGTATAAAATCTAGTTTTGATGCTCAAAATTACAAGTTCATTGCTAGTCACTTCAACTAGTTGCTTAAAGTTTAGCTAGATTATCTCTTTGAATGCATGGCCACCATGTCAAGGTTTAGATTTAGGAAATCCCACATGATGTAATGAAATTTCTTGATTCTCCCCTTTCTAGACAGGATATTCTTGAACTAATTGAGTCCCTTCCCAAAGGTAATAGCCCAAGGCTTGATGGAATCATGAATGAGTTTATTGAGGACCTTCAAAGAGGTTTTGGTGGCCACCTTTGTTTTGTTTGGTGAGAAGCAACTAGTTCCCATGCATTTCCAAAGAGTTTGAATGAACAAGATATTAAGCTCATCCACAAGGAAGAAAACAAGAACAAAAGTGACTCAATACAAAGTCAATATAAATTAGAAAGGCTTCATCAAAAGTAGGTCCATTCTTGATCATCAATGTGTGGGAGGGCATGGATTGTGCTAACGAGTCAACCCAACCCATGCTCTTCCTCATGGTTGACTTTGAAATAGTTTATGATAGACCAAAATGGGACTTTGTCTTGCAATCCCTCGAGGACCTCACCTACGGCCCCAAGTTTATCAAAATGGTTTGCACACTCATGGGAAATGCTTTTGCATAGGTTAACATCAATGAAACCCTCTCCTCAACTTTCTTTCTTAAGTCTTCCATCAGGCAAGTTTGTCTCTTGGCCTTGTTACTATTTTCCACCATTGTTGATGGGCTTAGTTACCTCGTTAAAAATCAAGTTCAGTTGGGGAATACTTGGGGTCTCTTGCTCCCTCACTGCTAGTATCATATGTTTCTTAGGCTCTTTGCTAAAGATGCCAATGCATTTCTGCAGAATGACACCAAGTGTGTCTCCTAGTTTTCAAATTTCCTAGATTTTTTGTTAGGCCTCAGGATCTACAACCAACCACTAGAAGACTAAATATAGGTCCATATGTGGGCCTTCTCTCCAATTTGTTTGGGTGCAATGATATTGGGAGATTCCTTGTGGGAAAGTCTTTTGATTGCTCGGCATCTTGATGGCATTTGGTATTTCCATGGGTCAAAGGTGGGACTGGGTTCTTGCTAGGATGGACAAAAAGTTGTAGTAATGGTAGGGTATGCAACTTAATGTGGTTGAGCATGCAATAGTGATCAAGAAATTCCTTATCTCTTCTATCATCTACTTCTTGGCATGTTGGAGGTCAACAACAAGGAGATGGTGAAATTGAAAAGGATCTTAAAAAAATTCCTTTAGATGGGGGATCCCAATAGAAGAGGTGTTCCAAAGATTAAATGGGAAATATGCTCTAACCTAAAGGAAACTATTGGTCTAAGAATCATTAATGTGGAAGCAATGGCCAATAATATGGTAGCCAAATGGATGATTCAAGCTCAGAACAACAAGGATTCCACTTGGGCTAAGATGATCTTCAAGAATAATAGGAGCTTTTCCCTTTTTAGAATCCCAAGCTCGGAAGAGATTGAACTTATTTATCTCCCATTCTCTCTATATCCAATCCTTCGCAAGGGTTCCAATATGGTGTGCTCCTTGTAGAAAGGTTAAAACTAGATGAAACCCTTCTACATGATCAGTCAAGATTATGGTATTTGATTCCCTATCGGGGGTATCTTGAGAGTGGAACATGAGAACCTCCAAAGAGAAAAGAGGGTGTCGAGTAAAGGATTTTGTATGTGGAAGCACCTTTGGCATCGATATAGAAGAAATTGGATTAGGGTTGGAGACACTTTCTGAGTGGTAGAGTGGAGTTTGAAGATTGTTCCCTTTTAAGAAATAAAAGCAAAGCTTGATATTTCTTTGACCCTCCTCACGTTGGGCCAAGATCCCCCTAGTTAGGTCTGGGGTGGATGTATGACAAAGGAAGCTTATGTTGGGGAAGCAATGAGGTGTTCTTTTGATCTATGGAATGCAATTAGGGGTGAATCCATTGGGAAGATCTTGAAAGAAAGATGCAAGATCAACTTTGGCAAATATTCCAAAGAGTGGTCTATTGAAAATCCCTAGGATGTTTAGGTAGAAGGATCCAAGATTGTAAGAAGTTTGCTCCTTTTAGGAACCATAGTGTTAATTTGTTTTAGTAAAAAATAAGCTGAATGGGTCCCCACTAAGGGGATGTGACGGTTATCAAGCTTCTTTGTAATTCTCCCAAACGTTTTGTAACTTTTCCTTGTTTATAGTTTAAAGTTTGATGTAAAAAAAATCAAGCTGATGGCTACCAAATAAGTAGCGAAAGATGTACTTAGCTGCTTGTCAATGCTTAACTACTAGGTTATGCATAAATTTGCTCATCAAACATATAACAAACTAAATTTCAAGCCAAGTGATGCATACGTGAGTGTAGCTCAGTGATGAGTAGCACCTCCTTTAATGTCAATCCGGGAAGACGTGAGGATGGTATGATGACCTCGAGCAAGTGAAGGCACAAGTGCGTGAGTGCGAAGCACACTAACATGCACACACATACACACACACACGCACACAAGGCAAGAGAAAGAGTGAGAAGCAATGGAGTTCTTTAGATTACTTTCAAAAAAGCTCATACAAGTTTAGATCAATTACAATCTAACCCCCCAAAAATGAGCTCTCTAGCTCTTTTTATAGTTTTTGACTAGGTTTTGGCCTTGTCCAGACCTAGTGTCCGGCCTAGTTAAAAATTAGGTTCTCTACCCTATTTGGAGATTCAAACGAAGTCTAAAAAATGTGAAAACTCACAGGTAGGTACTTCTAAAGCTCCTCAAGCTCAAGGACTCCTTGGCTTGCACAAAATAGAGCTACAAAAATATGAAATGGTATTTACAATGGTTTTTAGTGATGAAAATCACTATTGTTGTAGGGATTTTCTTCTATCGGTTTGACATACATATCTTCGAGCTCCCTACTTGCTCCTTCTCCTTGCGTGTCCACCTCTTCGATATGCTTTAGTGTCCTGAAAAAAATATTGGCCTACTTGCCAGATCGTCGTTGACTACCCTGTCTGCTTGTGCTTTCTCTTCTCTCTGACTCCCTTTGTAAGCTTCCTTGCCTTGTGAGTCCTTCACTTCCAACAGTAAGGAATTTAACGACTTGTTGATAGAGACCAACTTCAAATGCATCTATAGTTTCTATGATGCAAGGTCAAGAATGAAAAGTCTCTGATACAATAATATGTGATCGCAAAATCGAGTTTCAAGGGTATAGATATACGCTTGTATTTTGAGATCATGCATATTGAAAGCATTGATGTGGTGTTTGGAAATCAATAGTGTTTGGTGCTGCTTGTGTTAGAACATACAACACCTCCAAAGGGTACGTTTGGGGAAAGGGGGATTATGTCTGCGATTACCACAGACATAACATGCATTTATATTCCTTTAGTTATTATCTTACACTTTATAGATTTCGGGTTATCGACAATACACACAGAGAATCAGATTACTTTGGAATGATTATGGATCTCGGAATACAAGTCTAGGAAACACTGGTAAAAGATCATTACATACACATTCTCCTTACAATCTTTAGATTTCCTATAGTATTACAATTACTTCCGCACTCTTACAGGTTTTTGTAAGATAGAGTCCATTCTTTTAGACTTCCATACTATGTCGTTTCGCATAGATAGACTACTCCTCACCGTTCTACATACACATACTACTCTGCACTGTTCCATACTTCAAAATACAATGCACCGAACTTTTGAAAAATCTTCAAATCTTACAAATCATCATCATTGTTTTGACATTGGGTGTTCGTGATATGCTCTATATCATACCTAAGTTCTTTGAACATTTCTATTAAATTCTCTTCGGCTACAGGTATCTCCACTACAAAAAACTCCTTTGGATTGAGTAATTGCTCGCTTGCACTTCGGTAACTTATTCTCGTCGCTTCTAATTTTCGAATCTGATTCTGTAATTTATCTAATAGATTATCAAATGCTATGTTGACATATTTTGGTAGTGATGTGTGTGAACACACTAGGATTGCCAGGGCACTTTTTTCCCTCTTTAGGAGTTTTTTCCCCCAGCTTGTATATATGCCTATAGCCCTAACAGGTCACTTATCTTTGTACATTCTAGTGGTAATACATTTAGTATTGTGTGTTGTGCTCCAAGCTTCTTCTTCTTCCTTGTGATATTCGTGTGCTTCTACAGATGTCTAACTCCAACAATTGGTATCAAAGCAGGTCGCCACCTCATCTAGGGCATCATCGACACTCCCCCGATCGTAGTCTCAGAATCGCATGAAATTTAGTGTGCAGTACAGATTTTTGTTTCTTATACCACCTTTGATGAGCCAAGTGGATTTGGCCGATAATCCAGTGGGGCATGTTGATTGTCAAATCAAAGGCGTCGGCCAAGTATAGACTAAACCAAATCTTTTTAGGTGGCATTGTGAACCTCTCTTGAGCGGGAAATGCGAAATGCTGCATGAACATTCGCAAGTGAATGGCAATTGTAGGTGTCATTGCCACCATGTCCTTTAACTTCGTCAAATTCCTGTTCTTCATATTATCGGGGACCATTGTCTCTTTCTCCGTAGGAATGTGCATACCTTTCATGTCTAGAGCTTCCCTTACCAAGTTGATAGTTAATCTGAAACGCTTGAGCTCATTGCCCCTTGTGAGAGATGGGAGGACAAAGGAGCTGTATCCCTTTTTGTCTTTGCTCAGAGTGAGGGTGCTAATCAGATAAGAGCACCTTAGAAAATCGGGCTTTGGCAATTGGAATTTGAAGTACTCGTAGAGTCCTGCCTTCTTCCATATAGGTTTCAGTCCTTCATTATTCTGCAGTCTCTCAAATTCCCTAGTGAAAAAGTGATATCTGCCCCAGTGCCCATTGAATTCTATCTCGGCCTCCCACATATAAGTGCCTTCACCTAGGGGTCCTGCCACATCACTGAACCAATGAGAGTTTTTACGGACTGGCATTGTGTGCCCCTGTGGAGGATTCTGAACCGGTATGGCGTGTAATGCCCTCAATGCTACTGGGCGTTCCTTCAATTCCTCCTCAACGGGAAGACTTTCAATATCCACGACTTGGGGGCTGGTGCCTGCCTGGGAGCTAGTTCCTGCCGTATCTGCCATGTTACTTCTTGCCTCCTGATTCTGTGAGAATATAGAAACATGTGTTAACATTGTAAAGGACAAGATAGAACCATTTTTGTCCCCATTACAACATTAACATGAGGTTCGGGAGAGATTAGTAGGTTATTAAGTGCTCGGTGCTTGTGCGTGTAGTTAGGAATTGGGAGACCTAGAAGCTAAGTGGAATGATGTAGTGAGAGAGTGATGTAGTTAGTAGGTGGGCATGGGTTTACAACTGGGTCAGGGGGTTTATTACAAGTTTTAGGTTGCCAAACACAGTGGATGGGTTTTGATCTTGATTTTGTGGAGACTCTGGAGGGTTTGATAGGGGTATTTACTTGAGAATGAGGCTTCTTCAGGACCCATTTACGAGTGATTCTACTTTTGTGCATGGAAGAATATGTGTCCGTGCGTGATGTGTAAGACTGGACATCAGATGTTCGAGTGAGTGAAACATGTTGTACCGGTTGTGGCCTTGGTGTAGCTATTTGAGCACGCAAGCAAGCCTTAGGCACCCAGATTTGTCGTGATTGTGGGCTGGCCTTCATCGACTTCTTGGGTATCCAAATAGACTTTACTTTCGTAGAAGAATTTATGAAAGAGTTCTTATTAGTGTCGTGTTGTTGACTACTAATAAGAGGTCTTAGCCGTGGGGTTGGCCTGGTCGCAACAGGGTGTTCGCCTTTCCGAACCCATACTTGTTTCAACGGCTGAAACGATCTGCTTTGCTTCTTTTTTTGGCCTCCAGTATAGGTAGTGTTCTGCTTCTTCTGTGTTTGATCTGCCTTTTGTTGCTGCATCCCTCTGGTCTTCGAGAAAGAAGGGCGTGCCGTCGTATCCTTGACTTCGTTGTTCAAACAATCCTCTTTCTGCATCATACAGTTTTGGACAAGAATAGCATTGTCAACTTCATGTGCGCCCCTGGAAGGACCAGGAGTTCGTGCCTTACCTAATTCCTTGAGTGCCTCATTTTCCAATTCAACTGTAATTCGACTATGATTTACCCATACCTGAAGAAGTCCACTCCTTAGGTTTAGGTTGACTACATGATCATAGATCCAGTCCTGACCCAAGACAAGAGGCTCAGTGAGATCCTCATCTTGACACACTAGTACTTTGACTGTCATTGCTTCGTCTTGAATATAGAGGGGAAGTTCCACCTCGCCCATGCAAGGGGTTTCCACACCTCCCAATCCTATGAGGTATGCTTCCATAGGATTGATGGTTAATTTCAACTCTTGACAGTAAGACAATTTAACAGCACTAGTGGCTGCACCTGAGTCAATCAAGGCTCTTACAGTCCTTGCACCCTTTCCTTGTCCTATATCTAAGGTTATAAAAGGACGTCGATCAATTATCCTATGAGAGCTAATGCCTGAAACTTCACACATAGCCACATGATATCCTTGTTCTGCATATGTATCTGGCCTAGGTTGCTCTTTGCCTTGTCTTCTTAGTTTCATTCTTCGTATGCGCTCTAAAGCTTCAGCTTGAGCTTCTTCTCGAATTCGCTTTTCTTCTTCTTTGCGTTTCTTAGCAGTATTGAGTCGACTTAGCATTTCCTCTGTGAGAGGTTCCTGATACAACTTGACCCTACATCCGCTTATGTAGCTTGGAAGAACATCGCCTTCTAGTGTGGCTAGTTGCATTGCTCCACTTGTTGAGATTCTATTAATGATCATGGGTCCGCAGCCTCTTTTCTCTAGTTTCCTCACATGTTGTTTCAAAGTGTAGACTAATACTAGGTCGTCTGCCTTCAATCCTTTATCCTTAACATGGGCATCAAAGTATGCCTTCTGTCATTTCTTGGCTGCATATATCCCTGCAGCCGCTCTCAGTCTTGTTTCCCCTAATCGTTCAAGGTCAAAAAGTCTCGAAGAGAGTTCATGACCCGTCCATTCATGCTCTTGTGCTACTTTCAGTGTAGGTATTAAGAAGTCCAACGGTAGCACTGCATTTTGGCCAAATACCATCTGAAAGGGGGTGGCATGGAGTACCGTTTTGTAGGCGACTCGGTATGCCCAAACAGCGTGGTGTAGCTGTTTGTCCCAATCAGAGCGTCTATTATTCACCAATTTGGTAAGCACATTGCATAGAATCTTGTTTGTGCTTTCGGCCTGGCCATTAGCTTGTGGGTGATAGGGGGCAGACTTCTTATGCACTACCAAGAACTCTTGGAGAAGATTTTTGATAACTTCATTCAAGAAGTGAGTGCCTCTATCACTTACCAGCTCTATAGGTAGTCCATACCTTGTGAATACATTCTCAAACAAGAATTTAGCTGTTGTTTGAGCATCGTTCTTCGTTGTGGCTTTTACCTCTACCCACTTTGTTAGATAGTCTGTTGCAACAATGATGTATTCCGCATGTGAACCCTTGGATGGGGGATTAATAGGACCTACAAAGTCTATTCCCCACTTAGAGAATGCACGTCCACCCATCATAGGTTTCAGTGGCATCTCATCTTTGCATATAGGATACTGAGTTCTCTGACAGACATCACATCGTTTCACATAGGTATGTGCATCCATGTGAAGGGTCGGCCACCAAAAGCCCGCAAATAGTATTGCTTTGATCACCCGATCTGGTCCAAAGTGTCCTCTTGCTACACCTTGGTGAGCAGTTTCCAAGATCTTTAGATATTCACTCTCATGGACACAAAGTCTCAGGTAACCATCTTTACCACGCTTGTATAGATTATCACCAATGAGTGAGTAATCCTAGGCTTCTTGTTCTAAACTCCTTTTCCTCGCCAGAGTCATGTTTGGAGGGAATGTTTTCGTTTTCAGGAAGAATACTAGTGGTTCACTCCAATCTGGCACTATGGACACTTGATAAAGAGTGGCATGTTCCACAGGTGGTTTAGTGCAACAGATTGGGCATTCCTTGCACAACTTTTGGACATCAGCCTCCATAGTAGGCCAATGCACTCCGAGTCTCCTTAGTGTCTGTAGGGTTCGTTGTTTTGAGTAGTGTTGCTCTAATGCACCTACATGTGCTAATTGCAACCATTTAGCGTACTCATCCTCTTCCACACAACAAGCCAAGATCCCTTGATCGGTGTGCTTGTACATACTACCTGCCATGATGTGATACTTTTGGGCTTTTACTACCTCTTTATCCTGTGTGTCTATTACTGGGTGGTTGGGCCCGTATGTCAATACTGGCACTAATGGCTTAGCCCACTGAGGTACAACTTCCAACTTAAACAAGTAAGCATCAGGAAGGTCATCTGACACTCCTTGTGGAGCTTCTCCCGATGTGATCCTAGATAGATGATCTGCTCTCAAATGAGTCTTCCCTTTCCTTACCACAACCTCGAAATCATATTCCATTAGCAAGAGAAACCATCTTACTAATCTTCCTGTATTGCATGGCTTGTTCACGAGATATAACAAAGCTTGGTGATTAGTAAAAAATTTAAAGTTATTTGCAAGCCAATAATGTCTAAATTTCTTAACTGCATATACCATGCCTAATCCTTCTCTCTCAGTAGTGGTATAATTTCATTCAGCTGCATTCAACTGTCTACTAGCGTAGGCAATTGGAAGATCCATATTACCTTCACCGGTAGGTTGTGCGAGTACACACCCAATAGCATAATTGGATGCATTCACATGAACATGGAAAGGCTTATTCCAATCTGGTGTGGTTAAGATTGGTGCTGAACATAGTCGCCGTTTAAGCTCATTGAAGGAATTTTCACATTCATCAGTCCACTCAAAGTTAGTCAGAAGTCCGTACATGGGCTTTGCAATGATAGCATACATGTGAATGAACCAGCGGTAGTAACCACAGTGCCCCATGAAAGCTTGTACTTCCTTGATGTTCTTTGGCCTAGGTAACTCGGCTATGGCTCTCACTTTCTCTTCATCCGTGGATATGCCATTCTTTGACATTATGTGTCCTAGAATCTTGCCTTGCCTGAACATAAAAACGCACTTTTCTGGGTTCAGGCAGACTTGATATTCTCTACATTTGTCAAAGATTTGTCTGAGTTCAGGAATATGGGTTTGTCTAATGTTGGAATGACCACAAAGATCATCAACATAGACTTCTAACTTCTTCCTCAGGAACTCTTTAAATACATGGCACATCAGCCTCTAGAAGGTTGCTGGTGCATTGGTAAGCTCAAATGGCATTACTCTAAAAGCAAAAATGCCCCATTCTGTGGCAAAAGCCATCTTATGCTGATCTTGTGGAGCTATGGCTACTTGGTTGTAGCCCAAAAATCCATCAAGGAAGTTGTACACTTCCTTGCCTGCTACTCTTTCTAAGAGATGTTCTATGATAGGAAGCGGATAGTTATCTCGAATTGTGGCTGCATTGACCTTCTTCAAGTTAATGCATACTCGTAGCTTTCCATTTTTCTTGGGCACCACTACAATGGGGGATACCCACTCAGTGTGCTCAATTTCATAGATGAATCCAGCTTCTACCAGTCTATCTATTTCCTCCTTGATCTTAGCAGCATAGTTATCATTATATGTGTATGGCTTTTGCTTGGAGGGTTTGGCTTCTGAGGTCATGGGGATAGTGTGTGAGCATATGTCAGGGTCTACACCTTTCAGGTCCTTGTAACTCCAAGCGAATACATCTCTGTATTCCCTTAGCAAGGCAATTAATTCTTGCTCTTCTTCTTCCGTCAGGTCATGGCCTATGTACGTGCATCTCTCTTCTCCTTCCTCTATGGCTACCACAATTTTCTTGGTGGTTTCTTTGTTATCATAGGCCTCCCCTAATTGCGCCTCTCGTTTAGGCATTGTGATCATGACTCTCCTATCATCTATCTCATACTTTTTAAAGTTTTCAGGGACCTCAAACAAAGATTCTTCCTCTTCTGGTATGACTTCTCTCTTCTTTCTTTTCTTTCCTTCTTCCTTCAGGGTCACTTGTGTGGCTAGCCTTAAGTCATTTGTAAGCTCTCCATGCCTCTGGGGTTGAAATTCAATTTCATAGAAGTATTCTTCATCTGATGCAAAAGGTGGGTCCATAATGATTGACTCTAGATCCGAGTCACTTGCATCCTCAAATGCATCAGGGCTAGGTTCACACTCTTCTAACATTGCCTCTCCCATGATTGGCTCTATGGAGAAGACTGAAATGTCATAGCCATCCTCATCACAGTGAGGTGTCCATTGTTCTTCATTGATGGCTACATCCATTGTTGCTAAGATTTCTGCCCAGCCATGGGGTTCAAATTCTTCGTCAGGAAAGACTATAGGCGCATAGGCTGGGTCTTGAATGGATCGATGGGTTTCTTTTGCACCTATCTCTCTGGCATTTTCTCTCTTCTCTTCTTCTACTGCTACTTTGCACATCCATAAATGGGTGTCTTCATGCATCCATGAGGATCCTGATCCTATGGAATGCACCGACTCGGTATCATCTTTAGCTGTATGGATGGGATTCCATTGGATAGGAGGGACATCTCTATGAGAGTAATCTTTGAGATTCAGTTTGGTTGTAACACCTAAGTGTTGCAAATACAAGGAATTGGTTCCCCAATCCTGTACCACTTTCAACTGCCGCATAAATGGTCTTCCCAAAATCATCTCGTAGGCTTGGTTTTTGTTAAAGTCACATATAGCAAAAGTATGCTCGAACTCAACACCACATGTAGTGAGAGCTATTCCTTCTAGCAATCCTAAGGGCCTCTCAATATGACCATCGGCCATCTGCAATTTCATTCTCGTTGGCCTGAGTGCTGGCTTGCCCCAACGCTTCCATAGGGAAGTGGTAGCAATTGCAACTCCTACGCCTGAGTCTAGAATGGCCTTGGTGGTGTATCCTTGATGGGTGATAGGAAGATATGTGTTTCCCTCTTCGCCCTCACTCATGTCTCCTATCTTGTCCAAGGGTATTTCTGGCACTGTTTTCTGGGATCCTACCTGGGAACGAGGTTTTGCTATCTCTGGTACTTGTTTGGATACATGTTTCCATAGCTCTCGCCTTACTTTGAGTAGCTCTTCTAAGGTGAGGTTGCACTGTACTTTGGTGTTTTTCACTACCTCTGTGTTCCTAGGTATGATCGAGTCTTCGTTTCTTACCATGACTGTGGGTGCTCTCATGCACGTGGACTTAGCTTCCCATGGGCCTGTGAAGTGGGGTAATTCTTGTAGAGAGTTAGACTCAAAGTCTAATCTTTCCGGAGATTGGGTGCTCTCCTTCTCCTCATAAATGGATGGGATGTCTTGTGGGAATTGGTCATGTGCATCATCCACAAGTTCAATGGGAGGAGGGACTTCACTTTCCTTAGCCCATTTGTCTTCTTGAATCTCTTGTAGGAATTTTGGTGTGAACCGATTCATAGAAGATGATGTGTCTGGCTCCGTAGAGTTAGGCACATAGGCTTCTTGGGCAGGAAGACCTACTCTTTCACTTGCCTTGTCCTTGTGTTGAGAGGCAGGTTCCTTTTCTGATTGTGCAATTAGCTTCTCTATTCTTTCTAACAGTCCTTCAAAGTGCAACTGCGTCTTAGCTGAACTAGAGATGTTAAATAGGCGACTGGCTTCAAACATGGTTTGAGCCAATTCCATCATCTTAGCACAAATCTTGGTTTGTTCTAGCTCTAGTTCTACTCTAGGGTAACACTTTTCATGATCAGTCACGTTCGGCCCTTCTTGGATTCTGGCCTGATATGCCTTAAGCATCATGTTTAGGTCCTCGAGAGTGGGATCTGCTAGGACTGATCCTACTCTAGGGGGTGGTGGGATTAGGTGAGGCGGTTTGGAAGGTGGCGGGTCGGATGGAGTTGGGAATGGTGGAGGTGGGTTAGTGTGAGAGGGAGTTTGAGATGTGAGTTCAGTTATCCTGGCCTTTGTTTCTCTGAGGCTTTCCTCAAGTTCACTCATCTTTTTTGCCCATTGCCTTTTCATTCTTTCACGACTATCTCTCCAAGCTCTAGTCCTTTTCTTTGTCATGCTCTCTATTTCACTAACATCTAGGCTCTTTTCCTGGCCTACACTTTGGTTGTGCTGCAAAGCTTGGGCTCTAGTGACCACCTGTACGGGTGCAGTGGAAGTGACACTTCTTGTGGAATCTACCACTAACCCAATAACGTTAATAGGAGTGATTTTTAGCATATTATTAGGATTCTTAGGGCAGTCTCGTAAGAGATGCTCCTTTCCACATTCCTGGCAATAGCCTTGAATTGTCACTGACTGGGGTTGTGTAGGTGGAGGCAAGGGACGATCACAAATGAGATGATCTCCCTGACATCTGTAGCATGGTCCTCTTGGGAATGGGGGTCTTACTTGCCTAGGTTGAGGTCTAGGGTTGGGGTTTGCATACATGACGTTTGTGTAATCTGACTCCCAACTAGGTTCATTTGGCTCTTCACTATAGTAGGACTCACCATGTTCAGGAGACTGCATGTAGTAAGCCTGGGGACTATCAACATGTGTAGAATCGAAGCTATGGTCACTGGGGTCACTTTCTGAGAGCAATGGGGTTACTGGCACTATGGCCCTATTCAGGTTTTCTTCTGCAGCTGCATACTTTACCGGAATTACATTAGCTGGGGCAGGGGGTCGTTGTGCTAACACACGTTGAGGCCTTTGTTGGTTTTGATATTGTGGTTGATAGGTTTGTTGAGGCCTAGCATACTACTGCGGTGGGTACTGATTCTGGTATCTTCCCTACTGAGGGTATGGTTGAGGGTAGGGTTGCCTAACCGTTTGCTTATTGTAGGGGCAATCTTGCGCGGTGTGATTGGTGTACCTCCGTTCTATGGTGCAGTACTGGCTACTAGGATTTACTTGGGGTTGAGTCATAATGGGACATACATTCGCCATGTGGTCACCTCCACAAGTATAGCATCTTTTCACTGGGGCGAATCTTGGGATTTGTTTGCTAGTGACACCTAAGTTCTGAGCTACTTTCTCTGCAAGTTCCTCAATTGATGTGGATTGCGTGGAAGAGAGGCTAGAGGCGCTATCTGTATCTTTGTATAACTTGGAAAGCTCTAACTCCTCCCCTAGGTTATCCTCGATGTCAATGCACATGCGTACACACTCTTCTATGGTCCTAGGGTCCTTCAAGTACACATATGATCTCAATTTGGTACTTAGCAATCCATCCAAGAATAAAGCCACTTGCTTAGCTGGTATGGGTATCTCGGAAACAGGGCATCTTTCTAGGTATTGCCTAAATCTTCTTCTTGCAAGTCTCACAGTTTCTTGAGGGGTTTGCTTGAAGCTGTGAATCAATGAGGAGGTATTATGTCTTATGCCACTCTTAGAGAATTCAATAATGAAAGCCTCTAGGAGTTGGTCTATGCTCCTGAATTGTCTCTCATTCAATGGTTGAAACCACGTAAGGGCTGTGTTCCTAAGGGTTAGACCAAAGGCATTGTACTGTGTGAATAGATCCTCCACTTGTTCAGCTCTCAAGACTTGCCTAAACTCAGCCACATGATCGTATGGATCTCCAGTGCCATCGAAGTAGTTCTTCATGGACTTAACTAGCTGGGTCGGTCTCAGAGTCCTCGTGTGCTCTCTTGGTCTTGGCAAAGGAAAATTATCGGCATTTCTTCAATTTCCTGGGGCTCTATGACCCTCAGGTTCTACTCTATTTGTTTTCGTCCTCGTTCGTTCTCTGCCCCCTGGGTTGCAAAGCTTACTTCTGGCCTATCTCTACTTCTGTCTCTTTGAGTTCCATGAGCTTGGGATGTTCCAGCTCCAGGGTGACCATAGGACATGTTTGATCTTGGTTGGGGGAAAACGAATTCACCCTTCCAAGTGTAAGCATGTCTATCATGTTCTGTAACCACAAAGATCCTTTCTGAAGCGTGATCTAGGTAGGTCACTCTGCCTGGGCTATCTGAATCTTTAAACTCATAGATCATGTTTGTTCCTATATGAATTGGCCGATCAGATTTATACCTCCAAAAGGCTTCGTCAGTCTCTTGGTTCAGAAGCAGATCTATACTCTTGTTGTCCTGGGGAACCCATTCTGGAGTGATAATCCTAGTGAGAACAGATTTGCCTCGGGGGGTTCTAGGTTCTACACCCATGTTTCCTTGCTCCAGGTCACCTAAATCCGCTTTTGAAATCACATTCTCAAATTCATTTGTCCTATCTGGGTGACTGGTGACTACATATATTGTCCCTTCCTTGTCTAGGTATGCTCCGTTTTCAAACCTGACAGCTGGGTGCTCTAGTCCAATGGATTGGTCAGGGACCACGGATCTTCCTAGACCGTCCTCATAGATGCTAGCACCTAGTCGATTGGTCTTAATGTATTCCAACTGCGTCTTGTAGGGGCCTTCCACCCTATACAGATATGGCACTCTTGAACTTCCTGTAGGTCTATCCATCCCTTGAGACATCTCTGATTCACTAGTCTCAGAGTTAGAGTACTGCGAGTGGTGACTCAGCTGTTGGGCCCAAGACCTAGCAGTGTGATTGACACTAGCCTCTGAAGACCTAAGGCTTTGTCTATCCCTTACTAGATGTCGTCCGGATCTAAGGTTCATAAGCCTAATTGAATAGCCCAAATTTGCCCAAGTACAACCTCGTTGCTGAGTTCCTTTGTACCACTTACTTGATTCCTTCTTATGTTGATTATCGTGTTTATACTCTTGTCTGATATCACGTCCTCAGGTATACTTGAGTGTATTTCCGCACTTGAAGGTAATCGTTCCACGTTAAGTTCTTTTCCTTTAAAGTTCTCAACAGTACAAGGATTATGTTGTTAGCTTGAACTTGAGTATTTAGGGAGTCTTCAACTTGATAAATGCCTATCGCCGCCCTGGCCTACTCCTATCACTAGTCGTTCTTAGCCTAAGCTAGGAATTGACAGAGAGAGTTGAGAATATTCCGACCTTTCTTGCTGATCCCTTGTTCTTTAGTGATCGAGAACCCGATTCTCAAGCTTGCACAAAGCCCTTACTTTGGATGCTCTCAATTGCTCTCAATAGACCTGTATCAGTCCTAAGATTAGCTCAAGACTTAAATTCAAAGGACAGAACCAAGCACTTTCATTCATGTAACTCAGATATCAATTAGCCTTTTGTCTTTATGGAAAACAATTCTAGAGATCCCCTGGTTTTATTCCCCCTGGGTATGGTCAACTTCAAAATACCCTATCTAATAATCATGATCTTAATTTAACCGTAACGAGACAAGAATCACAGCAAACGGATTTTATATGAGAAATTTATGCCAGTTCAGGGTTCTGGTGCTAAAACAGGGTTCAAACAGGCTGACAGATCACAAGATTTTTCTCAAAAACACATGTGTAGGGACCTCACAAATCACTAATGGCTTGCTAATTATGCCCAAAATTACCCCAAAAAGATGCAAGAAAAAACCTTAGAAATTTGGCCGAAAAAGCCTGTCAATCGCGATCGACAAGTCTGTCAATCGCCATTGACAGAGGTGTCCGTTGGGGCCTGTCGCTCGCGATTGACACGTCAGTCGCGATTGACAGTGTCAATCACGATCGACAGAGTCGATCGTGAGTCCTGTCAATCGCAATCGATGGTGTCAATCGCGATCGACACTTTTTCTGGGTTTTTCGCCGTGAATTCAGTCGATCTGGGCTGTGTCCGTCGCGATGGACACGTGGTAACGCGTGAAATTCAGTCAATTGTTGAAATTCAGTCGGTCGCGATCGACGGTGTCAATCGCGACTGACAGAGGTGTCGGTCGTGGTTGTCGATCGGGATCGACGGTGTCAATCGCGATTGACAGGGTCCTATGTGGCAGTCAGTCGATCGTGGGGGCTGTCGGTCGCGATCGACAGGTCTGTCGGTCGCGATCGACAGGTCTGTCGGTCGCGATTGATAGGGTCTGTTGATCGCGATCGACGGTGTCAATCGCGATTGACAGAGAAACACGGAATTTTTCAACTTTTTTTAGTGATTTAGAATGTGCTCATCATGTAGATTATGGTGGTGCACTTTGTTTTACCAAATGGGTGATTTTTCTGTCGATCGCGATCGATAGAGGTCTGCGACACAGAGACAGTTTCGTGATGTTTCGTACCTGCGCGGAGTGCTGGAGATGATGATGCTGCCCGTACTAGCAAGAAAGCTCAAAAAGCATGCAAAAACACGCACACAATATCGCTCTCTCGCTCTCTCTCACAAGTGGAATGAGGGAAATGAGGTGGAGAAGGTGGTATAAGCAAAAAACTGAAATTTTTTTCGCGATGATGGAGATGGAGGTGGGAGGTGGTGATGATGATGATGGTGATGATGGTGGTGAGGTAAGAAAGAGAAAAATAAGAAGAGTGAAGAAATTACCTACAACGCCAACGTCTCAAACCTACGTCTTACCATCACACGCTCGTCCTCAAAGTTCGATCCCCGGCAACGGCGCCAAAATTTGGTGTAGCTCAGTGATGAGTAGCACCTCCTTTAATGTCAATCCGGGAAGACGTGAGGATGGTATGATGACCTCGAGCAAGTGAAGGCACAAGTGCGTGAGTGCGAAGCACACTAACATGCACACACATACACACACACACGCACACAAGGCAAGAGAAAGAGTGAGAAGCAATGGAGTTCTTTAGATTACTTTAAAAAAAGCTCATACAAGTTTAGATCAATTACAAGCTAACCCCCCAAAAATGAGCTCTCTAGCTCTTTTTATAGTTTTTGACTAGGTTTTGGCCTTGTCCAGACCTAGTGTCCGGCCTAGTTAAAAATTAGGTTCTCTACCCTATTTGGAGGTTCAAACGAAGTCTGAAAAATGTGAAAACTGACAGGTAGGTACTTCTAAAGCTCCTCAAGCTCAAGGACTCCTTGGCTTGCACAAAATGGAGCTACAAAAATATGAAATGGTATTTACAATGGTTTAGTGATGAAAATCACTATGGTTGTAGGGATTTTCTTCTATCGGTTTGACATACATATCTTCGAGCTCCCTACTTGCTCCTTCTCCTTGCGTGTCCACCTCTTCGATATGCTTTAGTGTTCTGAAAAAAATATTGGCCTACTTGCCAGATCGTCGTTGACTACCCTGTCTGCTTGTGCTTTCTCTTCTCTCTGACTCCCTTCGTAAGCTTCCTTGCCTTGTGAGTCCTTCAGTTCCAACAATGAGGAATTTAACGACTTGTTGATAGAGACCAACTTCAAATGCATCTATAGTTTCTATGATGCAAGGTCAAGAATGAAAAGTCTCTGATACAATAATATGTGATCGCAAAATCGAGTTTCAAGGGTATAGATATACGCTTGTATTTTGAGATCATGCATATTGAAAGCATTGATGTGGTGTTTGGAAATCAATAGTGTTTGGTGCTGCTTGTGTTAGAACATACAACACCTCCAAAGGGTACGTTTGGGGAAAGGGGGATTATGTCTGCGATTACCACAGACATAACATGCATTTATATTCCTTTAGTTATTATCTTACACTTTATAGATTTCGGGTTATCGACAATACACACAGAGAATCAGATTACTTTGGAATGATTATGGATCTCGGAATACAAGTCTAGGAAACACTGGTAAAAGATCATTACATACACATTCTCCTTACAATCTTTAGATTTCCTATAGTATTACAATTACTTCCGCACTCTTACAGGTTTTTGTAAGATAGAGTCCATTCTTTTAGACTTCCATACTATGTCGTTTCGCATAGATAGACTACTCCTCACCGTTCTACATACACATACTACTCTGCACTGTTCCATACTTCAAAATACAATGCACCGAAATTTTGAAAAATCTTCAAATCTTACAAATCATCATCATTGTTTTGACATTGGGTGTTCGTGATATGCTCTATATCATACCTAAGTTCTTTGAACATTTCTATTAAATTCTCTTCGGCTACAGGTATCTCCACTACAAAAAACTCCTTTGGATTGAGTAATTGCTCGCTTGCACTTCGGTAACTTATTCTCGTCGCTTCTAATTTTCGAATCTGATTCTGTAATTTATCTAATAGATTATCAAATGCTATGTTGACATATTTTGGTAGTGATGTGTGTGAACACACTAGGACTGCCAGGGCACTTTTTTCCCTCTTTAGGAGTTTTTTTCCCCCAGCTTGTATATATGTCTATAGCCCTAACAGGTCACTTATCTTTGTACATTCTAGTGGTAATACATTTAGTATTGTGTGTTGTGCTCCAAGCTTCTTCTTCTTCCTTGTGATATTCGTGTGCTTCTACAGATGTCTAACTCCAACAATTGGTATCAAAGCAGGTCGCCACCTCATCTAGGGCATCATCGACACTCCCCCGATCGTAGTCTCAGAATCGCATGAAATTTAGTGTGCATACTCAGGGTGATTAGGAGATAAAAATAGCTTTGTTGTGTGGTGCCAAAATCGTGACGTGAGCTTGTTTCGGCCTCCGAACACACTATTATAACGCTTGTGTAGGCTATTTTGTCTTTTTGTGCCAAAGAGATATACCAGTTTTGGTTCGTGAGTACAAGCATCTCGAAGTGTGTTACAGGTCTAGCGAAACTCGTTTGGGTAGTTTTGTTCAACTTTCTTAGATACAATCATTTTTTGCATCAAGGTATTTTAGTCAGTGGCCATGGTTGAAAGCAGTGATGTATTTCGTATGTTGGTTGTTGAGGATAAGTTGGATGTTACCAATTATCCATTGTGGGCTTATCTGATGTGACATGTATTGGTTGCAAAAGGACTGTGGAATATTGTGTAGGGTGTTGAAAAATGTCATATTACACCTCGAAGATGGTGATATTCTATAGATTCTTGTTCGTGCTGCTGTTTTTGTGGCACCTATTGTAGAGCAAATTTGTTGGGATGGCAGATATGCCCAAGCACATGCATTGATAGCTTTGTCTGTCAAACGTGCCATTATTCCTCACATTCACTCTTGTAGCATAGCTAAGGATGCTTGGGATATACTTATCACATTGTACGAGGCTAGGAATGAGGCTTGTGTTACTTATCTCCGAAAACAATTGGAGAGTGAGCATAATGAAGGTGGTTCTATGGATAGTTTTCTGACAAAGATCAAGGATTTGAAGGAATAGTTGAATTCTGCTGATGAAGTCTTTCCTGATAGTTCACTTGTGCAAACTGTTCTGAATGGCCTTCGCGACTCATATCAAAGTTTTGCTTCTACTCTTCATTTGATGATGATAGGCAATCCAAATGCCTTATCATTTAAGGAGTTAGTTTTTTTTATGTTGCAGAAAGATTAGTCTAGGCAGAACAAGTCTATTATGCATGTTGCAGATCAAGCTTTCCTGGCTAGTCAGAAGGGCAAAGGTAAATGGAGCTCCTAGTAATTAGAAATCTGCAAATGCTACACATTCAAAGAAGGAAGACAAAGATGAGAAGAAATCAGAAAAGTAGAAACTATTTTGCAAATGTTGTAAAGCAAATGATCATGTTATTAAGAGTTGTCCAAAACTGGTTGCTAAAGAGGCAAACAAGAAGGAGGCTAGAATGGTTGTTGCAGAGGCCTCTACACCAAAAACAAAGTTTGCAAATCTTGTGCAGAATGAAGAATGGGTGTCTACTACAATTTGCAGTTTTGACCCATCTTCTCATGAGCAGTGTATGTCTGTAGTAGACTCAGATGTTTGGTATTTTGATAGCGGGGCAACCAAACATATTACCTCACAGCACAATTTCTTCACTTCACTCGAGCTTGCCCCTACAAGGAATACTATCATATGCACCAACAACTCCTCTTATCCTGCAATGGGAGTTGGTAAGATCATCTTGACTATTGCTTATGGTAGTTCTTTCACTTTGTCAGATTCTTTATTTGTGCCAAGGATCAAGAAAAATTTGTTATCAGTTTCTACATTAGCCAAGATTGGCTTGGTTGTGAAAATTGTTGATGATAGATGTACAGTTCATGTTCTGTCAAATGGCGATGTGATTATTGCTTCTGGCATTTTATGTCATGGGCTGTATAAGCTCATAGACTATGAAAGTTCTGTGAATGATTTAGCATGTGCAGTATATGATTCTCAGGCTATGTCATATGCAAAGCTTTGGCATGCACGCTTTGGTCATCTGAATTCTGCTTGTTTGCTACGCCTACAAAAATCTGAAATGGTGTCCTCTTTGCCCAAACTTGAGGCACCCGGTAAACATGTATGTGAAGGCTATATTTTGGGCAAAATGCAGTGTTCCTCCTTTCCAAAAGATGGTTCAGTTCGAGCTACTCAGAAATTGGAACTTGTTCATAGTGATGTTTGTGGTCCTATGCAGACAACCTCTTTTGGAAATTATCTTTACTTCGTGACTTTCATTGATGGCTTTTCCAGGCATGCATGGGTTTATCCATTGAAAGCAAAGTCCGAAGTGTTTATGTGCTTCAAACAGTTTTCGGCTTCAATTGGAAATCTTTCAGCATGTAAAATGGGCACCCTTGTTCTGATCGAGGGGGGGTGTTAGTCGGCTGCCGGATTGGCAACTGTATAATTGAATCTTGTTTCGCACGCCACTTATAAAGACATTTGTTACAAAGACATTTGTAATCTTTATATAAAGCAATGTAAAAGAGACACAAGGTAATGATTCGTAGAATCACCAGACTGTCTGTTTGGGTGATTGTTTGTGTCGTTACTATGTGTCGAGTTCACTAATTCGGAGTATTGTGTTTCATTTCTGTGTTGTATTATCGCCACTTGTTCGGTTTGTAATTAAAGTGACGATTCGTGGAATCACTAGAGTGTCTGTCTGGGTGACTGAGTTGAATGTAACAGTAGTGTTGTTGTCTAATTCCAAGTATTCTGAGTATACTGTGCGTATCCGTGTTTGTTGTCTATCGATCTCTGTTACGGTTGTGAGTTTTCTCGACATCCAGTAGATCGTCGGGTTGTTGTCTGAGTGACTCGTTGCGAGTCTCTATTGCGATTGTTGTGTTAATTACACGTATCGTGGTATTACTCTTTCTTGGAATGTTGTGCCAGGCGTTGAAGAAGTCTGTGTAGTTGTGGTAGTGTTCTGGTATTCGGATCTGTATTGTGTTGTCTTCAGTGTTGAGGTCTATTTTCATACGGCAAGATGGAGCTACAGTGAGGGTCTTCCTAAGTTGAATACTAAATCTTCAGCACATGTGTGTCTGAAACTATTGAGTTCTCTGTCTCTTCGTTGTCGTCTGATTGTGTGTACCTATTCGGTAAAGGTTGAATTACTACCATTGCCTCTGGTATTCAGTAAGTTTACGTGCAGAACAGTACAGTAATATAGTGTATTCGGTACACTTTGGACGAGTTTTGATCGAGAACTGTAAGGCTCCTAAGTGTGATAGAGTCCAATTACAGTTCTGCGCATCCGTATATTGCTGTATATGAATGGTTAGTTTGGGAACCAAGTATAGGGCCTCTGTCTAACAGACCCCTACCACTCCCAAGAACCCAATGATCGTTTAAACGCTCTTCTGACAGTTAGAACAAGCGTTTAACATTGGCGTCATCTGTGGGAAGGTGGCACTTAACTATCAGCAAATGGCACCAGCATATTGCAAATCGATTGTGAAAAGTGATTGTAGATTGTAAATCGACAGTAATAGTACGCGATTAGTACAAAAGATAATACATGCCGGTTACTAGATCCGGTGAAACGTAATCCGGAGAACCGACAGCCTTGGGTACCTAATTTGCTAAGGACGCCTCCAGGAGGTAGAAGTGCAGATAGGTTTAACACAGTTGCCAAGAAAGTGAAGAACCTTAGTAGTGATTCCGGCCATATTCCGGTGGAACGCACTACATTTCTGGCAGATTCTGGTGCGATTTCGGCACAGTTTGTCGAAGGTATAGTAACCCCAGAATCTATTGGGACGCAGCATGAAGTTAATTTAGCACCATTTGGTCAAGATTCAAATTTGTATACGAATAGAAACACCTTAGCCAAAGAAATCTGTGAAGGAGAAAAAGCACCTTGTTTTGGTGAAAAATCGACACCTTCCGGTGTTATTCCGGTACCAGTTGTTGAAAGTTCACAATTTTTCGGTGACAATTTGCCCTTTCTTGGTGAATCTTCAGTCTAGTCACCATTATTGGGAGTAAGCTTTCCTACATTTGATATCAAAAAGGAAGGTAGCCTATTCGAAGTTGAGATCAGGAACATATTGAACAACGTTACCGAACTGGAAAGTGCACAGGCTGACTATACAGATTTTGACGATCGAGATATTCAGCCTCGTGATACAGAAGATAGTCACAATACAACCATCAGCACAATGAACGGGCAACAACATTAACAACAACAACAGCAACAACAACGACTATGCCCACCAAGGCCGACTCCAACAGGAGTAACGTACACTAAATCGGTGGATTTCCAGGGGATGACCCAGATGCTCATGTACGCACATTTGAGATAAGCTATCCAGTGCTCAATCATCGGCGTATAAAGCTATTGTCTTTCAGTCTACATTGGTTAACGAAGCAGCCAGATGGCTTACAGAATATGATATTAACCACTTCGGTACCTATGAAGCAGTAAGGGATGCATTTTTGCAGAGATTCAGGCTAAAGAAGAATCCAGCCAAAATTTTTGACTACCTACAAAACAATAGACAGAAGATAAATCAAACGGTGCAGGAATACGCCACCCTATTCAGGACTCATTTGAGGCAGTTACCACCAGCACATGCCAACCTTCCAGATGACGTTATAACTCAATGGTTTATCAATGGTTTGACTCCGCAACTCAAACAGATTATGATCATATGCTGTGTAGGAGTTATGACACTAGATGCGGTGATAGCAATGGCTTTGCAGCTTGAAAACAAGGTTGGAGGATTTACAAAAGACCTGGAGTGGTTAAGAGCAAATAAAACTGTTGCAGAAGATCCGACCAGACAGATATACTGCACCACTTGTAAAAACTCAGGGCACACCAGTGTCACTTGTGCACTTAATCAGTTGTTTTGCGCTATCTGCAACACGACCGGACATACCACCGAAAACTGTGCATACAATGCCAAAGTGCAGGGAACCGCAACTGTCAATGCTATTATACAGGAACCAGGACAGCCAGCTAATCATTATGTACCTCCGCAAATGAGAAACAATCAGCAACAATGCTATCGAAATTACAGAGGACAGAGAAATAATAACTACAATGCAAATCGCTGGCAGGCCGGACCAGCACAGGAAAATACTAATTTGCCACCACCTCGCTGTCATTTTTGTGGTGAATTTGGTCACATTAGAAGATTTTGTAAGGATGCAGCTGAGTATGATCAAAGGAAGAAAGAACGTCAAAACCCAATGACTAATATGGTACAAATCACACCAGTAGAAACACAAACTGCAGTAATTCAGACGCGATCCGGTAAGCAACTGCAACCAGCAGCAGAAGTCTTTGAACCAGGCATACGTGAACAACAAAGGATGTATGATAAGGCAAGTCAATGGACCACCGTCGAACCTCCAGTGTTTCCAGATCCTATTTCGGTGACCCAGGCTCCGTTAACCAAGGAAGGAACGCAAAAACAAGATTCTAACTCAGTAGCAGGCACATCATCTTCAGCAGAAACATCATCTTCAGCCAGCGCATCATCTTCCGAATCGGCGGAAAACACAATTCAATCACATAAGGCCTGGGAAATTTTATCTAAAGCATCCATTACTCTTCCTCTTGGCCAATTACTTGCACTAGTACCAGGAGTTCGACAACAATTCCAACAACAGTTCAGTCCTGTACCTTCTTACATTCCAGCAACAGCGACAGTGCAATCGGAACCTAATTCTACGGTCGATCATTCGGTTCCTTTAATTACGGTATGGTATAAAAACCATAAAATTACCCAGTTACTAATTGATGGAGGATCTGGTGTCAACATTGCTACTGCTGCACTATGTAAAAAGTTAGGATGGACCAAAATCGAACCAGTTCAGTTCTTTGTCAGAATGGCTGACCAGTCAAGAGTCCATCCAGTAGGTCTTGTTTGGAATGTACCAATAACTTTGCAGGGTACCACCTTTAAGATGACTCTTGTAATCCTAGAATTACCAGAATCCACCCTTGATTATAATCTTCTTTTTGGCCGTCCTTGGCTGAAGCAAGCTAAGGTTATACAAGATTGGTTTGCACAGGAACTCACTTTCAAAGATAATAATCGTAAATATGTTGTAAAATTAGATGCTATACAGCCTTGCGAATTGCATGCTAGACCGTATTTTGCAAAACCAGTTCACATGTTAGATGGGTTGTCAGATGATGAAGAAGAAGAGTTTTGAAGAATAATATTGATTTGATCTCCCTAGGAACTGTTGATCTATAATCTGTTGTAGATAATTGGAATCCCGCAGTTTGTACGGTGATGCCTGTAACAAAAGAAGATAAGAAAGAAGATACCACTGCTATAGATGACCCTGCTCTACAACAACTTTTTAAGCCAGCTGAAGATACAAAGAAGCCCCAACAATTTTATGTCCCAGAGGATCAATTGATCACCTATAATTTAGGAGATGAGGACCATCCGCGTCCTGTCAAGATAAGGAAAAGACTACCGGAATTATTTCAAGCAGACTTAATCCAGCTACTCCGAGAGTTCTCTAACGTCTTTGCATGGGATTAAAAAGATATGAAAGGTTTGGACCCGCGCATCTACCAACACAGGGTCATGCTAAAGCCGGAAGCAAAACCAATCAAACAACCAAGCTACCGGATGAATCCGAACTATGCATCACAGGTAAAGGCAGAGCTTGATAGACTACTCAGAGTCGGATTCATTGTACCAGTAGAGCATGCTGAATGGATCTCACCAATTATTATTGTTCATAAAAAGAATAAGCAGCTGCGAATTTGTGTGGACTACCGGAAACTGAATGCAGCTACGGTGCCTGATCCATTTCCGCTACCTTTTCTTGACACTATGCTTGATAGAGTAGCAGGACATGAAATGTATTCATTCCTAGATGGATACAGTGGGTATAATCAAGTTAGAATGGCTGAGCAGGATATACCGAAGACCGCCTTCATTACCAATTGGGGTGTTTTTGTTTGTACCGTAATGTGGTTTGGATTAAGGAATGCCCCAAGTACTTTTCAGAGGTGTATGCAGGAAATATTCTCCCCTTACCTTACCTCGTTTATGCAAGTTTATCTTGATGATTTTTCGTTATTCGGAAGGATGGTAGCACACTTGTTCCATTTACGGTGCTGCTTTGAGAAGTGCAGAGAATACAGACTCTATTTGAACCCAAACAAATCCGTGTTTACGATTTCCTATGGAAGGCTACTTGGCCACATTGTATCTACACAAGGTATATAGGTGGATCCAGATAAAATTACAGCTGTGTTAGAAGCACCTGTGCCCACTACACCTAAGGAAGTGATGCGCTTCATGGGCCAAGTAAGATGGCATGGTCGGCACTTACGGTGGCTCACTCATTTGGCAATACCACTGAACAAGTTAATAACCAAGACTCCTCGACAATTTGAGTGGACTCAGGAATGCCAAATTGCTTTTGATCGTTCAAAGGGATTACTAACACAGGTCCCAATCCTACAACCTCCTGACTGGGATCGCCCATTTCATATATTTGTTGATGCTTCAGATATTGCCATTGGCAATGTTCTAATGCAACACACCGATAAGTGGTTTCGGCCTGTGTACTACGCCAGCCGAAGGCTTGCTCCTGCTGAGAAGAATTACTCTGTAACCGAAAGGGAATGTCTGGGTTTAGTATACTCAGTCAAAAAATTTAGGCATTATTTACTTGGCCGAAAATTTACTTTTCACGTAGATCATGCTGCACTTGTCTACCTCGTACGGCAACAACATCTAGGTGGTCGATTAGCGCGATGGTTTCTGCTCTTACAAGAATTTGATTACGAAGTGATTCATAGGCCCGACAGTTCACATGCCTTAGCAGATTTCCTTTCTCGCTTAGATTCCGGTGAAGCTCCGGTTGGTGTAGATGACACGACACCAGCGATTTATGTTTCTGAACCAACTAATGATGAAATTGCAGACCCACCTATGCCATCTACATATTATGATTAGATATTAACTTTTCTTACTGATGGATGCCTTCCTTCTCAGGCTTCTCCTGCAATGCGTAGGAAGATTGCAGTGTACAGTCACAAATTTTGGTTGATTGCTGGGGAATTATACTATATGGATCACACTAGAATTTTACTTTGTTGTATCCCTCCACACGAAGTTGATTCAGTTATTTCTTTGGCTCACTCAATTCCTTCTCGTGGCCATTTTGCTGCAGATTTAACACACCGGAAAAATTTGTAGAGCGGACTTTGGTGGCCTACTATGTGCAGGGATGTATTGTTGTTTGTCAAAAAGTGTGATAATTGTTAGAGATCTGGACAGCCGTTGCAGCGCCATTTTTTCCCTCTACAACCTGTCTTGCCATTAGAACCTTTTCAAAAGTGGGGTCTAGACTTTATCGGACCTATTACACCACCAGCAATACTCAGCAATAATCATTATATTCTAACCTGTACAAACTATGCAACCAGATGGGTAGAAGCATTGGCTTTAAAATCTGCCACAGCTGTTTCGGTAGCAAAGTGTCTAATGAAAGATATCTTTCCGCGTTTTGGCTTACCTCTGGAGCTTGTTGCAGATCAGGGCACTCATTTTGTTAACAATCTAATGAAAGTACTCACACATTCTTTTCAGATCACGCATAAATTCAGTTCACCATATTATCCTCGTGCAAATGGTTTGGCTGAGAGTACGAACAAGACCCTGTTGAATATGCTTCGAAAACTCATTATGGAAGCACCGAAAAGATGGGATCAATTGTTACCTGCAGTATTATGGGCATACAGGACTACCTATAAGGTAGCAACAGGTCTAACACCCTTCAAACTAGCTTATGGATTGGAAGCCATAGCACCCATGGAAATTATTGTGCCAAGCTTACGAGTGGCTCTCACTCAGAAATTAGCATCAGAAGATTCTTTATCATTTCGGCTAGATACACTCAGAGAACTGGATGAGCACTGATGGCAAAGTTTTCTGACTATGCAGGAAGTACAGCTAAGACAAGCTCGAACACATGATCGCTATCTAAAGACCCCAGTTTTTACGGTGGGACAACTTGTACTATTTTACAATGCAAAGTCAAATCGCTCTACTGGCAAATTCAAGTTACGATGGTTTGGCCCCTACCGGATTTCTCAACAAGTGGGCCCAGCAACATTTCGGTTGACTACTTTGACCGGAAGTCCTCTTTCAAAAGTCATCAACGGTTCGAAGCTGCGGTCGTATCAACAAACATCTAACCCGCACTGAAACGTTTCGTGGTTGGCCGCGTCTTTTGGCGTTCTCTTTTCTTTCCTTTTCTTTTCTTTTCTTTCCTTTTGTTTTTGCACGCTTAAAATAATAAGTATGTAAATATCCACGTTTTGATACCTAATTATGTCAACAGCCGCCCTGCCCTTTTCAGCTACTCATGCATGCACACCGAAGTTAAGAAGTTATCATCTCAACATCGCACTATGATTAGTGATTTTGATTGCTCTCCACTGCAGTGCATCTACTTAACCTTCTCCGTTTCGCCGAAAATCGCTATTGTGCTTGCGTGATTTGTGTGACTATGTATACCCTGTGCGTTTGCGTTTTGTGCTTGCTGTCATCGTGCGCGCCATGGAAGCTCTGGCAAACTATGCCGCTTTTCATGACGGACTCCCTACCGATGTAGGAGAGTTTCTGCGCATGGCATTCAGTGGAATCCCACCCGTTTTTTGCCTAGATTATCACCACTATCGCTAAAACACCTGCCAACGAGCAAAGTTGGGCTATCACATCCCTACCCTCCCGAACCGTAATCACCTTCCAAGCTTTTGCTGAAGCGTTTAGACTCCCTCGGCAAGGTCAGGAAAATGGTCCAAATCTACCAATTGCCACCATGAATCAATTATTCTCTAGGAGTTCCTCTAACGAATACGCCATCCTATGTCGATCGGAACCTGAGAGATCCGCACTGCAATTCCTCGTAGCCATTCTTAACCTCCAGAAGCGAACTTATGGCATCTCTAGGCCTTTCTACTCCGCCATTGATTTAGTTGCTTGAGAACCCGTCAATTTTGCATCCTACTTCTTCCACCTCATTCACAAGGAATGTGTTTCAATAATCAAACAGGTAAACAAGGGAGGAATGCCAAGGTCGAGACTGCACACATCATTTCTTTCCTTTTTTCGGCCATACTTGCAGCACAACCACCACCCAGAGGCCCTGTCCTGCACCATGAAGAGTCGGCCCAATTATTGGAAGATGATGAAGAAGAAGAAGAGGAACTCAATCAACTCTTCCGCCGGAAAAGAATTAGAATCATTTCATCCGAAAGGGAAGCACAGGATTCAGCCGAAGGAAATGACAAAGAAGAAGAAAAACAAGACGAAGAAACTTTCCATGACACCGCAATGTCTATGCAGCACGAATCATCAACACAGTCTTTGTCAGAAGGGCAACAAGAACAGGAGGATCACACCGACTCTGACACAAGCTCGTCACAAGAAACATCCCAGCAGCAATCTGAGCAGGAACGACAAGAGGAAGAAGAACAGGTCATTAAAGAAGTTCTCAAAGAGCTACTGAAAGCAGTCGAGTCCACAGCTGCCGACACTGCACAACAGACCATAGATAAGGTAACACAGTCTAACTCTATTCTTCCCACTCCCCCACCGGAGCCGCCACTCAACCCCATTATCCCTACTCCACCCATCCTGACTAAAGAACCCACTGCCTCTTCTTCCTCATTGTTGGCATACAAAGCAACAAAGGAGTCATGCACAATACGGCAACAAGGCCAGATCATTTTTCCCATAGATTATGTACAACTCAAGTGATTTTAATCACTACACAAACATTGTAAATCCCGTTTTTGGTAGATTAGACTCCATTTTGTGCAAGCCGAGGAGTCCTCGAGCTTGAGGAGTATTAGAGGTACCATCGTACCAATTTTCATAATTTTTAGACTTCGTTTGAGCCCTCAAATAAGCCATGGAACCTAATTTTTAACTAGGCCGGACACTAGGTCTGGACAGGGCCAAAGCTAGTCAAAAACTATAAAAAGAGCTAGAGAGCTCATTTTTGAGGTTAGATTGTAATTGAAACGAACTTGTAAGAGCTATTGAAAGTGATCTAAAGAACTCCATTGATTCTCTCTCTTTGTCTTGCCGTGTGTGCGCGTGTGTGTGTATGTGTGTGCATGCTTGTGTGCTTCTCACTCACGCACTTGTGCCGCACTTGCTCGAGGTCTTCATACCATCCTCACGTCTTCCCGGATTGACATTAAAGGAGGTGCTACTCATCACTGAGCTACACCAAATTTTGGCGCCGTTGCCGGGGATCGAGCTTTGAGGACGAGCGTGTGATGGTAAGACGTAGAGTTGACGCGTTGGAGTTGTAGGTATTTTCTTCACTCTCATCGATTTTCTTTTACTTTCTTCACCATCTTCATCACCATCATCATCATCACCATCTCCCACGTCCATCTCCATCATCGCGAAAATTTCATTTTTTTTGACTATATCCCCACCTCCACCTCATTTCCCTCATTTCACTTGTGAGAGAGAGCGGGAGAGCGAATTTGCATGTGCTGTTTTTGCATGTTTTCTGAGCTATTTTGCAGGTTTTTGTTGTATCATCATCCCCAGCAGTGTGCGCAGGTACGACAGGCTCTGCACAGGTCCCGGGACGACAACCTCTGTCTATCGCGACAGACAGAAAATCTTAACATTTTGTGAATGCATGATTAGCACTGTAACCTACACCTTGAGTGCACTCTAGATCACTAGAAGTTTTCCAAAAATTTGCGTTTTTTCTGTCTATCGCGACAGACACCGTCTATCGCGACAGACAGAAATCCGCGACAGACACTGTCTATCGCGACAGACACCGTCTATCGCGACAGACACCGTCTATCGCGACAGACAGAAATCCGCGACAGACACCGTCTATCGCGACAGACAGAAATCCGCGACAGATACCGTCTATCGCGACAAACACCGTCTATCGCGACAGACAGAATTTCACGACAGATACCGTCTATCGCGACAGACACCGCCTATCGCGACAGACAGAATTTCACGACATATAGCGTCTATCGCGACAGACACCGTCTATCGCGACAGACAGAATTTCACGACATATAGCGTCTATCGCGACAGACACCGTCTATCGCGACAGACAGAAATTCATGACAGATACCGTCTATCGCGACAGACACCGTCTATCGCGACAGACAGAATTTCACGATAGACACTGTCTATCGCGACAGACACTGTCTATCGCGACAGACAGCCCCCACGATAGATTGTGTCTATCGCGACAGACACCGTCTATCGCGATAGACAGGCATTTTCGGCAAAAAAAGTAAGGAGTGAAATTTTGGAAATTTAGGCAAAATTTTGGGCATATGTGCACTTTCATGTATTCTTATACTTACGAAGGCCTTAGAAAATGCATTAAAACCCCCGAAAGGTTCTGTCTGTCTAGTAACCCCTAAA
The DNA here is from genome assembly GCA_020310875.1 of Ceratopteris richardii. Taxonomy (NCBI): domain Eukaryota; kingdom Viridiplantae; phylum Streptophyta; class Polypodiopsida; order Polypodiales; family Pteridaceae; genus Ceratopteris; species Ceratopteris richardii. The sequence goes on along the minus strand of CM035426.1, from coordinate 115,264,142 downwards.
CACTGAACGGTCATAACTTTTGCATACGAAATCCATTTTCTGAGCTCTAAGGCTTGTCGGAAAGCTCGTGACGTATACTATACACCCTCAACTGTTTTTTATAAGAATAACGCATTGAAATTCAGATAGGACAATTGGAAGTGACACACAGAAGGGTAGAAGCACCAAGGGAGCTCTAGAGGAAATTTCTAGCAATACAAAAGGGGGAACAAGGGTCATTAAAAAAGTGTCTGAAATAAATTGTCTGTCAATTGAAAGGTCTACTTGGAGCTAATCTTGGGATTTATGCAGGCCTATTGAGAAGCAATTGAGAGTATCCAAGCAAGGGTGTTACGCACGCTTGAGAATCAACTTCTCGAGCTCTAAAGAGCAAGGTTCGGCAAGAAAGGTCAGAATATTCTCAACTCCTCTTCGTCAATTCCTAGCCTAGGCTAAGAACGATTAGAAGTAGGAATAAGTCAGGGCAACGATAGGCCACTATCAAGTTGAAGATTACCTAAAAACTCAAGTTCAAGCTAAAAACTTAATCTCTGTACTGTCGACAACATAAAGGAAAGAACCTAACGTGGAACGATCAACCTGAAAGTACGAAGAACATTTAAGTATTCCTGACGACGTAATAACAGATAAGACTTTAAACACGAGGAATAACTAAAAAGAATCAAGTGACTGGTACCAATTGATCGGCAACGAGGTTGTACTCTAAAAAATTGGGCTAATCCGTTAGGCATATGAACCTTAGATCAGGACGACACCTAGTAAGAGAGAGACAAAGCCTTAGGTCTTCAGAGGCTAGTGTCAATCACACTGCAAGGTCTTGGACCCAGCAGTTGAGTCGCCACTCTCATTACCCTAGCTCTGATACCAGTGAGTCAGAGATGTCTCAAGGCATGGACAGGCCTACGGGAAGTTCAGGTGTGCCTTACTTGTACAGGGTGGAAGGCCCTTACAAAACACAGTTGGAATACCTTAGGACCAACCGATTAGGTGCGAGCATCTATGAGGACGGCCTAGGAAGATCTGTGGTCCAGATTAAAAACCCTGACCAATCCATAGGACTAGAGCACCCAGCTGTCAAGTTTGAAAATGGTGCATACCTGGACAAGGAAGGAACTATATATGTAGTCACTAGTCACCCGGATAGGACAGATGACTTTGGGAATGTAATCTCAGAAGCGGACTTAGGTGACCTAGAACAAGGGAACATGGGTGCGGAACCTAGAACCCCTCGAGGTAAATCAGTTCTCACTAGGATTATCACGCCTGAATGGGTCCCCCAAGACAACAAGAGCATAGAGTTGCTCCTCAATCGAGAAACTGATGAAGCCTTTTGGAGGTATAAGTCTAATCAGCCAACAGACATAGGAAATATCATGATCTATGAGTTTAAGGATCCGGATAGCCCAGGCAGAGTGACCTACTTAGATCATGCTTCAGAACGGATCTTTGTGGTGACAGAAAATGATAGGCATGCCTACACTTGGAAGGGTGAATTTATTTTCCCCCAACCAAGATCAAATGTATCCTATGGTCACCCTGGGGCTGGAACTTCCCAAGCTCATGGTACGCAAAGAGACGGAAGTAGAGATAGACCGGAAGTAAGTTTTGCCAACCCAGTGGACAGAGAAAGAACGAGAACAGAGACGAATAGGGTAGAACCTGAGATGCATAGAGCCCACAGGAACCAAAGAAATGTAGATGGATTCCCACTGCCGAGACCTAGAGAGCACACAAGAACTTTGAGACCCACCCAGCTAGTTAAGTCCATGAAGAATTACTTTGACGGCACAGGAGATCCCTATGATCATGTGGCGGAGTTCAAGCAAGTCTTGAGAGCTGAACAAGTGGAAGATCTGTTCACGCAGTACAATGCCTTCGGTCTAACCCTTAGGAACACAGCACTCACATGGTTTCAGCCATTAGACGAGTGTCAGTTCAGGAGCATAGACCAACTCCTAGAGGCATTCATTGTAGAGTTCTCTAAGAGCGGCATAAGACACAATACCTCCTCATTGATTCACAGCTTCAAACAGACCCCCCAAGAGACTGTCAGATTGGCCGGAAGAAGATTTAGACAATATCTTGAAAGGTGCCCTATTTCGGAGCTACCCACATCTGCTAAACAAGTAGCCTTATTCCTTGATGGATTGCTGAGTACGAAATTGAGATCCTATGTGTATCTGAAGGACCCTAGGACTATAGAAGAGTGTGTACGCATGTGCATTGACATTGAAGATAACCTAGGGGAAGAACTAGAGCTTTCCAAAATCTACAAAGATTCAGATAGTGCATCTAGTCACTCTTCCACGCAATCCACATCAATTGAGGAACTCGCAGAGAAAGTGGCCCAGAAATTAGGAGTAACTAGCAAACAAATTCCAAGGTTTGCTCCTGTGAAAAGGTGCTATACATGCGGTGGTGACCATATGGCGAACGTCTGTCCCATTATGGCTCAACCCCAAGTAAACCCTAGTAGCCAGTACTGCACCATAGAACGGAGATACACCAACCACACCGCACAAGATTGCCCATACAACAAGCAGGCGGTTAGGCAACCCTACCCTCAGCCCTACCAACAAGGCAGATACCAGAACCAGTACCCTCCACAACCATATGGCAGGCCACAACAAAATTTCCAACCTCAATATCAAAACCAACAAAGGCCTCAGCCTGTGCTAGCACAACAACCCCCAGCCCCAGCTAATGTGATTCCGGTAAAGTATACTGCTGCAGAAGAGAACCTGAATAGAGCTATAGTCCCTGTAACATCCTTGATCTCTGAAAATGACCCAAGTGATCATAGCTTTGATTCTACCCATGTGGATAGCCCCCAGGCTTACTACATGCAGTCTCCAGAACATGGTGAGTCCTACTATAGTGAAGAGCCGAATGAACCTAGTTGGGAGTCAGATTACACGAACGTCATGTATGCAAACCCCAATTCTAGGCCTCAACCTAGGCAGGTACGACCACCAATTCCTAGAGGACCATGCTACCGATGTCAGGGGGATCACTTCATTCGTGATTGTCCCTTGCCTCCGCCAACACAACCTCAGTCAGTGACGATCCAAGGCTTCTGCCAAGATTGTGGAAAAGAGCATCTCTTACGAGATTGCCCAAAGAACCCCAATAATATGCCAAAAATCACGCCCATCAATGTTATTGAGTTAGTGGTAGATTCCAGCGGAAGTGTTACTTCCACTGCACCCGTACACGTAGTCACGAGAGCTCAAGCCGTGAAGCAAAACCAAGGGGTAGGCAAGGAAAAGAGCCCAGACACTAGCGATACTGAGAGCCAAAATAAAAAGAGAACAAGAGCTTGGAGAGATAGCCGCGAACGCATGAAAAGGCAGTGGGCAAAGAAGATGAGTGAACTTGAGGAAAGTCTACGAGAAACCAAGGCTAAAATCATAGAGATCACATCTCAACCGCACTCTCACACATTCCCACCGCTACCATCCCCATCACCCTCCATCCCTTCACCCTCTAAGACACCCCACGTAACCCACCCACCACCCCAAACAGGATCGGTATTAGCTGATCCCACTCCCGAAGACATAGACATGATGCTTAAAGCATATCAGGCCAGAATCCGAGAAGGGCCAAACGTCACGGATCATGACAAGTGCTATCCTAGAGCTGACCTAGAGATAGAAAGAACCAAACTATGCGCGAAAATGGTCGCCTTGGCTCAGACTATGTTTGAAGCCAGTCGCCTTTTCAATTACTCAGGCTCAGCCAAAACGCAATTACACTTGGATGGATTCCTAGAAAAGTTAGAGAGGATAATTGCAAGATCTGACAAGGAAGAAAAAAATCAAGACCAAGAAAAAGCAAGCAAAAACATGAATCATTCCCAATCGGAAGTTTATGTGGCCAATTCCACTAAACCAGACAGTTTCCCCTCCTTAGAAAGAATGGAGAGGCTAATTGCACAGTCAGAAAAGGAACCTACCCCTCAAAGAAAGGAAAGGGCAAGAGAAAGGATAAGCCAGCCTCTTCAGGAAGCCCATGTGCCTCCTCAAGAAGCTTATCTTCCCCCCCAAAAGGCAGATGAGCCTCCCTCGAAAGCTCAAGTACCTCCACAGGTTGCCTACATTCCTCCTCAAGGAATGTGTGAGCCTGTTCGGAAAAGTAATAGAATAAGTAATCCTCCCCAAGAAGCTTGTGCTCCAGCCATTTGCGAGAACGAGGAGAGAGTTAACAATAGAATAAGCCCTCCTTCCCAGGTTGCTTATGCGCCCAATTCTACGGAGCCAGACACTTCTTCTTCTATGAATCGGTTTGCACCAGACTTCCTACGAGAGATTCAAGAAGACAAATGGGATAACGAAAGCGAGGTCGCCCCTCCTTTTGAACTTGTGGACGATGCACACGACCAGTTCCCACAAGACATCCCATCTATTTACGGGGAGCATGAGAGTGTTCAGTCTCACGAGAGATTAGACTTTGAGTCTAATTCCATACAAGAGCTACCCCACTTCACAGGCCCATGGGAAGCAAAGTCCACATGTATGAGAGCACCCACAGTCATGGTAAGGAACGACGACTCAGTCATACCTAGGAACACAGAGGTAGTGAAGAACACTAACGTGCAGTGTAATCTCAAGTTAGAAGAGCTACTCAAGGTTAGACGTGAATTATGGAAACATGTAGCCAAACAAGTACCAGAGATAGCAAAACCTCGTTCCCAGGTAGGATCCCATAGGACAGTGCCAGAAATTCCCTTGGATAAGATAGGGGATATGTGTGAAGGTGAAGAAGGGAACACCTATCTTCCCATCACCTACCAGGAATATACCACCAAGGCAATTTTGGACTCAGGTGCAGGAGTTGCAATTGCCACTACCTCCTTATGGAAGCGTTGGGGCAAGCCAGCACTCAGGCCAACGAGAATGAAATTGCAAATGGCCGATGGTCACATAGAGAGACCCCTAGGATTGCTAGAAGGAATAACTCTCACCACTTGTGGTGTCGAGTTTGAGCATAGTTTTGCTATATGTGACTTCAGCAAAAATCATGCCTATGAGATGATTTTGGGAAGACCATTTATGCGACAGTTGCAAGTGGTACAGGATTGGGGAACCAATTCCTTGTACCTGCAGCACTTAGGTGTTACGACCAAAGTCAATCTCAAAGACTATTCTCATAGAGATGTCCCTCCTATCCAATGGAATCCCATCCATAGAGCCAAAGATGATACAGAATCGGTGCATTCCATAGGGTCTGGATCCTCATGGATGCATGAAGATACTCACTTATGGATGTGCAAGGTAGCAGTAGAAGAAGAGAAGAGAGAGAAAGCCAGAGAGGTAGGTGTGAAAGAAACCCATAGATCAATCCAAGACCCAGCCTATGCACCTTTAGTTTTTCCAGACGAAGAATTTGAACCTCACGGTTGGGCAGAAATTTTAGCAACAATGGACGTAGCCATCAATGAAGAACAATGGACACCTCACTGTGATGAGGATAACTATGACATTTCAGTCTTCTCCATATAGCCAATCATGGGAGAGGCAGTTCTAGAAGAATGTGAACCTAGCCCTGATGCATTTGAGGATGCAAGTGACTCCGATCTAGAGTCAATCATTATGGACCCACCATTTGCATCAGATGAAGAATACTTCCATGAAGTAGAATTTCAACCCCAGAGGCATGGAGAGGTTACAAACGATGTAAGATTAGCAACGCATATGACCCCAAGGGAAGAAGGAAAGAAACGAAGGAAGAAAGAAGTCTCACCAGAGGAGGAAGAATCTTTGTTTGAGGTCCCAGAAAATTTTAAGAAGTATGAGATAGATGACAGGAGAGTCATGATAAGAATGCCTAAACGAGAGGCACAATCAGGAGAGGCCTATGATAACAAAGAAACCACCAAGAAAATAGTAGTGGCCCTAGAAGAAGGAGAGGAGAGATGTACGTACATAGGTCATGACCTAACAGCGGAAGAAGAGCACGAATTGATTGCCTTGCTAAGAGAATACAGAGATGTATTCGCTTGGAGTTACAAGGATTTGAAAGGCGTAGACCCCGAGATATGCTCACACACCATTCCTATGACCTCAGATGCTAAACCCTCTAAGCAAAAGCCCTATACTTATAACGATAATTACGCTGCTAAGATCAAAGAAGAGATAGATAGACTGGTAGAAGCTGGATTTATCTATGAAATTGAGCACACTGAATGGGTATCCCCCATCGTAGTGGTGCCCAAGAAGAATGGCAAGCTGCGTGTGTGCATTAACTTGAAAAAGGTTAATGCCGCCACGATTCGAGATAACTATCCGCTTCCCATCACAGAACATCTCTTAGAAAGAGTGGCAGGCAAGGAAGTGTACAGCTTCCTTGATGGATTTTCGGGCTACAATCAAGTAGCCATAGCTCCAGAGGATCAGCATAAGACAGCCTTTGCCACAGAATGGGGCATTTTTGCTTTTAGAGTAATGCCATTTGGGCTTACCAATGCACCAGCTACCTTCCAGAGGCTGATGTGCCATGTGTTTAAGGAGTTCCTAAGAAAGAGTTTGGAAGTCTATGTTGATGATCTCTGTGCTCATTCCAATGTTAGACAAACCCATATCCCTGAACTCAGACAAATCTTTGACAAATGTAGAGAGTATCAGGTCTGCCTGAACCCAGAAAAGTGTGTTTTTATGGTCAGGCAAGGCAAGATTCTAGGACACATAGTGTCAAAGAATGGCATATCTACCGACAAAGAAAAAGTGAGAGCCATAGCAGAGCTACCTAGGCCAAAGAATGTCAAGGAAGTACAAGCTTTCATGGGGCATTGTGGGTATTACCGACGTTTCATCCACATGTATGCTGTCATCGCAAAGCCCATGTACGGACTCTTGACTAACTTTGAGTGGACTGATGAATGTGAGAATTCCTTCCAGGAGCTTAAACGAAGATTGTGTTCAGCACCAATCTTGACCACACCAGATTGGAATAAGCCATTCCATGTTCATGTTGATGCATCCAATTATGCTATTGGATGTGTGCTTGCACAACCTACTGGTGAAGGTAATATGGATCTTCCAATTGCCTATGCCAGTAGACAATTGAATGCGGCTGAACGGAATTACACCACTACAGAGAGAGAAGGCTTAGGCATGGTTTATGCAGTTAAGAAATTTAGACACTATTTACTTGCAAATAAGTTTAAATTTTTTACTGATCATCAGGCATTATTATATCTCGTAAACAAGCCATGCAATACAGGAAGATTAGTGAGATGGTTTCTCTTGCTAATGGAATATGACTTTGAGGTTGTGGTAAGAAAAGGTAGGACTCATTTGAGAGCAGATCACCTCTCTAGGCTCACATCGGGAGAAGCCCCACAAGGAGTGTCAGATGACCTTCCTGATGCTTACTTGTTTAATTTGGAAGTTGTACCGCAGTGGGCCAAGCCAATAGTACCAGTATTGACATACGGGCCTAATCATCCAGTGGTGAACACACGGAATAGAGAGATCGTAAAAGCCCAAAAGTACCATATCATGGCAGGAAGCATGTACAAGCACACAGATCAAGGGATCTTGGCTTGTTGCGTATAAGAGGATGAGTACACTAAATGGTTGCAATTAGCACATGTAGGTGCACTAGAGCAACACCATTCAAAGCAACGAACTTTACAGACTCTAAAGAGATTCGGAGTGCATTGGCCAACTATGGAAGCTGATGTCCAAAAGTTGTGCAAGGAATGCCCAATCTGTTGCACTAAACCACCTGTGGAACATGCCACTCTCTATCAAGTATCCATTGTGCCAGATTGGAGTGAACCACTAGTATCATTCCTGAGGACAAACACATTCCCTCCAGACATGACTCTGGCTAGGAAAAGGAGTTTGGAACAAGAAGCCCAGGATTATTCACTCGTTGGTGATAATCTATACAAGCGCGGTAAGGATGGTTACCTGAGACTGTGTGTCCATGAAAGTGAGTATCTTAAGATCTTAGAAACTGCTCACCAAGGTGTAGCAGGAGGACACTTTGGACCAGATCGGGTGATCAAGGCAATACTATTTGCGGGCTTCTGGTGGCCTACCCTTCACATGGATGCACATACCTATGTGAAACGGTGTGATGTCTGTCAGAGGACTCAGTATCCCATACGCAAAGATGAGATGCCACTGAAACCTATGATGGGTGGACGTGCATTCTCTAAGTGGGGAATAGACTTCGTAGGTCCTATTAATCCCCCAGCCAAAGGTTCTCATGCGGAATACATCATTGTGGCAACAGATTATCTCACCAAGTGGGTTGAGGTAAAAGCTACAACCAAGAACGATGCTCAAACAACTGCCAAATTCTTGTTTGAGAATGTATTCACAAGATACGGGCTACCTATAGAGCTTGTAAGCGATAGAGGCACTCATTTCTTGAACGAAGTGATTGAAAATCTACTCCAAGAATTCTTGGTAATACACAAGAAGTCTGCCCCTTATCACCCTCAAGCTAATGGACAAGCTGAGAGCACTAATAAGATTTTATGCCATGTACTGACGAAATTAGTGAACACTAAACGCTCTGATTGGGACAAACAGCTACACCATGCTGTTTGGGCATACCGAGTTGCCTACAAAACGGTACTCCAAGCCACCCCCTTTCAGATGGTATTCGGTCAAAACGCTGTGTTACCCTTGGACTTCTTGATCCCTACATTGAAAGTAGCACAAGAGCACGAATGGACAGGTCATGAGCTCTCCCCTAGGATCTTTGACCTTGAACGATTAGGGGAAACAAGACTGAGAGCCGCTGCAGGAATATATGCAGCCAAGAAGAGACAGAAGGCATATTTCGATGCCCATGTGAAGGATAAGGGCTTGAAAGCAGGAGATCTAGTTTTAGTATATACACTAAAACAACACGCCAGGAAGCTAGAAAAGAGAGGCTACGGACCTATGATCATCAATAGGATCTCCACGAGCGGAGCAGTACAACTAGCCACGTTAGAGGGTGATGTTCTCCCAAACTATATTAGCGGTTGCAGAGTCAAGTTGTATCAGGAACCCCTCACGGAGGAAATGCTCAGTCGACTCAACACTGCTAAGAAACGCAAAGAGGAAGAAAAGCGAGTTCGAGAAGAAGCTCAAGCTGAAGCTTTAGAACGCATCAGAAGGATGAAATTACGAAGGCAAGGTAGAGATCAGACCAGAACAGTTGACTGTGCAGATCAAGGATTTCCTATGGCCATGTGTGAAGTTGCAGGAACAAGCTCGCATAGGATAATTGATAGACGTCCTTTCATAACCATAGATATAGGACAAGGAAAGAGTGCAAGGACCGTAAGAGCCTTGATTGACTCAGGTGCTGCCACTAGCGCTGTTAAGTTGTCTTACTGTCAAGAGTTACAGTTAACTGTCCATCCTGTGGAAGCATATCTCATAGGATTGGGAGGCGTGGAAACCCCTTGCATGGGCGAGGTGGAACTTCCCCTCTACATTCACGATGAGGCAATGACCGTTAAAGTACTAGTGTGTCAAGATGAGGATCTCAATGAACCTCTCGTCTTGGGTCAGGATTGGATCTATGACCAAGCAGTCAATCTAAACCTAAGAAGTGGACTCCTCCAGGTTTGGCTCAATCATAGTCGAGTTACAGTAGAATTAGACAATGGAGCACTCAAGGAACTAGGAAAGGCACAGACTCCTGGTCCTTCCAGGGGTACACATGAAGATGACCATGTTGTTCTTATTCAAAACCCTATGTTGCAGAGGAATGATATTTGCAAAAAAGGAGTCAGGGATGCAACGGAACTCCCTTCTTTTCCAAAGGCTAGAAGGAGGCAGCAACCAAAGGCGGATCACAAGCAAAAGAAGCAGAGAACTACTTATGTCCGAGATCAAAAATACCTGCGCAACAGAATGTCCCAGACAATAAACCAGGTGTGGGTGCGGAAAGGCGAACGACCGGGTGCACCACCGTCAACTACACGGGCAAAGCCTCTTATTAGTAACCAACAACACGACGCTAATAAGAAGACTTTCAGAAATTCTTCTGCTAAAGTAAAATCTATTTGGGTGCCCAAGAAGTCGATGAAGGCAAGCCCACAATCTAGACAAATTTGGGTGCCTAAGGCTTGCTTGCGGGCACAAGTAGTTACGCCAAGGCCACAACCTATGCAGCATAACCCAACTACGAGTACAACCAGTATTCACTCGCTCTCAACACTTAGGAACACACCAAGACCCATGAGCATGCATGTAATCACTCATAAGTGGGTCCCTAAAAGGCCCCATTCCCAAACAGCGACACCGACACAGCTCTCTAGAGTCTCTACGAAACCGAAAGCAAAGCCCATCCGCTGCATTTGGCAGTCTAAGACCTGTAATAAACCCCCCGACCCCAAATTGTAAATTCACCCCATGTACTCACGGCATTAGTCTCCTAGGAATACACAAACATTAACTACACTCACTGTCTTCGTGCACTTACTAACCACTAACTCACCATCTACCTCATGTTAATGTTGTAACGGGGACAACAACGGATTTATTCTGTCCATTACGATGTTAACACATGATTCTATATTCTCACAGAATCAGAAGGCAAGAAGAAAAATGGCAGATGCGACAGGTTCGGGCTCACAAGTAGGGATACTTACTGCAGGAATTGATGTGGATAGCCTACCTGTGGACGTGCCTCCGACTGAACGACCAGTGGAGATGCAACACCTTCAGCAACTCCCGGTGCCAGATCCACCTACAGGAATCATGGAAAGAGTTCATGCCAACTCTCATTGGTTCAATGGCATGCCCGGTCCATTAGGTGAGGCCAAGTATATCTGGGAGTCTAAATGCGAGTATGACAGATCATGGGTGCGATTCCAATTTTTCTCCAAGGAGTTCGAGACTTTACAGAACACCGAAGATCTCCAGACCATATGGCAACGAGCAGGATTGGCGGAATATTTTGAAGCCCCACTACCTAAACCCGATCTCCTCCGATGTTATTATTTGATCTCCACATTACAAGCTCATGAAGATAAGGACCAACCCGGATCATTTGTTCTCCCCTCATTGCTGGGCAACAACGAGTTGAAGAGGTTTGAACTTACTGTGGAGCTGGTGAGTGATGCTTTAAATATGCATGGCACGCATGTACCCTCAGAAAAGGATGCTCTCGTTCCCACCAACATGAAGGACAGGAAACTAGTGAAGCTGAAAGACATGGCAGCACTCACCCCAAATGTGTCCATCCCTCTCCGAATGTGCATGCAACATTTCGCCTTCCCCGGTCAAGACCGATTCACGCAACCACACAAGAAGATCTGGTTTGCTCTCTACTTGGCGGAAGCAGGTGCGTTACCTATTAAGCTACCAGTGTGGATTATAGATCAGTTGTATGAAGCAAACAAACGGGCTTCTAGGAAATTAGTGGTGAACGGATGCTGTGCACTCACACGCATCATTTACCGATGCTTGGCATATGATGTCCCCATTGAGCGTGCCTTAACTTGGGCACAATTACAAATGTTTAAAAGGCTCAAGACATCCACACATCAGTCCAAGCGCATGAGGGGCGCAATCCCGTGTGTCCAGACAAGGGAAGTCCTGACTACTCCTGAGGCATCACCATTAAGAGAGGGCACTGTACCTCCCTTTACCATTAGGATACCCAGGTCGGAATCTGACACTACGACACAACCTACCCCATCGGCTCCTCCTGTCACACCTGAATTTGAATTTGCGGCCACTGGAGAGGCTGAAGGACTGGACCCCCAGGATTTTGAAGCATTCCTACAAAGCACACAATTCTCTGATGTGGAGTTTTATTCAGAGGCAGAGGAGCAGGGCACATCCTCACGAAGACGAAGAAAGTCTACAGACGGTAGACATGTCCATTGGAGTGACGCTCAACAAAGTCAACAACACGGACACCCGGAAGAAGAAGAAGCGTATGAAGAGGACACCATTGAAGCCCCAGCATATACAGCAGAACTCCGAAGGCTGTATCAGATTATGGAAAGAATGAGATCGCAGCAATTACTCACTGAACAGAGCAGCAGAGTACTTATGACTCAGTTGTTGGAAGAAGCGGGAGTTGAGTCAGAGTACAGGGAAGGTCTCTTATTGATGGCAGAAACATATGGAGTTGTAGAAGTTGTGCGCACTGCCATTCAGAGGCCTTCAGTTCAATATGACCCACGAAGGTTCCAGACACGACCTCGCTCAGGTAAAAATATCCAAATTCCTGTTACAATTGCAGAAGAGCCGACTACTACACCTGAAATTATCAGAACAACCTCCCAGACTGCTAGCCAACAACACCCAGCCACCCATGAGGAGTCCACCGAACCACTACCACCTACTCCCCCACCATCACCTCCTAGAACAGAAACGGTGGAAATCCCATCGACCACTCAACCCACTGACCCAACCTTCATTTTCCGTACTCCCATCTCTAGTGCCACCCTATTCTCTACCACTGATAATCCAATCTTCGAAGCCAACACCAACACTACACAATCCGCCGAACCCCTCCTAGAGCCTGCCCTAGGGCAACCATCCCCAACGCCCTCAGCCACGGGTCATCCTGACCCTAGATCCACATTCATGGGCTTCCCTGCTACCACGCAACCCTTTCAGCCCTCCTCAAATTTACGACCTCAACCCCCGACATCCCTCTCTCCATTCCTACAATCCCTCCATGACCTCTTTGCTAGGGCTTTTCAACCAGGCCCTCAACCATTCCCTGTCTTTTCAGCTCCCCACCCCACTTCACATCTATTCACCACTTCCACACACACACCACCTACCATACCAATGTATATGGCAGGCCCCACACTAACACCCACTCCTGAAGGTATGGACATTTCACCACCCACGGCACCTCCACCCACGGTTTCACCTCCTCCCATTCCCCCTCCACCAATTTCACCCACACACACAACTTTCGTAGACACATCATTCACTGTCTCCCTTCCCCAATTCCCTTCCCATGCATCTTCCACGGTAAACACCCCCCACTCATCTATAGGTAATGCATTGGACACCATGTTGGCTTGTATATCAAATTTAAGAACAGATTACATTCAGCTCCAGCAACAAAACGCACGCCTGCAAGAGCACTCAGCGACACTACAGCACCGCCTTGCGGCACTAGAAGAGGAGAACGCTCGCCTCCACACACAGTTCCAAACCCTCCAAGACACCCATAATATATTGGAGGTACAGCTACAGAACGTAGATTAGGAAGCAGTGCAGGTGGTAGAAGGTCACCTACGGACACAGCTGGAACGCAACTCAAAACTTCAGCGAAATATGGCGCTACTTAAACGCCATCTTGCGGCTGCTCAGGAAGAGAACAGACGTCTGCAAATACAAAATCAAGAGAACCTGGAGGCAGCTATTGAGAGCACACCGGGGGCACCCATCAGCCCATCCAAGTTTCAAGCAGTGACCCCCGATAATATCAAGATTATATTGGAAGATTATGCCATGCTGCTCGAAGCACATGATAAGCTATCGAAGGAGCTAGGACAACTGAAGCAGGAACACCAACAAGGACCAACAGCTGCCCCTCCAACCACCCCCTCTGCAGCTTCGCTTCTCAACGCAGAGGCCATAAAAGATCTCCAGGAACAGGTAACTGAATTGCAAATACGCCTACTACAATATGAGAGGCCATCTTCCCCTCCGGAGGCTCCCACGGACGAAGAAGTTGTGCAAATTTCTGTGGAACAAACGTTTGATGAAGAATATGATCTGCAACCATTCCCAGGAGGCCAACAAACAGAAGAAGCACAGGACACGTTCGAGGCACCACGACCGCCATGGTTACGACAAGTGGAGGAAATAGGGACCTCGCATGAAGAGCGCACCGTAGTGCAAAATCAGGCCATGAGGGTCATAGAGGAGACTGTGTTACAATCAGCTTACTTCAAGAACTTGTCATCGAGACGCCTGATTCTCTCATCGGAACTCCAGTACAGGCCATATTATATTATCTTGGCTGATTATAATGCAGAAATACAAAGAGTCACGGGTCAGATTCCTACTTTTGCGACCCAATTTCAACCCGAAGACCTTCCTCCAGAGGTGCGAAAAGGCAAGATTCGTCAACCAACATGGCGGCAGAAACTTTTAGAGACCTATCCAGAAATGCTACGCACATGGAACAACGCGCCGTTGCACCTCCTGTACAACCCATGCTACGGTCCAGTCCCCCGCCGCAGGTCGTGGAAGGCATTTAATATCAAGGTACAGAACAATGTGCAATGCAAGGAATGGCTGAACTACCCGTACATCGCGCCACCACAAGGACCACCATCGGTAGCATATATGATGGGGACCATTCGCCACTGGATGCCGCGCTTGAAGCCCATGCAAGATGTGGCAGCGCAAATGATGCTTAAAATCTTAGATATGATGCAAGTAGTGCTGAAGACCTTTAGAAATGCAGCCGCACCACAGGTACGTCTTCCGGGGTTTAGCAATGGAAATTACGACTTGGTGTATGACATGAGCACCACCCCCAGTACCCGTGTGGCTTACGCTTGGCATGCACGCATCAAATACCTCCCCGCCTGCTACAAACAGACCTTCGAAGAAATGTTCAGATCAGGTTTCTGGGAGTATCACTCGGAGATTTTCGCACCAAAGCCGACACATCTGCTTCAACTGTTTGCTTGTGAACAAGCAATGTATTCAGAGTACTACACCACCCCGCAACCAGAGACCCCCGGTGCAATAAATTGGGAGGCATTGGAAGCCGATCTAGCAAGAGGCTTAAGGATAGGAGAACATGAACTGGCCACCAATGTCATCCAATATTACATCGACCACCCGCGCGAACAAAGGTCTGTCAGGGGCGACAGACGCTAGGAAGGGGGGAGTGTTGGCATACAAAGCAACAAAGGAGTCATGCACAATACGGCAACAAGGCCAGATCATTTTTCCCATAGATTATGTACAACTCAAGTGATTTTAATCACTACACAAACATTGTAAATCCCGTTTTTGGTAGATTAGACTCCATTTTGTGCAAGCCGAGGAGTCCTCGAGCTTGAGGAGTATTAGAGGTACCATCGTACCAATTTTCATAAATTTTAGACTTCGTTTGAGCCCTCAAATAAGCCCTGGAACCTAATTTTTAACTAGGCCGGACACTAGGTCTGGACAGGGCCAAAGCTAGTCAAAAACTATAAAAAGAGCTAGAGAGCTCATTTTTGAGGTTAGATTGTAATTGAAACGAACTTGTAAGAGCTATTGAAAGTGATCTAAAGAACTCCATTGATTCTCTCTCTTTGTCTTGCCGTGTGTGCGCGTGTGTGTGTATGTGTGTGCATGCTTGTGTGCTTCTCACTCACGCACTTGTGCCGCACTTGCTCGAGGTCTTCATACCATCCTCACGTCTTCCCGGATTGACATTAAAGGAGGTGCTACTCATCACTGAGCTACACTCATCCCCAAACTATTCTCCACCGAACTCACAACAGCTTCTCACAGAATCCTCTTCTCAACCTCGTCCTCTTCTTTCGCTTCCAAAACTCCCGGTATTTTCGGAGCTTGCAAATATGGGACAGATGTTAATCAATTTATCACAACAACTACCTGCGCAAATGAAGCAAGTAACAGAGAAGAATTCGCAATGAATTTCAACATAAAGTAGATGTACTGGAGGCCGACATTAGCCCCCTACAGGAAGAATTACTAGTAGCCAAAGCAGAAAATCAAGCCTTACAAGAACAGCTGAAGGAGTTACAAGCCTGGATTGCCGAACAGGTAGAAGTTACATCACAAAGGGATGCAGCACTGACAGAGCTCCGAAAGAAGAACGAATTGTTAAATAATGCAAATGCCGAAATCAGTCAAATGAAGCAAGAGCTACAGGATAAAGAAGATGCCAGAGTAGCTTTAGGCAATTTATTAGAAGAAACCAGAGTTCAGCTACACGAAGTAGTACAGCAAAGCCAAGAATAGCATAAGCAGGCTATGAAAACAGAAGAAGAACTCCAAAGAACAAACGAAACTTTATCAGATGTCAACAACATGCTTAAACACTATTTGACCAAGGAAGCTCAAACACAGAAGCTAATAACAGATCTCCGAAGAGAAAGGGATGCATACTCCAGAACCATAAATTTTCAGAATCAAGAGATCGAAAGAAGGAAGAATCAGCTTGAAAATCGGAAAGAAAGAGTAAGCAAGATGGAGAAACAAGTGGCAGAAATGAAAGTTTCTAGAGATGCGGCCTTATCAAACGATTTCTACCTACAAGAAGCCTTTCTGCAGACGCAAGCAGAAATTTTGCTGACCGAAGCTATTTCATTAAGTTCTGTAAGAATAGATGCACAATTAGTAGAACCGGACACTCTCAAACAGACGTTAGAAACTTTAAAGAAGAAGATTGCCCGAACCTTTAGATTAGCCAGAAGCATGTATTTAGAAGGCATTATAGACGAACAGTAATTTTGTAAAAACCTGCGGGTTCGAGTCCACCGTGCGTGCCAGAGTGTTAGTCGGCTGCCGGATTGGCAACTGTATAACTGAATCTTGTTTCGCACGCGCGAAAAGTTGTTACAAAGACATTTGTAATCTTTATATAAAGCAATGTAAAAGAGACGCAAGGTAACGATTCGTAGAATCACCAGACTGTCTGTCTGGGTGATTGTCTGTGTCGTTACTGTGTGTCGAGTTCACTAATTTGGAGTATTGTGTTTCATTTCTGTGTTGTATTATCGTCACTTGTTCGGGTTGTAATTAAAGTGACGATTCGTGGAATCACAAGACTGTCTGTCTAGGTGACTGAGCTGAGTGTTACTGTAGTGTTGTTGTCTAATTCCAAGTATTCTGAGTATACTGTGCGTATCCGTGTCTGTTGTCTATCGATCTCTGTTGCGGTTGTGAGTTTTCTCGACATCCAGTAGATCGTCGGGTTGTTGTCTGAGTGACTCGTTGCAAGTCTCTATTGCGATTGTTGTGTTAATTACGCGTATCGTGGTATTACTCTTTCTTGGAATGTTCTGCCAAGCGTTGAAGAAGTCTCTGTAGTTGTGATAGTGTTCTGGTATTCGAATCTGTATTGTGTTGTCTTCAGTGTTGAGGTCTATTTTCATACGGCAAGATGGAGCTACAGTGAGGGTCTTCCTAAGTTGCATACTGAATCTTCAGCACATGTGTGTCTGAAACTATTGAGTTCTCTATCTCTTCGTTGTCGTCTGATTGTGTGTACCTATTCGGTAAAGGTTGAATTACTACCATTGCCTCTGGTATTCAGTAAGTTTACGTGCAGAACAGTACAATAATTTAGTGTATTCGGTACACTTTGGACGAGTTTTGATCGAGAACTGTAAGGCTCCTAAGCGTGACCGAGTCCAATTACAGTTTTGCACATCTTTATATTGTTGTATATGAATGGTTAGTTTGGGAACCAAGTATAGGGCCTTTGTCTAACAGACCCCTACCACTCCCAAGAACCCAATGATCGTTTAAACGCTCTTATGACAGTTAGAACAAGCGTTTAACAGGGGAATATATGTCTTCTGACATTAATGCATTTCTAGCTGAATGTGGGATAAAACATCAGTGTTCAGTGCCGTATACACCTCAACAGAATGGAGTTCCTAAACAGAAGAACAATTCACTCATGGAGATAGCGAGGTGTATGGTCAAGAGCTAGGCCTTACCACATAGTTTCTGGCTTGAGGCTATTATGTGTGCAGCATATGTACTAAACAGATATCCCACTAGAGCACTGCAGTCTATCACTCCATATGAGGCTTGGCATGGTCGCAAGCCATCTATTGCTCATCTCCATGTTTTTGGTTGTTTGGCATATGCATTTGTGACTGAACAACATCGCAAAAAATTGGATGATAAAGCAGTAAAATGTATTTTTGTTGGGTGCAGTTCTAAAAGCAAAGGCTATAGTCTGTATCATCCACAAAGTAAACGCATTCTGGTTAGCCGTGATGTTGTTTTTGTGGAAGATGCTATTCGGCCCTTACTTTCATGTACAAAGGAGACATCTCTTAGCTCTAAAGACATCTATGATACTTTGCTCCCTCTTTTTGCAGGTGGACAAGCTAGTGCTGGACCTAATGAGGCGATTTCTTAGGCTTTACAGGTTCCATGTGATGATGCACACCACTCCATTTTTTATGCAAATTTACATGATGCACTTCTTGATGAGAGAGCTGATATTGAGGAAGCAAAAACTATGCCAAAATGGATGGTGCAAACTTTGCATGACAACAAATTAGATGCACCTTTGTCATATCGTACTCGTTCAGACTCTCATAGTGCCTCTTTTGCATCAGATTGCTATGTTATGGCTGCGTCTAGTCTCTATGATGAGAATGAGCCTATTTCATTTGATGAAGCACAAAATTCAAAAATTTGGATGGCTGCTATGCATTCTGAATATGATGCTATAATGAAGAATGGTACTTGGTCTTTATGTGACTTGCCTCCTAACAAGAAGGCCATTGGCACTAAGTGGATTTACAAGATAAAGCGTAAGCCTGATGGAACAGTTGATATGTATAAGGCTAGGCTTGTTGCAAAGGGTTATGCACAGGAAAGAGGCATTGCTTTTGATGAGACTTTTGCACCTACATGTCGTATGACTACTGTTTGTAGCATTTGTGCACTTGCAGCCCATCATGGTTGGAATGTACATCAGTTGGACATTAAAACTCCATTTCTGAATGGTGACTTGCATGAAGAAGTGTATGTTTTTCAGCCCCGTGGCTTTGTGCAAAAAGGGCATGAGAACCAGGTGTGCAGGTTAAAGAAGGCATTATATGGTTTAAAGCAAGCACCACCTGCTTGGTATGAAAAGATACATACCTATCTCATTGCACATGGTTTTGAGAACAATCCAATTGAAAGAACCTTATATGTTAAGTGTGCTAATGATGTACTTCTGATCATTGTTGTCTATGTTGATGACATGCTGCACATTGGTCCCATTGAGAAGCATATTGCTGATAATAAGGCTGATTTGCATGCCTCATTTGAGATGTCTGATTTGGGGCATTTGCATCATTATTTGGGCATTCAATTTATGCAAGTTGATGGTGGAATAGCTTTGTGTCAAAAGAAATATATTGACACATTATTGCAGTGTTTTGGCCTCAAAGACTATAAGCCTATTGCCACTCCTATGGAGATAGGTTTACGACTGAGTCTTCATGATGCTATAGATGCATTTGATGTTGTTCTCTATCAGTAGATTGTTGGATGCTTGATTTACTTATGCATTACTCGACCAGATATTTAGTTTGTTGTCTCATAGATGAGCAGGTTTATGCATTGTCCAGGTGTCAAGCATTGGTAGGTGGTTAAGCGCATCTTTCGCTACTTGAGTGGTACCCTGATACTTGGATTGTTTTATCCCAAGGGGGGATCACTACCGCCAGATTTGCATGCTTTTTCTGATAGTGATCGGGCTAGTTGCTATGTCACTCATGTGTCCACTAGTAGCTTTTGCTTCATGCTTGTTAGATCGTGTATATCTTGGTTGAGCAAGAAGAAGCCTAATGTGGCCACTTCCAGTTGTGAGGCTGAGTATAGGGAAGCTTTCATAGTGGCTATTGAGTGTGTGTGGCTCAGACGTCTTATGTCTGGTTTGGGTGTTGGTCAGTATTCTGCCACCACCATCTTCACTAATAGTTAGAGCGCATTGGCAATTGCAAGGAACCTATGTTGTCACACTAAGCACATTGATGTGCATTATCATTATGTGAGGGAAAGGTTCTCTGCTGGAGATATCAGCTTGGCATATGTGCCCACGTAGCAGAACATTGCAGATCTTTTCATGAAGGCTCTGTCTAGGGAGAAGTTTGAAGCTTTCTGCAAAGCTTTAGGCTTACTTCCTTTTGTGGATTGATTCCACATAGATTGGCACTTCCTTATACATGAGTGCCAACTCCTTGTCCACCGCATCACTCCGAGGGGGGATTTGTTAATATATTTCGGTAATGATGTGTGTGAACACACTAGGACCGTCAGACACTTTTTCCCTCTTTAGGAGGTTTTTTCCCCCAGCTTGTATATACGCCTATGATGTAGGGTGTTAATCTCCAAAAGAACAAGCTATCCTTGATGTTAGAACACTTCTATATCAAGAATAACTCAAAACCTTGATCAATTTTGGAAGACCAATGTCAAACTATTAATATTTACACTAATTGTGAAGAGAGTCACTACTCAAAAAATTCTGCTACACATAACTCACTCATTGAATAATCAAATGTGTAAAGTTTTTTATGAAACTTTGAAAAATGTGTCATCTAAAGATTTTGCATCTTTTCCAAGTTAAATCATCTCAAAAGATTCAGTAGATCTTGAGAAATCATCCAAACAATTCACCTATATCTAAAACTGTACTTCTCTACAGTCGACTTTGACACTTGTAACTTTTAATGCATAGTTCTCTCAAACTACAACCCGTCTATTCAAATTCTTTTAGCCATAGGTAGCTGTTGGCAACAAGTCAGATGAAGAGCATACTAGCGCAATGGAGGAGTCATGCACAATACGGCAACAAGGCCCAATCATTTTTTCCATGGACCATTTACAACTCAAGTGATTTTAATCACTACACAAACATTGTAAATTCCATTTTTGGTAGAATAGACTCCATTTTGTGCAAGCCGAGGAGTCCTCGAGCTTGAGGAGTATTAGAACTAGCTACATATCAATTTTCATAATTTTTAGACTCTGTTTGAGCCCTCAAATAGGCTCTAGAACCTAATTTTTAACTAGGCCGGACACTAGGTCTGGACAAGACCAAAGCTAGTTAGAAAACTATAAAAAGGGCTAGAGAGCTCATTTTTGGGGTTAGATTGTTTGTGAATTGAGCTGATGTAAGAGACTTTTTGACTAATGCAAAGAACTCCATTGTTCCTCTCCTTGTTCTTGCCTTGTGTGCGCGTGTGTGTGTATGTGTGTGCATGCTTGTGTGCTTCTCACTCACACACTTGTGCCTTCACTTGCTCATAGTCTTCATACTAGTCCTCACGTCTCCACGGATTGACAATTATGAGGTGAATCTTCTCACGTTGGTACTCACCATTGTGCTAGAGTGACACCAAATTTGGCGCCGTTGCCGGGGAGAGAGCTTCAAGGACGAGCGTGTGATGGTAAGACGTCAAGTTGAGACATTGGAGTTATAGGTAATATCCTTCCTTTTCTTTATTTTTCTTCATTTTTTCCTTACTTTCGCATCACCATCATCACCATCATCATCCCCACCATCTCCCACCTCCATCTCCATCTCCACAAAAAATTCTAGTTTTTTGGTCATATTACACTCCCCACCTCATTTCCCTCATTTCATTGTGAGAGAGAGTGAGAGAGAGCTTGCATGCTATCTGTTTTTGGTGTGTTTTTGAGCTTTTGTTGTAGGAACTAGCTGTACCACCTTCTCCAGCAGTGTGTGCAGGTACGACAGACTCTGCACAGGTCCCGGGACGACGACCTTTGTCTGTCGCGACAGACAAAAAAACTTAATATTTTGTGAATGCATGTTTGGCACGGTAACCTACACCATTAGAGCACTCCAAATCACTAGAAGTTTCTCAAAAATTTGCGTTTTTTCAGTCTATCGCGATAGACACCGTCTATCGCGACAGACAGAGACCCACGATAGACCCCGTCTATCGCGACAGACACCGTCTATCGCGACAGACAGAGACCCACGACAGATCCAGTCTATCGCGACAGACACCGTCTATCGCGACAGACCAAATCACGACAGACGATAGACAGCGTCTATCGCGACAGACACCGTCTATCGCAACAGACACCGTCTATCGCGACAGACACCGTCTATCGCAACAGACACCGTCTATCGCGATAGACCACTCTATCGTGACAGACACCATCTATCGCGACAGACCACTCTATCGCGACAGACACCGTCTATCGCGATAGACACCGTCTATCGCGACAGACACCATCTATCGCGACAGACCACTCTATCGCGACAGACACCGTCTATCGCGACAGACACCGTCTATCGCGACAGACAGCCCCCCACGATAGTTTGTGTCTATCGCGACAGACACCGTCTATCGCGATAGACAGACATTTACGGCAAAAATTAAGGGGTAAATTTTTTGGAAATTTAGGCTAAATTTTGGGCATATTTGCACTCTCAAATACTCACACACTTGCAAAGGTCTTAGAAAAATGCATTAAAACTCCTGACAGGTTCTGTTTGTCTGATTAACCCCCTAAACCCTGAACGGTCATAACTTTTTCATACGAAATCCATTTTTTGAGCTCTAGGGCTTGTCGAAAAGCTCGTGGCATATACTACACGCCCTCAACTATTTTTTATAAGAATAATGCGTTGATTTTCAGATAGGATATTTGGAAGTTGACACACTGAGGGGTAGGAACACCGAGGGAGCTCTAGAGGAAATTTTTACCAATACAAAAGGGGGAACAAGGGCCATTAAAAAAGTGTCTCTCCCTAGAAAGAATAGAGAATCTAATTGCACAATCACAAAAGGAACCCGCCCCTCAACACCATGACAAGGCTAGTGAAAGAGCAGGTCTTCCTACCCAGAAAGCCTATGTGCCTGAAGCTTATGTGCCTAACTCCACTGAACCAGACACCTCTTCTTCTATGAATCAATACACACCAGAATTCTTGCGAGAGATTCAAGAAGAGAAATGGGCTAACGAGAGTGAAGTTCCTCCTCCCATTGAACTTGTGGATGACACACACGATCAATTCCCACAAGACCTTCCTTCCATTTATGGAGAGCAGGAGAGTGCCCAATCTCAAGAAAGATTAGACTTCGAGTCTAATTCTTTACAAGAACTACCCCATTTCACAGGCCCATGGGAAGCAAAGTCCACCTATATGAGAGCACCTACAGTCATGGTAAGAAACGAAGATTCAGTCATACCTAGGAACACAGAGGTAGTGAAGAACACCAAAGTGCAGTGCAATCTCACTTTGGAAGAGCTGCTTAAGGTTAGACCAGAAGTGTGGAAACATGTAGCCAATCAAGTGCCCGAGATAGCAAAACCTCGTTCCCAGGTAGGATCCCACAGAACAGTGCCAGAAATACCCTTAGACAAGATAGGAGACATGAGTGAGGGCGAAGAGGGAAACACATATCTCCCCATCACTCATCAGGGATACACAACCAAGGCCATCTTGGACTCAGGTGTAGGAGTTGCAATTGTTACCACTTCCTTATGGAAACGATGGGGCAAGCCAGCACTCAGGCCAACAAGAATGAAATTGCAGATGGCCGATGGTCATATTGAGAGACCCTTAGGATTGCTAGAAGGAATAACTCTCACCACCTGTGGTGTCAAGTTTGAGCATACATTTGCTATATGTGACTTCAGCAAAAATCATGCCTATGAGATGATCTTGGGAAGACCCTTTATGCGACAGTTGCAAGTGGTACAGGACTGGGGAACCAACTCCTTGTACCTACAACACTTAGGTGTTACGACCAAAGTGAATCTCAAAGATTACTCTCATAGATATGTCCCTCCCATCCAATGGAATCCCATCCATAGAGCCAAAGATGATACAGAATCGGTGCATTCCATAGGGTCAGGATCCTCATGGATGCATGAAGACACCCACTTATGGATGTGCAAAGTAGCAGTCGAAGAAGAGAAGAGAGAAAAAGCCAGAGAGGTAGGTGCAAAAGAAACACATAGATCAAATCAAGACCCAGCCTATGCACCTGTTTTCTTTCCGGACGAAGAATTTGAACCCCATGGCTGGGCAGAAATCCTAGCAACAATGGATGTAGCCATCAATGAAGAACAATGGACACCTCACTGCGATGAGGATGGCTATGACATTTAAGTTTTCTCCATAGAGCCAATCATGGGAGAGGCAGTGTTAGAAGAGTGCGAACCTAGCCCTGATGCATTTGAGGATGCAAGTGACTCCGATCTAGAGTCAATCATTATGGACCCACCTTTTGCATCAGATGAAGAATACTTCTATGAAGTAGAATTTCAACCCCAGAGGCATGGAGAGCTTACAAAAGACGTAAGGCTAGCCACACATGTAACTCCTAAGGAAGAAGGAAAGAAAAGGAAGAAGAAAGAAGTCACACAAGAAGAGGAATCTTTGTTTGAGGTCCCAGAAAATTTTAAGAAGTATGAGATAGATGACAGGAGAGTCATGATTAGAATGCCTAAATGAGAGGCACAATCAGGAGAGGCCTATGATAACAAAGAAACCACAAAGAAAATTGTGGTAGCCATGGAAGAGGGAGAAGAGAGATGCACTTACATAGGCCATGACCTGACGGAAGAAGAAGAGCAAGAATTGATAGCCTTGCTAAGAGAATACAGAGATGTATTCGCTTGGAGTTACAAGGATTTTAAGGGTGTTGATCCAGACATATGCTCACACACTATCCCCATGACCTCAGATGCTAGGCCCTCTAAGCAAAAGCCATATACATATAATGATAACTACGCTGCTAAGATCAAAGAGGAGATAGATAGACTGGTAGAAGCTGGATTCATCAATGAAATTGAGCACACTGAGTGGGTATCCCCCATCGTAGTGGTGCCCAAGAAAAATGGAAAGCTGCGTGTGTGCATTAACTTAAAGAAGGTTAATGCAGCCACAATTCGAGATAATTATCCGCTTCCCATCACAGAACATCTCTTAGAAAGAGTAGCAGGCAAGGAAGTGTACAGCTTCCTTGATGGATTTTCGGGCTACAATCAAGTAGCCATAGCTCCAGAGGATCAGCATAAGACAGCTTTTGCCACATAGTGGGGTATATTTGCCTTTCGTGTAATGCCATTTGGGCTTACCAATGCACCAGCTACCTTCCAAAGGCTGATGTGCCATGTATTTAAGGAGTTCCTGAGGAAGAATTTAGAAGTCTATGTTGATGATCTTTGTGCTCATTCCAACATTAGACAAACCCATATTCCTGAACTCAGACAAATCTTTGACAAATGTAGAGAATATCAAGTCTGCCTGAACCTAGAAAAGTGTGTTTTTATGGTCAGGCAAGGCAAGATTCTAGGGCACATAGTGTCAAAGAATGGCATATCTACGGATGAAGAGAAAGTAAGAGCTATAGCCGAATTACCTAGGCCAAAAAATGTCAAGGAAGTACAAGCTTTCATGGGGCATTGTGGTTATTACCGACGATTTATACACATGTATGCCATCATTGCAAAGCCTCTGTACGGACTTCTGACAAACTTTGAGTGGACTGAGGAATGTGAGAATTCCTTCAATGAGCTTAAACGGCGATTATGTTCAGCACCAATCTTAACCACACCGGATTGGAATAAGTCTTTCCATGTTCATGTGGATGCATCCAATTATGCCATTGGATGTCTGCTTGCACAACCTACTGGTGAAGGTAATATGGATCTTCCAATTGCCTATGCTAGTAGACAATTGAATGCAGCTGAACGAAATTATACCACTACTGAGAGAGAAGGCTTAGGCATGGTATATGCAGTTAAGAAATTTAGACACTATTTGCTTGCAAATAAGTTTAAATTTTTTACTGATCATCAGGCATTGCTATACCTCGTAAACAAGCCATGCAATACAAGAAGATTAGTAAGATGGTTTCTCTTGCTAATGGAATATGATTTTGAGGTTGTGGTAAGGAAAGGGAAGACTCATTTGAGAGCAGATCACCTTTCTAGGCTCACATCGGGAGAAGCCCCACAAGGAGTGTCAGATGACCTTCATGATGCTTACTTGTTTAATTTGGAAGTGGTGCCGTAGTGGGCTAAGCCATTGGTACCAGTGTTGACATACGGACCTAAACACCCAGTAATAAACACACAGGATAGAGAGGTAGTAAAAGCCCAAAAGTATCACATCATGGCAGGAAGTATGTACAAGCACACAGATAAAGGGATCTTGGCTTGTTGTGTGGAAGAGGATGAGTACGCTAAATGGTTGCAATTAGCACATGTAGGTGCGTTAGAGCAACACTACTCAAAGCAACGAACCTTACAGACACTAAGGAGACTCGGAGTGCATTGGCCGACTATGGAGGCTGATGTCCAAAAGTTGTGCAAGGAATGCCCAATCTGCTGCACTAAACCACCTGTGGAACATGCCACTCTTTATCAAGTGTCCATAGTGCCAGATTGGAGTGAACCTCTAGTATCCTTCTTAAGGACGAGAACATTCCCTCCAGACATGACTCTGGCTAGGCAAAGGAGTTTAGAACAAGAAGCCCAGGATTATTCACTCATTGGTGACAATCTATACAAGCGTGGTAAAGATGGTTACCTGAGACTATGTGTCCATGAGTGTGAATATCTCAAAATCTTGGATACTGCTCACCAAGGTGTAGCAGGGGGACACTTTGGACCAGATCGGGTAATCAAGGCAATACTATTTGTAGGCTTTTGGTGGCCAACCCTAACATGGATGCACATACCTATGTGAAACGGTGTGATGTTTGTCAGAGAACTCAATACCCTATACGCAAGGATGAGATGCCACTGAAGCCTATGATGGGCAGACATGCGTTCTCTAAATGGGGAATAGACTTTGTTGGTCCCATTAATCCCCCAGCTAAGGGTTCACATGCTGAATATATCATCGTGGCCACAGACTATCTAACCAAGTGGGTAGAAGCAAAAGCTACTACAAAAAATGATGCTCAAACAACAGCAAAGTTCTTATTTGAAAATGTATTCACGAGGTACGGATTGCCAATAGAGTTGGTGAGTGATAGAGGCACACACTTCTTGAATGAAGTCATAGAAAACCTTCTCCAAGAATTCTTGGTGATACATAAGAAATCGGCCCCCTATCATCCACAAGCTAATGGCCAGGCTGAGAGCACTAATAAGATCTTATGCAATGTGCTGACTAAACTAGTGAACAATAAACGCTTTGATTGGGACAAACAGCTACACCATGCTGTTTGGGCATACCGGGTTGCCTATAAAACGGTACTCCAAGCCACCCCCTTTCAGATGGTATTTGGCCAAAATGTTGTGCTACCCCTGGACTTTTTGATACCTACATTGAAGGTAGCACAAGAGCATGACTGGACAGGCCATGAACTCTCCTCTCGAATCTTTGATCTTGAACGTCTAGGCGAAACACGATTGAGAGCTGCAGCAGGAATCTATGCAGCGAAGAAGAGGCAAAAGGCATATTTTGATACACATGTGAAGGATAAAGGCTTGAAAGCAGGCGACCTAGTCCTAGTCTACACATTGAAGCAGCATGCAAGGAAATTAGAGAAAAGAGGTTACGGGCCAATGATTATCAATAGAATCTCCACAAGTGGCGCAGTTCAACTAGCCACTTTAGAGGGTGATATTCTACCAAGTTACATAAGTGGATGCAGAGTCAAGTTATATCAGGAACCCCTTACTGAAGAGATGCTAAATCGACTCAACACTGCCAAGAAACGTAAAGAAGAAGAGAAACGAATTAGAGAAGAAGCACAGGCAGAAGCTTTAGAACGCATCCGACGAATGAAATTGAGGAGACAAGGTAGAGACCCACCTATGCTTGACACTCAAGAATCTGTAGGCTATCCTATGGCCATGTGCGAAACTTCAGGTGGGCATTCCCATAGAATAATCGACCGACGGCCTTTTGTAACCTTAGGAGTAGGACAAGGAAAGGGTGCAAAGATTGTGAGAGCTTTGATTGACTCAGGTGCATCCACTAGTGCTGTCAAGTTGTCTTACTGTCAAGAATTGAAATTAACTCTCGATCCTATAGAAGCATATCTCATAGGATTGGGAGGTGTGGAAACTCCTTGCATGGGCGAGGTGGATCTTCCCATCTCCATTCAAGACGAAGTGATGACAGTCAAAGTACTAGTGTGTCAAGATGAGGACCTCACTGAGCCTCTTGTCTTGGGTCAGGACTGGATCTATGATCATGCAGTCAACCTCAACCTAAGAAGTGGACTTCTTCAGGTATGGGTAGATCATAGCCGAATTACAGTTGAATTGGAAAATGAGGCACTCAAGGAAGTAGGCAAGGCACAAACTCCTGGTCCTTCCAGGGGCGCACATGAAGTTGACAATGCTATTTTTGTCCAAAATTGTATGATGCAGAAAGAGACTAATCTCAACAACGGAGCCAGGGAGAGGACGGAACTCCCTTCTTTTCCAAAGTCTAGAAGGTTGCAACAACCCACGGCAGATCAAATACAGAAGAAGCAGAACACTACCAATACTAAAAGCCAAAAAAAGGAGCAAAGCAGATTGTTTCAGCCATGGAAGCAAGTATGGAGGCACAAAGGCGAATACCCTGTTCAGACCAGGCCGACCCCACGGCCAAAACCTCTTATTAGTAGTCAACAACATGACACTAATGAGAAGTCCTTCATTAATTCTTCTGCGAAGGTGAAGTCTATTTGGGTACCCAAGAAGTCAATGAAGGCCAGCCCACAATCACCACAAATCTGGGTGCCTAAGGCTTGCTTGCGGGCTCAAATAGCTACACCAAGGCCGCAACCGGTACAACATGTTTCACTCACTCGAACATCTGAGGCTCAGTCTTACGCATCACGCACGGACACATATTCTTCCATGAGCACTAGTAGAATCACTTGTAAATGGGTCCCTAAAAAGCCTCATCTTCAAGCAGATACCCCTATCAAACTCTTCAGAGTCCCCACAAAATCAAGATCAAAGCCCCTCCATTGCATTTGGCAACCTAAAACCTGTAATAAACCCCCGGACCCCAGTTGTAAATCCATGCCCACCTACTAACTACGTCACTCTCACACTACATCATTCCACGTAGTTCTTAGGTCCAACCAATTCCTAACTACACACACAAGCACCGAGCACTTATTAACCTACTAATCTCTCCCGAACCTCATAATAATGTTGTAATGAGGACAAAATCGGTTCTAACTTGTCCTTTACAATGTTAACACATGTTTCTATATTCTCACAGAATCAGAAGGCAAGAAGTAACATGGCAGAAGCGACAGCTCCGAGCTCACAAGTAGGAATACTTACTGCAGGAATCGATGTGGATAGTCTACCTGTGGATGTGCCACCAACTGAACGACCTGTGGAGCTGCAACACCTTCAGCAGATCCCGATATCGGATCCACCCACAGGGATCACAGAAAGAGTCCATGCCAATTCTCATTGGTTCAATGGCATGCCAGGTCCATTAGGAGAGGCCAAGTATATATGGGAGTCTAAGTGCGAGTATGACAGATCATGGGTTCGATTCCAATTTTTCTCCAAGGAGTTTGAGACTCTACAGAACACCGAGGATCTCCAGACCATATGGCAACGTGCATGGCTAGCAGAATACTTTGAAGCACCACTACCTAAACCGGATCTCCTCCGATGCTATTATTTGGTCTCCACATTACAAGCTAATGAAGAAAAGGACAAACCAGGATCATTTGTTCTTCCTTCCTTGCTGGGCAACAACGAGTTAAAGAGGTTTGAACTTACTGTGGAGTTGGTGAGCGCTGCTTTGAATATGCACGGCACACATGTACCTTCTGAGAAGGATGCTCTCGTTCCTACTAACATGAAGGATAGGAAACTATTGAAGCTTAAAGACATGGCAGCACTCACACCAAACGTGTCCATCCCTCTCCGTATGTGCATGCAACATTTTGCTTTCCCCGGCCAAGACCGCTTCACACAACCACACAAAAGAATCTGGTTCGCTCTCTATTTAGCGAAGGCAGGTGCGTTACCAATTAAGTTGCCGGTATGGATTATAGATCAATTGTATGAAGCAAATAAAAGGTCTTCTAGGAAATTAGTGGTAAACGGTTGCTGTGCAATCACACGCATTATTTACCGGTGCCTAGCATACAATGTTCCCATTGAATGTGCCTTAACTTGGGCACAATTACAAATGTTTAAGAAGCTCAAGACGTCCACACATCAATCCAAGCGCATGAGGGGTGCGATCCCTTGTGTCCAGACAAGGGAAGTTCTGACTACTCCTGAAGTATCGCCACGAAGGGAGACCACTCTACCTCCCTTTACCATTAGGATACCCAGGTTTGGATCTGAAACTACAACACAAGCTACCCCTTCAGCTCCTCCTTCTCCATCTGAATTTGAATTTGCTACAACTGGAGATGCTGAAGGAATGGATCCCCAGGACTTCGAAGCATTCTTACAAAGTACACAACTCTCTGATGTAGAGTTTTATTCAGATGCAGAAGAACAAGGCACATCTTCACAAAGAAGAAGAAAATCTAGAGACGGCCGCCATGTACATTGGAGTGACGCTCAGCAAGGTCAACAACAAGGACACCTAGAAGAAGAAGGAGCATATGAAGAGGAGACCACTGAAGCCCCAGCCTACACAGCAGAACTCCGAAGGCTGTATCAAATTATGGAACGAGTGCGATCGCAACAACTGCTCACCAAACAGAGCAGTAGAGGACTCATGACTCAATTGTTGGAAGAAGCAGGAGTTGACTCAGAATATAGTGAAGGTCTCTTATTGATGGCAGAAACATATGGGGTAGTAGAAGCAGTGCGGACCGCCATTAGGAGGTTGTTGAAGCTCAAAGTCAAGGACAAAGCATGGAAGCACATCAAAAGGTGGACACACGAGGAAAGGGAGCAAGTAGGGAGCTCCAAGAAGTGTATGTCAAATTTTCAGAAGAATCCCCTACAAAAATAGTGATTTTCATCACAAAAAACCATTGTAAATACCATTATCTATTTTTAGTAACTCCATTTTGTTCAAGCCGAGGAGTCCTCGAGCTTGAGGAGTATTAGAAGCACCATCGTACCAATTTTCATAATTTTTAGACTTCGTTTGAGCCCTCAAATAAGCCCTGGAACCTAATTTTTAACTAGGCCGGACACTAGGTCTGGACAGGGCCAAAACTAGTCAAAAAACTATAAAAAGAGCTAGAGAGCTCATTTTGGGGGTTAGCTGGTTAGAGAATAGAACTTTTGTAAGAGAACTCTTTTGCAATCAAAAGCTTTCCATTGTTCCTCTCTTTGATCTTACTTTGTGCGCGTGTGTGTGTATGTGTGTGCATGTTTGTGTGCTTTCACTCACGCACTTGTGCCTTCTCTTGCTCGTGGTCTTCATACCGGTCCTCACGTCTCCGCGGATTGACAAGTAAAGGAGGTGGTGCTTACGCTTGAGCTACACCAAATTTTGGCGCCGTTGCCGGGGAGAGAGCTTCGAGGACGAGCGTTGTGATGGTAAGATCGTAGATTTGCGACGTTGGAAGGTAAAAAAACTGTCATTTCAGTTCATTTTCTGTTTTTTCCTCTTCATCTTCATCATCATCATCATCTCCACCTTCTTCCATCTTCTTCTTCATAGAAAATTCTTGTTTTTTAGTGCATTTTCACCATCTTCATACCATTTTTCATGCATTATTTTGTAGGAAGGAGTTAGGAGAAGCAAGGGAGAGCAAGCGCTGTGTTTTTTTCATGATTTTCTGCTCATACGGAGCTCGCCATAGCCGGCGCTCAGAAATTTGAATTTCCCGCCAAAAAACGCGATTCTGTGATGAAAATTGCGATTCTGTGAAAATTCAAAATTTTTCGAAAAATCACGATTTTCAATTTTCCCCCCTAAAAGTTGGTTGAAAAGAATCACGATTCTGTGTTTTTTCTCAAAAAACACGATTCTCTGCTCAAAATCGCGATTTTCAAAAAACACGATTCTCTGCTCAAAATCGCGATTCTCACCAATCACGATTTTCAGCAAAAACACGATTTTGTGAAAAACACGACTTTCTGCTCAAAATCGCGATTCTCACAAATCACGATTTTCAGCGAAAAATACGATTTTGAGAAAAACACGATTCTCTATGACAAAATCGCGATTTTCACGCCAAAAACACGATTTTGAGAAAAACACGATTCTGTGATTGTGCTCAAAATCGCGATTTTCATGCCAAAAACACGATTTTGTGAAAAAGGCGATTCTGTGAAAACACGAATTGTTGCTCAAAATCGCGATTTTCAAAAATACGATTTTGTGCTCAACATCGCGATTTTCATGTCAAAAACACGATTTTGAGAAAACACGATTCCCTACTCAAAATCGCGATTCTCAAAAAAATCACGATTTTCAGTAAAAAACACGATTGTGTGAAAAAAGGCGATTCTGTGTAATCACGATTCTTTGCTCAAAATCGCGATTTTCTAAAAACACGATTTTGTGCTCAACATCGCGATTTTCATGCCAAAAACACGATTCTGAGAAAATACGATTTTCAGCGGGTTCAAAATCGCGATTCTCACAAATCACGATTTTCAGCAAAAAACACGATTTTGTGAATCACGATTCTCTGAGTCAAAATCGCGATTTTCAAATCACGATTTTCTGCTCAAAATCGCGATTTTCAAAAACACGATTTTGTGATCAACATCGCGATTTTCAAATCACGATTTTCTGCTCAAAATTGCGATTTTCTGAGTTCACAAAATCGCGATTCTCTGAAAGTTCACAAAATCGCGATTTTCTCCAAAGGCCCTGTTTGCCTGTTTTGACCCCCAAGAAAAAGGTGATTCTGTGAAAACACGAATTGTTGCTCAAAATCGCGATTTTCAAAAATACGATTTTGTGCTCAACATCGCGATTTTCTGAGTTCACAAAATCGCGATTCTCTGAAAGTTCACAAAATCGCGATTTTCTCCAAAGGCCCTGTTTGCCTGTTTTGACCCCCAGGAGCCTGAATTGGCATAACTTTTTCATCCAAAGTCCATTTTTTGAGCTCTATAGCTTGTTGGAAAGCTCGTTTCAAATCCTACACGACCTCAACTGTTTTTTTCAAGAATAACGCGTTGATTTTGAGATAGGATAATTTGAAGTTGACCCTCAGGTGGGACTAGGGAACCAAGGGGGCTCTAAAGAATTTTGAACCATACCAAAGGGAAAATTTGGACTCTTGACTAAAGCTTATGAACCTGAGATCTGGTAGACACTTAGGCAAGGATAAACAAAGCATTAGATCTTCTGAGGCTAGTGTTAACCATACATCCAAGTCTTGGACACAACAACTAAGTGGTGATCTTTTACTAAGTTCAGACACAAGTGATTCAGAAATGTCTTTTAGCATGGGAAAACCTGCAGGTGGCTCAGGGACTGCCCATCTACAAACACCGGAAGGTCCCTATAAGACACAGTTGGAATATATTCGGACCAACCAATTAGGTGCTCGCATCTATGAGGATGGTCTGAGGCGATCAGTGGTCCAACTCAAAAATCCAGATCAATCCTTTGGACTTGAACACCCGGTGGTCAAGTTCGAAGAGGGTTCATACATTGATAAGGAAGGAACCATGTATGTGGTTACCAACCAACCAGATAGGACCGATGAGTTTGGAAATATCATTCATGAGAATGAGATAGGAGACCTAGAACAAGGAAATATAGGACAAGGACCCCAGACTCCTAGAGGCAAGTCAGTTTTGACCCGAGTGATCACTCCAGACTGGATCCCTCAAGACAACAAAAGCATAGAACTATTTTTGAATAGAGAAATAGAGGAAGCCTTTTGGAGATTCAAGCCAGAACAACCTAGCCAATTGGGCATAGTCATCATCTACGAGTTCAAGGATCCAGAGATACCAGGAAAGGTTGTCTACCTGGATAACACATCAGAGAAAATTTTCTTGGTAACAGAACATGATAGACATGCATATACTTGGAAGAATGAATTGATTTTCCCCCCACCAAGATCCAATGTTTCCCACGGCCTCCAAGGAGTAGGGTCATCCCAAGCTCAGGAAGCCTAGAGAGAAAGAACTAGAGAGAGACCGGAGGTAAGTTTTGCACACACAGTGGGCAGGAATAGGTCAGGATTTGAAAATGAAAGACCTGAAAGAGAGAGACATCAAGCACATAGGCAACAAAGAGATGAACAGGATTTTCCATTGCCTAGACCCCGAGAGTACCCAAGAACCCTTAGACCCATTCAAGTGATCAAGGCAATGAAGAACTATTTCGATGGGACAGGGGATCCTTATGATCATGTGGCCGAGTACAAACAAGTGTTGAGAGCTGAACAAATTGAGGACTGGTTCACCCAGTACGAGGCATTTGGTTTGACCCTTAAGGGCACTGCCTTAGCTTGGTTTCAACCATTGAGTAGAAGCAGCTATCACGATATAGGTCAACTGCTAGACGAATTCATTGTAGAATTTTCCAAGAGTGGTATCAGGCATAACACATCATCCTTGATCCACAGCTTCAAGCAGACTCCCCAAGAAACAGTGCGACTAGCAGGTAGAAGATTCAGACAGTATCTAGAAAGATGCCCTGCTCTAGAGTTACCCACTCCAGCCAAACAAGTGGCTTTGTTCTTAGATGGCTTACTGAGCACCAAGTTAAGATCATATGTGTACTTGAAAGATCCTAGATCCATATAAGAGTGCGTGCGGACATGCATTGACATAGAAGATAACCTGGGTGAGGAATTAGGATTATCCAAACTCTATAAGGATTCAGATAGTTCTACTAGTCATGCTTCAAAAATCTCCACGGAAATAGAAGAGATAGCTGAGCAAGTTGCCAAGAAGCTGGGAGTCCAAAATAAACAAACACAGAGAGTCACTCCTGTGAATCGGTGTTATACTTGTGGGGGCGACCACATGGCTAATGTATGTCCAATGCAAAACCAAAACATTAGAGAAAGGAATGCTCCATATTGCACTATTGAGAGAAAATACACAAACCACACGGCTCAAGATTGTCCCTACAACAGGCAAGCTGTTAGACAGAATTATCAGCAACCTTACCCACAAGGTAGGTATCAGAACCAATACCAACAGCCATATTATAGACCACAACAGCAATATCAGGCACCATATAGGCCACAACCTGTCTTGGGAAACCAACCACCAGCTCCAGCCAACGTGATTCCAGTCAAATATGCTGTGGGAGAGGAAAATCCAAATAGAGCTTTGGTGCCACTAACCCCATTGATACCAGATAATGACTCTCATGCTCATAGTTCAGACTACTCCCATGAAGGTAGTCCACATGCTTATTACACAGAGTCACCTAAACATAGTGAGATTTACTCGTATCAATATGAGGCACCGCCTATGGAACAAAATTGGGAGCCAGAATACTCCAATGTCATGTACACAAATCCTAACCCTAGGCCCCAGTTGAGACAAATGAGACCACAAGCCCCTAGAGGATCTTGTTTCAGATGTCATGGTGACCATTTCATTCGTGACTGTCCCCACCCACCATCTCCGAGCCAAGGACAGGCTATCACAATACAGGTTTTTTGTCCTGATTGTGGCAAAGACCATCTCCCCAGAGATTGTCCAAGAAACCCCTCTAGTGCACCCAAGATTACACCCATTAATGTGGTAGGCTTAGTGGCAGATCCAAGTTCAAGTAGTAGCAATGTGGCTCCTATACAAGCTATCACTAGAGCACAAGCCTTAAAACATGATAAACCAGTAGAACAATCAGAGTCGAGTGAATCGGGAGAGCCTAGTAAGAGGAAAACAAGAACATGGAAGGATACCAGAGAGAAGGCCAATCGCAAGTGGAATAAAAATTTATCGGAACTAGAAGAAAGCTTAAAAGAAGCGAAAACAAAAATAGAAGACATTGCATCTCAAAGCCCCTCGCATGCCGAAACTCCATCCACTCCACCTCATCCCACCCCACCACCCATTGTAAATAGACCGCAACCAGGGTCTGTTCTTGCAGATCCAACCCCAGAAGGCTTGGACATGATGTTCAAGGCCTACCAGGCTCGACTTCAAGAAGGGCCTACAGCGGCAAACCTAGACAAGAGTTACCCTAGAGCAGATTTAGAGATTGAACGGATGAAAATGTGCATGAAAATGGTAGAACAAGCTCAAGCCATACTTGAGACTAGTCAAAAGTTCAATCAGACAAACTCTATCAAATCGGATTTGCATTTCCAGGGCTTACTAGAACGATTAGAGCAGTTGGTAAACAAACCACAAGTTTCTTTACCTCCACAGGCTCAACCAGTTATTGAAAGAGGAAGCTCACCACCAAGGGGAGCTTATGTTCCTAATTCCACGGATGCTGGAATACCTCCTTCTATTCAACAGTACTCTCAAGAGTTCTTGCGGGAAATACAAGAGGAGAAATGGGCCAAGGAGAAGGGTAATTCCCCTCCTATTCCTGAGATTGATGATCTTCATGATCAATTTCCCCAAGACATTCCATCTATTTACGAAGATGAAGCAGAACAAGAAGACGAAAGATTAGATTTTGAATCTAATACCTTAGAAGAACTGCCTCAATTTCCAGGCCCATGGGAATCTGAATCACTCCAGATTAGAGCTCCCACAATACTAGTAAGAAATGAAGACTCAGTGGTTCCAAGGAACACGGATGTCGTGAAGAACACTAAGGTTCAGTGTCATCTCACTGTAGAAGAGTTGCTCAAAGCAAAACCTGAGTTATGGAATCATGTGAAGGATCAGGTCCCAGAACTTGAGTCCAATATGCCAAAAGCAGGCTCTAAGCAAAGGGTACCAGAGATACCTCTAGACAAAATAGGGGACATGTGTGAGGGTGAAGAAGGTAATACTTATCTTCCAATCACCTACCAAGGTTACACAACCAAAGCAATCATAGATTCAGGTGCTGGTGTTGCTATTGCGACCACCTCCTTGTGGAAGCAATGGGGCAAGCCCACATTAAGACCAACTAGAATGAAGCTTCAAATGGCTGATGGTCATTTTGAAAGACCTCTAGGATTGCTAGAAGGGATCACTCTAACCACTTGTGATGTAGAGTTTGAGCACACATTTGCTATATGTGACTTTGAGAAAAATAATGTCTATGAGATGATCCTAGGAAGACCCTTCCTACGACAATTGCAAATAGTACAGGATTGGGGAACTAACTCCTTGTACTTACAGCACTTAGGGGTTACCACCAAGGTCAATTTGAAGGATTACACCTTCAGAGATGTACCACCCCTACAGTGGAATTCTATCCACAAAGTGAAAGAAGATTCCATCTCTGTGCATTCTGAAAGTTCACCTGATCCATCATGGCTGCATGAAGATACTCATTTGTGGATGTGCAAAGTCGCAAAGGAAGAGGAAAAACGTTTAAAGGCAAGGGAAGAAGGAACTTCACTAGGAGATAGACCAGTTAGAGACCCAGCCTACACACCGATGATCTTTCCAGATGAGGAGTTTGAGCCTCATGGCTGGCCAGAA
This sequence comes from Ceratopteris richardii, assembly GCA_020310875.1. Lineage (NCBI taxonomy): Eukaryota > Viridiplantae > Streptophyta > Polypodiopsida > Polypodiales > Pteridaceae > Ceratopteris > Ceratopteris richardii. The sequence continues at coordinate 115,227,030 of CM035426.1, read as the reverse complement.
ATCTTAGCCACCATGGACATTGCTGTCAATGAGGAACAGTGGACACCTCATTGTGATGAGGAGGGTTATGATATCTCAGTGTTCATGTGTCAACCCTTGCTAGAAGAATGTGACCCTAGTGATGTCATAGAAGAAGAAGAAAATGACGATGATCTGGAGTCTATTGTGATGGATAGTTGCTTTAACTCAGAGCAGCACTATCTAGAAGATATAGGAGTGTTCACCCAGAAAGAAGAAGAACCTCTCACAAGTATTAAAACAGTAAACTCAAAGGATGGAAGTGAGAGTAGTCAAAAGAAAAAGAAAAGAAAAGCAGTGAAACAAGAAAAGGAGGAATCATTGTTTGAAGTACCAGAAAACTTCAAGAAATATGAAGTTGACGACCGCAAAATTTTGGTACGAATGCCTAAGAGAGAGGCCATCATAGGAGAATCATATGATAATAAAGAAAAGACCAAGAAGATTGTAGTGACCATTGAAGAGAACGAAGAGAGATGCACATATATAGGAGATGACCTAAGTGCAAGAGAAGAAATGGAGCTTGTAGCTCTATTAAGGGAATATAGGGATGTGTTTGCGTGGCACTATAGAGACTTGAAAGGGGTAGATCCAAGAATTTGCTCTCATACTATCCCCATGACTGCTGATGCCAAGCCCACCAAACAGAAGCCCTACACATATAATGACACCTATGCAGCCAAAATAAAAGAAGAAATTGATAGGTTGATTGAAGCTGGATTCATCTATGAGATTGAGCATAATGAATGGGTGTCCCCCATTGTTGTGGTACCCAAGAAGAACGGGAAGTTGCGAGTGTGTATTAACCTTAAAAAAGTTAATGCCGCTACGATTAGAGATAGTTATCCACTTCCAATCACAGAACACCTATTGGAGCGTGTTGCAGGCAAGGAAGTTTATAGCTTCCTTGATGGATTTTCAGGTTACAATCAAGTAGCCATTGCCCCAGAAGATCAACACAAAACAGCTTTTGCTACAGAGTGGGGAATCTTTGCATTTCGGGTGATGCCATTTGGGCTCACCAATGCACCTGCAACATTCCAAAGGCTCATGTGTCATGTCTTCAAAGAGTTCTTGCGAAAGAGCTTAGAAGTGTATGTGGATGATTTATGTGCTCATTCCCAAGAAAGAAGGGTTCACATCCCTGAGCTCAGACAAATCTTCAACAAGTGTAGAGAATAACGAGTGTGTCTAAACCCAGAAAAGTGTGTGTTTATGGTGCGTCAAGGTAAAATCTTAGGTCATATTGTTTCTAAGAATGGAATCTCAACAGATGAAGATAAGGTACGAGCCATAGCGGAGCTACCAAGGCCAAGGAATATTAAAGAGGTACAAGCCTTTATGGGCCATTGTGGATACTACCGTAGGTTTATCCACATGTACGCGATCATAGCTAGACCCCTTTATGCCTTGTTGTCTAATTTTGAGTGGAACGACGAATGCGAGAATTCTTTCAACGAACTGAAGAAACGTTTGTGCACGGCACCAATACTCACCACTCTTGATTGGAATAAACCATTCCATGTCCATGTGGATGCATCCAATCATGCCATAGGATGTGTGCTAACACAACCCACAAGTGAAGGAAACTTAGATTTGCCCATAGCATATGCTAGTAGACAGCTCACTGCAGCTGAACGGAACTATACCACAACTGAGCGAGAAGGGTTAGGCATGGTATATGCTGTAAAGAAGTTTAGACACTATTTATTGGCCAACAAGTTCAAGTTTTTCACTGATCATCAAGCTTTGTTATATTTGGTCAATAAACCTTGCAATACTGGGCGCTTAGTAAGATGGTTCCTCTTACTAATGGAGTATGACTTTGAAGTTGTTGTCAGGAAAGGTAGAACCCACCTTCGAGCAGATCACCTTTCTCGCATTACTTCAGGCGAGTCACCACAAGGAGTGTCTGATGAACTACCTGATGCTTATCTGTTCAATTTGGAAGTTGTTCCTAAATGGGCAAACAAGTTGGTACCAGTCCTAACCTTCGGCCTTGCAAATAAGAATGTGAAAACATCACAAGAAGAAATTGTAAAATCACAAAAATATCACATATTGGCAGGAAGCATGTACAAACAAGATACTGAGGGTGTATTAGCTTGTTGTGTCGAGGATGATGAACATAGTAGTTGGTTGCAGCAAGCTCATGAGGGATTGCTAGGAAATCACTATTCTAAACAACGAACATTGCAGAATTTGAAACGTTTAGGAGTGTATTGGCCTAGCATGGACAAAGAAATACATGAGTGGATCAAGAATTGTCCAATGTGCAGAGAGAGACCACCAGTGGAGCATGCGACCCTTTATCAAGTATCATTAATTCCAGATTGGAGTGCTCCATTGGTAGAGTTTATGAGATCCGGAAGATTACCCAAAGAGGCCAGTCTAGCAAGAAGAAGAAATATGGAGCAAGAGGCTCAAGACTATGCCTTAGTAGGAGAGAACCTATACCGAAGAGGTAAAGATGGTTACTTAAGACTGTGCGTTCATGAATCAGACTATTTAAGGGTCTTAGAGACTGCACACAGTGGTGTTGTAGGTGGACATTTTGGTCCTGACCAAGTGATTAAGACCATTCTATTCTCAGGACTTTGGTGGCCCACTCTTCATATGGATGCACATACCTATGTGAAGAAATGTGACACATGCCAACGTGCACAGTATCCAGTTAGAAAAGACGAGATGCCTTTGAGGCCAATGATGGGAGGGCGTGCCTTTTCCAAGTGGGGCATAGACTTCATAGGTCCTATTAATCCCCCTGCTAGAAACTCCCATGCAGAGTATATTATTGTAGCCACAGATTACCTTACCAAGTGGGTAGAAGTGAAAGCCACAACAAAGAATGATGCTCAGACGACGGCTAAGTTCTTATTCGAGAATGTGTTCACGAGATATGGGCTACCAATAGAGTTAGTGAGCGATAGAGGCACACACTTCTTGAATGAAGTCATTGAAAATCTTCTCCAAGAATTCTTGGTGATACATAAGAAATCTGCCCCTTATCACCCACAAGCTAACGGACAAGCCGAGAGTACCAATAAGATCCTTTGTAACGTATTGACAAAATTGGTAAATAATAAACGCTCGGATTGGGACAAACAACTTCATCATGCGGTTTGGGCTTATCGAGTTGCCTACAAAACAGTACTCAATGCCACCCCATTTCAGATGGTCTTTGGACAGAATGCGGTGTTACCACTGGATTTCTTAATCCCTGCTTTAAAAGTAGCACAAGAGCATGAGTGGAATGGACATGAATTGTCATCTAGGATCTTTGATCTAGAACGCTTAGGTGAGACAAGGCTACGAGCGGCTACAGGCATCTACGCTGCAAAGAAAAGGCAAAAGGCCTACTTCGATGCACACATTAAGGATAAGGGACTGAAAGAGGGAGATCTAGTGTTGGTTTACACACTGAAACAACATGCCCGTAAGTTGGAAAAACGAGGATATGGACCCATGATCATTAACAGAATTTCCACTAGTGGCGCGGTTCAATTGGCTACTTTAGAAGGTGATATCTTGCCAAACTATATTAGTGGTTGTAGAGTCAAGTTATATCAAGAACCTCTTACAGAGGACATGCTAATGAGACTCAACACTGCTAAGAAACGAAAAGCAGAAGAGTTAAGAGTGAGAGAAGAAGCACAGGCAGAGGCTAGAGAGCGCATAAGGCGAAATAAGTTAAGACGATTAGGCCTAGATGTCAACTCAAAAGCCCCAAAATATCACATGGATATGTGTCAAAAGTCAGGCATTGCGACTTCTCAGGTCATTGACCGAAGACCCTTTGTGACCATAGAGATAGGACAAGGGAAGGATGCAAGGACGGTGAAAGCATTGATTGACTCAGGTGCAGCAAGTAGTGCAGTTAGACTTTCCTACTGCCAAGACTTGGGGTTGAACCTCAATCCCATAGAAGCTTATCTCATAGGATTGGGAGGTGTGGAAACCCCTTGTTTGGGCGAGGTGGAACTTCCCATCTACCTTCAAGATGTTCCAATGAAAGTCAAAGCGCTAGTATGTCAAGATGAGAACCTTACAGAACCACTTGTCTTGGGTCAAGATTGGATCTATGACCATGCAGTTAACTTAAACCTAAGAAGTCAAATTCTTCAAGTTTGGGTACATGAACAATGCATTACATTAGAATTAGAGAACTGCATGCTCCTAGATCATGGCACCACACACTCTCTTAGCTCTTCCAAGACTAATCATATGAAAGAAGATGTTGTATGTGTCAAAAGCTCTATGATGCAGAAGGAGTCAATCGTGGAAGACCAGGTTCGAAGGCGGGTGGATCTTTCTTCTTCTCCAAAGACTCAAGTAGCCACAGTAGTGAGCCCACCACACAAGCAAACACAACCGTTCACGACAACTGCTACATCAAATAGAAAGACACCATTCGATAAAAAAGCGGTTCCGGGCATGAAGCAGATCTGGGTACGCAAAGGAGAGCAACCACCAGCCTTACCCCCACAAATCCCATCCATGCACACTAACCAGGCCAGAAGACGAAGGAAGCAGCTCAGACAAGCTCCATCACAAGATATCCAACAAGTTTGGGTGCCTAAGAAGTTAGCTGCAGCTCAACAAGGGCAATTACAGATGTGGGTACCTAAGAAGATCCTACACCCACAACAACCTTTGTTCTCCCACATGCAAAAGGTTTCAACAAAGAAGCCAAAAAGAGAAAAGGGTAAGAACCACGTACAGAGACCAAAGGAAGATCAAATCAGCTCTTCAACATTAGTAGGAAGACATGCAAAAAGGATATGGGTTTGGAAGCCAAAAGTGCAAGTAGCCTCCACCGAACCAAAGCATCAACCACACTGGATACCACAGTTCAAAAAGCATCCAAAGAGAAAGACGCCTGAAGTGACCTCTACAGTGCCAAATGATGTTCTAAAATGGACTCCAATAAGGAGGATTACATCAGTTCGAGACTCAATGGATACCTCCACCAAGGTCGGCATCAACCTCCACAAATAACATCGAAAGCCTCGAACGAGCAACAACCATGTGCTCCTTGCACAACCCTGTCTTTTGCACCATTTAGGTCATGCATTTCCACAGTATGCATTAATATAGGGCCACATTACACGGCCGTGCATAGACACACTTGAGAATCCCATGCACAAGAGCACAGTGACATATGTCGAACATTTCTATTGATACTAACTTTTGTGTTCTTGTTTTGTGATATCCTTTTTCTCAAAAAAAAAAAAAAAAAAAAAAGAAGTGGGAGAGAGCTTGTTCCCAGTGTGTCTCGGCCAGCAGTGAGATTATTGTTGCCTTATCTGGTAGAGGACAAGCATTTGGCATGAACATGGCATCTACAACTATGATTTTCTCTTACCATGGTAGGAATGAAGAGCTTGAAGGTCCGCAACTTGAGTGATGCTTAACTACCTCATGTACCAGAGCATCCAAGGAGATATCTACAAAAGGTAGTTCTGGAGGAGAAGACTCCTGCATATGGTGAGCTAAAGAGAATATGTGAAACTCAGCTTGATGTAGTTACCCGATGTTGCTTGCCAAGGAATATAAAGCAATTCAATTCTCAGTATTTCTTGAACCAGTATGGAACAGTAGCACTGGTGAATGGTCTATGTCAATCAGCATGGTAATCTCTTAGAAACCGGCACGTGTCCAATATTCCTCTGAGTGTCAATATAGGGAAGTGAACGTGCATGAGCCCAAGCTCAGAAATGCACATTGTTAGTGACAAATGTTGCTTTGAAAAGAGGACAGGGGATCCACCACTCAAAAGATCTCATCAGTGGACAATCAACATGGACATTCATCAACAAGGTTCCATCCCAAAGGCCGAGTGTACAACACGAAGAGGCAAACATCCATCAACCTTCGCCATGGTAAGTATCTTTACTCTGGAAACACCATAACCATGATAGTTTAGGAAACCTCTTCGTCAGCATACCCTTGAGCACTTAGCTCAAGACCCGCAATTTTTGCACCATACTTCTTCCAATGCATTTTCCAAGTAAGCATGCGTAGGGCTACATTACAAGGCCGTGCACAAGGCACATACTTTTTTCAACCCAGGCACGAACACAATTACCCATCATTCATTATGGGTTATGAGTAGTTGGCATGAATGCTCTCAACATCATCTTTAAAAGAGCTAGCAGACATCATGGGAACAACATCCATATCTCGGAAGCAAATTGAAGCCAGTAGTTGCTCCAAATCACTCTTGACAACCTCTTCTGAGCAACTTGCAGTTTTGAAAGCTCACAACGACACATTCTTGCTGGAATCCAAGGAACCAGCTCATACAACGGATGGACACCACCTCTCAAAGCACTACACAGAACAGCCCTTCCAACAAGGGTCTGTCAGGGACGACAGACTCGAGAGGGGGGGGAGTGTTGAAGCTCAAAGTCAAGGACAAAGCATGGAAGCACATCAAAAGGTGGACACACGAGGAAAGGGAGCAAGTAGGGAGCTCCAAGAAGTGTATGTCAAATTTTCATAAGAATCCCCTACAAAAATAGTGATTTTCATCACAAAAAACCATTGTAAATACCATTATCTATTTTTAGTAACTCCATTTTGTTCAAGCCGAGGAGTCCTCGAGCTTGAGGAGTATTAGAAGCACCATCGTACCAATTTTCATAATTTTTAGACTTCGTTTGAGCCCTCAAATAAGCCCTGGAACCTAATTTTTAACTAGGCCGGACACTAGGTCTGGACAGGGCCAAAACTAGTCAAAAAACTATAAAAAGAGCTAGAGAGCTCATTTTGGGGGTTAGCTGGTTAGAGAATAGAACTTTTGTAAGAGAACTCTTTTGCAATCAAAAGCTTTCCATTGTTCCTCTCTTTGATCTTACTTTGTGCGCGTGTGTGTGTATGTGTGTGCATGTTTGTGTGCTTTCACTCACGCACTTGTGCCTTCTCTTGCTCGTGGTCTTCATACCGGTCCTCACGTCTCCGCGGATTGACAAGTAAAGGAGGTGGTGCTTACGCTTGAGCTACAGAGGTCTCCAGTTCAATATGATCCACGAAGATTCCAAACACGACCACTCTCAGGTAAGAATATCCAGATCCCCATTACAACGGCAGAAGGGCCAAATATTACATCCGAACCCATCAGGACAACCTCCCAAGCAACAGAAACTGCTAGCCAAGAGCACCCAGTCACCCATGACGAATCCACCGAGCCACTACCACCCACACCCCCACCATCGCCTCCTAGAGCGGAAACCGTGGAAATCACCTCGACCACTCAACCCACCGAACCAACCTTCATCTTCCGTACTCCCATCTCTAGTTCAACCCTATTCTCCACCTCTGATAACCCAATCTATGAAGCAACCTCCACCACTACACAATCCACCGAATCGCTCATAGAGCCTGCCCTAGGACAACCATCCCCCATGCCCTCAGCCATAGGTCATCCTGACCCTAGATCCATATTCATGGGTTTCGCTGCTACCACGCAACCCTTCATGCCCTCCTCAACTCTACAACCTCAACCCCCGACCTCCATCTCTCCACTTCTCCAATCCCTCCATAACTTCCTTGCTAGAACTTTTCAACCGAGGTCTCAACCATTCCCTTTATTTTCAGCTCCCCACCCCACTTCTCATCTATTCACCACTTTCACACACACACCACCTACCATTCCAATGTATATGGTAGACCCCAAACTCGCACCCACTCCTGAAAGTATGGACATTTCACCACCCATGGCACCTCCACCTCCCCCCACGCTTCCACCTCCTCCCATTCCCCCTCCACCAATTTCACCAACACACACGTCTTCAATAGACACATCATTCACTCTTCCCCTTCCCCAATTCCCTTCCCATGCATCTTCCATTGTAAACACCACCCCCTCATCTATAGGAAATGCATTGGACACCATGCTAGCTTGTATATCAAACTTAAGGACAGATTACAATCAGCTCCAGCAACAGAATGAACGCCTGCAAGAGCACTCGGAGACACTACAACACAGACTTGCTGCACTAGTGGAGGAAAATGCTCGCACACAATTCCAAACTCTCCAAGAGGCTCATAGCATATTGGAGGTACAGTTACAGAATGCAGATCAGGAAGCAATACAAGTGGTAGAAGGTCATCTACGGACACAGCTGGAACGCAATTCAAAGCTTTAGCGAAATATGGCCCTACTCAAGCGACATCTTGTTGCCGCTCATGAAGAGAATCGACGCCTGCAATTACAAAATTAGGAGAACCTAGAAGCACCTATCGAAAGCACACCTTGGGCACCCATCAGCCCATCAAAGTTTCAAGCAGTGACCCCTGACAATATCAAGATCATATTGGAAGACTATGCCATGCTGCTTGAAGCACATGACCTGCTATCAGAGGAACTGGGTCAACTGAAGCAGAAACACCAAAAAGAAACAACAGCAGCCTCTCAAACCACATCCTCCGCGGCTTCACTTCTCACAGACTCAGAGGCCTTAAAAGATCTCCAGAAATAGGTCACCGAATTGCAAGCACGTCTACTACAATATGAGAGACCACCTTCCCCTCCAGAGGCTCCCACCGACGAAGAAGTAGTACAAATTCCTGTGGAACAGACATTTGAAGAAGAATACGACCCACAACCCTTCCCAGGAGGCCAACAAACGGACGAAGCTCAGGACACATTCGAAGCACCACGGCCTCCATGGCTATGTCAAAAAAAGGAAATCGGGAGTTCTCACGAAGAGCGCACAGTAGTGCAAAATCAGGCCATGAGGGTCATAGAGGAAACTGTGCTACAATCTGCTTACTTCAAGAACCTGTCATCGAGACGCCTTATCCTCTCATCTGAACTCCAATACAAGCCTTATTATATTATCCTGGCTGATTATAATGCAGAAATACAAAGAGTCACGGGTAAGATTCCTACCTTTGCTACCCAATTTCAACTCGAAGACCTTCCTCCAGAGGTGCAAAAAGGCAAAATTTGTCAACCCACCTGGCGGCAGAAACTTCTAGAGACATATCCAGAAATGCTATGCACATGGAACAACGCGCCTTTACATCTCCTATACAATCCATGCTACGGTCCAGTTCCACGTCGCAGGTCTTGGAAGGCATTCAATATCAAAGTGCAGAACAACGCGCCATGCAAGGAATGGCTAAACTACCCGTACATTGCGCCACCACAGGGACCACCGTCGGTAGCATACATGATGGGAACAATTCGGCATTGGATGCCGCGATTGAAGCCCATGCCAGATGTGGCAGCTCAAATGATGCTTAAGATTTTAGATATGATGCAGGTAGTCCTGAAAACCTTTAGAAATGCAGCCGCACCACAGGTACGTCTACCGGGGTTTACCAATGGAAATTATGATTTAGTGTATGACATGAGCACCACCCCCAGTATTCGTGTGGCTTACGCCTGGCATGCATGCATCAAATACCTCCCTGCATGTTACAAACAGACCTTCGAAGAAATGTTCAGATCAGGTTTCTGGGAGTATCACTTGGAGATCTTCGCACCGAAGCCAACACACTTGCTCCATCTCTTTGCTTGTGAAGAAGCAATGTACTTTGAGTACTACACCACACCACAACCAGAGGTCCCTGGCGCAATAAATTGGGATGCATTGGAAGCTGATCTAGCAAGAGGCTTAAGGATAGGAGAACACGAACTTGCCACCAATGTCATACAATACTATATCGACCACCCGATAGAACAGAGGTCTGTCAGGGGCGACAGACGCTAGGAAGGGGGGCGTGTTGGCAACAAGTCAGATGAAGAGCATACTAGCGCAATGGAGGAGTCATGCACAATACGGCAACAAGGCCCAATCATTTTTTCCATGGACCATTTACAACTCAAGTGATTGTTGTAAATTCCGTTTTTGGTAGAATAGACTCCATTTTGTGCAAGCCGAGGAGTCCTCGAGCTTGAGGAGTATTAGAACTAGCTACATATCAATTTTCATAATTTTTAGACTCTGTTTGAGCCCTCAAATAGGCTCTAGAACCTAATTTTTAACTAGGCCGGACACTAGGTCTGGACAAGACCAAAGCTAATTAGAAAACTATAAAAAGGGCTAGAGAGCTCATTTTTGGGGTTAGATTGTTTGTGAATTGAGCTGATGTAAGAGACTTTTTGACTAATGCAAAGAACTCCATTGTTCCTCTCCTTGTTCTTGCCTTGTGTGCGCGTGTGTGTGTATGTGTGTGCATGCTTGTGTGCTTCTCACTCACACACTTGTGCCTTCACTTGCTCATAGTCTTCATACTAGTCCTCACGTCTCCACGGATTGACAATTATGAGGTGAATCTTCTCACGTTGGTACTCACCATTGTGCTAGAGTGACAGTAGCTTACCTTCCAACTTAAAGAATGAATACTTGCTTGCTCAAAACTTTACATTGTGGAAGGAAAACTGACCAAAACATTAGCGTCAAATTTGCACCTGTTGCAAACTTCACTTCTTCACATTTACACATGTAAATGTTCCTACTCTCAATTCTCTCAGCGTGATCACAATTAGGATCTGAAAACTTGTACAGAGGTCAATCAACTATAGAATTAGACTTGTACAAAAGCATTTCACAAAAGATTAAACACAGAAGGAGTACTCAGCAAAAGATCAGGTGCAATTTTTCTTCTTCTCTGAAAAATTTTACATCTGAATGATGAGAGAGATCTTCTACACTTCTAAAGTGTTGAATGACTATTATAACTTCTAATTCTTCTCATCTCATGCTCTCTCATATTTGCCCCAACTTTCTACTTGTATATATAGACATATATGTACAAGGTCATGACCATAACAAAAGTACATATGTATACAAGTCTTCATTTCCTGAATGTGCACTAACTTCAAGCTTCATAGACTAATCTTTTCTTCAATATTTGACTTCAATCCTTCATCCAAAACATCAATTGATGGTTTTCATGCACCAATAGCTCCCCCTCAATCATTAGTTGAGGTTTTCTCTATCTTCTTTATTCCTGCCATGTCTTTGAATCTATGTAGCTTTGGTCCATCCAAGCTTTTGGTTAGCATATCTGCAATCTGATCTTTTGTTGAAGTATGTATGACTTCAATCACCTTCTCTCTTAAGAAGTGATACTAAATCTCAATATGTTTAGTCCTGGCATGAAAAATAGGATTAGCAGCTAGATACAATGAACTCATATTATCTCCATGAATAGTGGGTGTACTTTGAATAATGTCAAAACTCTTCATGAGGGTCTTCAACCATATGACTTCCTTTGCAGCTTCAACCATTCCTTTATACTCTGCCTCTATAGATGATAAACCAACTATTTGTTGCTTCTTAGGACACCAAGAGATTAACTTATCTCAATAACACAAGTATCCATATGTTGATCTCCTATCAGCAGGACTACCTGCCCAATCTGTATCACTATCTATCTTGATGTTTGTATCTGATGTAAAACCATAATAAAAACCTTCCTTGAGTGTACCCTTAATATATCTCAACACTCTTTGTCCTGCAACCCAATGTTCTTTGTCTTGTAGACCCATTTGCATCCAATGATCTTTTGACTATTTGGTTTAGGAACCAACTCCCATGTCTCATTCTCCATCAATGCATCATACTCTTCCTGCATAGCTTTCTCCCAATTTTCCTTACCTTTTGCCTCTTCATATGTAGAAGGGTCTTCATCTGCTTTCACCATGTAAGCATAATCTTTAGTAGTCAAAAAAGAATTGTCATAGCTATACCTTGTAGGTTCCCATTTGTGCCTTGATGAGCTTCTGACTTTTCCACTTCTTGAAGTTTCTGGTTCATCACATTTTGGATCAAACCTTGGCACTTCTTCAACTTCAACTTGTACTTCATTGTTCTCTTCTTCATCAAATATTTGAACCTTTGATTTACCTTTCTTCTGATCCAAAACTTCTTCATCACCTGCATGAATATTAATTGTACTTGCATACCAAGTACCTTGCTCATCAAATGTAACATCCTTTGACACAAGGAATTGTTTTGTGGATGGACTCCACAACCTATAACCCATCTGCTTATCATCATAACCAATGAACACATACTTTTCAGCTTTAGGTTGCAATTTATGTATCAACTGAGATGGCACATATGCATAAGCCAAACATCCAAATACTTTGCAATGATCTAATGTAGGTCTCTTACCCCACCAAGCTTCATATGGTGTCATACCCTGCAAAGCTTTACATGGTAACCTATTAACCAAGTATGTAGCTGTATTTACAGCCTCAGCCCACAAATAATTTGGACAATTTTTCTCCTTCATCATTGACCTTGCAAACTCAACAAGAGTTCTATTTATCCTTTTTTCTACACCATTTTGTTGAGGAGAGTACCGGCAAGTAACTTCCTTTTTTATACCTACATTCCACAAGTAATCACTGAATTCATTAGAGAAATACTCTCCCCCTCCATCTGACCTTAGTCTCTTCAACTTTTGACTTGTGATTCTTTCTGCATACACATGATAATGTTTAAATGTATTGAATACCTCTGATTTGTCTTTGATCACATATATACTGATCCACCTAGTAGCATCATCAACATAAATCACATAGTATCTTGAACTATTAATACTAAAATCCGTTGATGGTCCCCACACATCTGTGTGTATCAACTCAAGCTTCTCTGAATACATGAAACCATGCTTAGAATATGATTGCTTATGAGCCTTACCTAATTGAGATGCCTCACATCTGTATGTCAAATGTTGACCTGCAACATTAGGCAATCCAAGCACTGAACTATTGTTAACCATATCTTTAATACATCTTTCATTGAAATGTCCAAGCCTTTTATGCCAAAGATCTAACTCATTATGTCCTCCATAAGTGAACAAGGCATGACCAACATTACCTTGAATCTTCAATGTGAAGAGTTTTCCTTCTTTCTTCCCTAAAACAATTTGTTTATACCCATTGCTAGGATCTTCCACAAAAACTCCATCATTAGTGAACCTTACTTCATAACCTTTTTCAACAATTTACCCTACACTTATCAGATTCTTTGGAATTGTAGGAACATACAAAACCTTACTCAGAACATTACTTCCATCCTTGGCCTTCACTAATCCAATTGACTTCACATTGTGCTTTGTATTATCACCTGTTTGAACTACATGATTAGTTACCTTATTCTCCAAATCAGTCATCAAGGCTATATTACCACTCAGGTAATTGCTACACCCTGAGTCAATGTAGAAGACTCTTTGGTTTTCACTTTGTCTTTCACAGGTTGCATTCATAATCAAAGTTGATTCCTCCTTCTGATCTGAAGCATAATTGTAGTAGGTATTGTTGTAGGATTGACTTTGGAATCCTCTACTTGCATTTCTTCCAAAGTAACCTCTACTACCTCTTCCTCTAAAATTACCTCTTTGGTTTCTACCACCTCTTCCTTTTGAATTAAAGTTCTGACTATATCCTCCATTATTCTGGTTATTATGCCAACAATCATGAGTTAAATGATTTTTCTTACCACAAATCCAGCAAGCTTTGGCTCCATCTTTATTGCTTCTACCTCTTCCTCTACCTTTGCCACCTCCTCTTCCTCTTAGGAAGTTGGCTTGGCTAGTTGTACCTTCTTCTTCATTTATTTGTTGTTTACCTTTTCTATTCTTCTTCTTGTCCTTTGAATACATTGCTTGACTTGTACTCTTATCAAATCACCTTTGACATCTTGCTCAAAAGTTAGCATATGTCCTAGGAGCTGATTTAAATCAGGAGTGAAATGATTTAGTGACAATTCAGTAGACAAAATGAATGGCTTCCATTTCTCATCTCCTCTCAAACTTGTGAGAATTTTCCTTACCAATTTATCCTCCTCAATATCTTCATCAACTTCTCCTAATGCATCTGCAATGACCTTCATCCTTGTTACATAATCAGAAATGGATTGAGAAGCTTTCTTTTTAAATGTAGTGAACTCTGCCCATAATGATGCCTTCCTCAACTTTGTAGTGTTTTGGAAATGCTCCTCTAAAGCATTCCATATGTCACTTGCACTTTCAAGACCTCTAATATGAGGTAGCAAGTAGTCATTGACTCCCATGTAGATAATGCTCCTTGCGTGAGCATCCTTCTTCATCCATGAATTCAAATCTGAGAGTTCATCTCTAGTTGGAACACTAGGATCACTGAATTATGGTTCTTCTTCTTCACCTGTGATATAACCTATCAGGTCTTTGCTCATGAGATGAGCTTCTACGCTCATTGACCAAGCTGGATAGTTTTCTCTATCCAATTTCTCTATCTGAAGCGAACCTCCCATCCTTTCTTCACCTGTGTATTTAATTCTTCAAGCTTTATGAGGAATAAGTGTACATTTACTTCGAATGAAGTTCCTTTTGATCTTCTTGATAGCTTCAAGTGTACTTCTCAAGCTTTCCCTTTAAGATTTGACCTTTTGAACCTTCAAATGTTGATTTCTGTATGACTACAGCAGTCGGGATCCTCCTTTCTTCTATTTTAATGATTCCTGCTCTGATACCATTGATGGAGGGTGTTAATCTCCAAAAGAAAAAGCTATCCTTGATGTTAGAACACTTCTATATCAAGAATAACTCAAAACCTTGATCAATTTTGGAAGACCAATGTCAAACTATTAAGATTTACACTAACTGTGAAGAGAGTCACTACTCAAAAAAGTTTGTTGCACATAACTCACTCATTGACTGATCAAATGTGTAACGTTTTTTATGAAACTTTGCACAAGGTGTCACCTAAGGTTAAATCATCTCAAAAGATTCAGTAGATCTTGAGAAATCATCCAAACAATTCACCTATGTCTAAAACTGTACTTCCCTATAATCGACTTTGACACATGTAACTTTTAATGCATAGTTCTCTCAAAGTACAACCCGTTTATTCAAATGCTTTTAGCCATAGGTAGCTTACCTTCCAACTTAAAGAATGAGTACTTGCTTGCTCAAAACTTTACAATGTGGAAGGAGAACTGACCAAGACATTAGCATCAAATTTGCACCTGTTGCAAACTTTACTTCTTCACATTTACACATGTAAATGTTCCTACTCTCAATTCTCTCAGCGTGATCACAATTAGGATCTGAAAACTTGTACAGAGGTCAATCAACTATATATTTAGACTTGTACAAAAGCATTTCACAAAAGATTAAACACAAGAGGAGTACTCAGCAAAAGATTGGGTGCAATTTTTCTTCTTCTCTGAAAAATTTTACATCTGAATGATGAGAGAGATCTTCTATGTACTTGTATATATAGGCATATATGTACAAGCTCATGACCATAACAAAAGGTATAAGTGAGCTAACTACAAGTTTAATGTACATATGTATACAAGTCTTCATTTCCTGAATGTGCACTATCTTCAAGCTTCATAGACTAATCTTTTCTTCAATCTTTGACTTCAATCCTTCATCCAAAACATCAATTGATGGTTGTCATGCACCAACAACCTATATCCCAATGGGTCACTTATCTTTGTACATTCTAGTGGTGAAATATTTAGTATTGTGTGTTGTGCTCCAAGCTTCTTCTTCTTCCTTCTGTTGTTCGCGTGCTTCCATAGACATCTAACTCCAACATGCTATATTAATATATGTGATCATTTCTATGTAACTTTTGATTGTCTTCTTTGCTCCTTCTAGTTTATTTTATGCTTCAACTCCAAAATGGCCGCATTTTTCTTCAGCTCTTTGACCTTTGCTTTCTTCTCTTCGAGAACTAAATTGACATTGGTGATGCATCGTTGTTTCACACTTTGATCAGCTTTTCTAAGTCTGCAATCCCAACCAGCTGAGCCTTAGCCATATCGAAACTTTCCTGTAGAGTGTGGAGTTTGGCTTTGAGATTAGTATACTCCGAGTTTTGCACTGCTAATTTCTCTTCTTCTTCAGCAATGGCTTCTTCCTGTTTTGACATTTCGTCAGTCTATCTATTAACTTTCTGATTTAATATTTGTACTTCTTTTTCCTCCTTCTGAAGCTTGGCCACTAACTCTTTATTAATCTTCTTTAATTTCTACAAGAATTTGTCTTTTTGTTCTACCTCTGCTTGCAACTGCTCCACTCTTTTAGATCTTTCTTCAGATATCACTTTCAGAGTATTGTTCTCCCCTAATGCACCATTTAGTTCTTCCATCATTTCTTCATGAACAACACTTTCTCTCCCCGTATTTTTTGCTCTGAGTTCATCAATTTCCACCCTCAATTGGTTGATCTTGAGATTCATCTTGTTTTTCTCTGCTACCCATTCTTCCTTTTTTTGAGTTAAAATTGTACACCGCTTCTACAACTCATCCATATGGACTACACTCTAGTGGATTCCTCTGGCTAAGTCTCCTAAATATTCGGGTCTAGCCGGCTCATTCAAAAACATCCACAGATAAATATAATCACTCCATCTTACTACTGGTATATTCACTCTTCCATCAGATTGTTTCCATTTATCATGTAAATTACAGGATGTAAAGGTAGGTAGGGGTGCAACCTTCCGAGCATTCTCCACATTACGGTTGGCTTGCTCCTTCTGTTTTCAAAGCTTCTCTGCTTCTACTTCTGCCTCCCTTTTGTTTTCTTCTTCTATCTGTCTCCTGACTTCCTCTTCTTCTTCTAGCTTCTTCCTAGCTTCTTCTTCTGCTTATCTATTCCTTTTGGCCTCTTCCTCTACCGCATTCTAGTCTTCCTCCTACTTTCATTGGTTTTCCTCCACTTGCCACCTCCGGGCTTCTTCATCTTCATCTTGGTCACCTATGCCCTGATCCTTTGAAGTACCCGCAATCGGTTTTCTTTCCGTAGCTCTTTTCTTCAACACGACGGAAAACATCAATGGTTACTATTTTGCATTCATGAGGTAGGAAAGGAGGGTTGTCAAGAAAAATCAAGGTAAATAAGACTCCAAATTTGGAGTCCAGCATAGCATTGATTGATCTTTTGGTTCTTCTATACAATCTCTAGACCTTTTTCTTCATCTTCCGAAATATCAATTCTACCAAGTTCACTTGCGTTTTGGCATATTCCTTCATTAATGCATACAATTGTTGAGAGACCCCATAGTGCTTCACTTGTACATTGATTACCATTGTCATTAGTAAGAGTCCCAGTTTGAGAGGATTATCATCTAGGAACTGGGAGAATTTATACTCCTAGAACACAGGGTGCCCAAGAGATTTACAATCTCTGGAGAGTATACTATTTTTGTGACTATGGTGATCCTTGTATTAGCAACATGTAGCTGCTCTGCAATCAATATTGGGGATATTTGGAAAGGTTCACCTTGTCCAATGTGCACGCAAACTTCTATGGTATTAAGATAACCCATCTGTTTGTTGGGCTATCGCCATCGCTATATCCTTTGATAGGGGATGATGACGAGTACTCCTACAATCAATAAGTTCATATTTCATCAACCCACATCACTTGAACCAGTCCACTTGTGGTTGTGAAAGGCTATCAGGGATATTAAGGAGTGTCACGAGGAAGGAGATAAGGAAGAGAGCTCACACACACACTCTCACAATCAAAGAGAAGCACACACTTAGATTGAGGCAAGGATGAATGATCTTTTTCTTCATTTTCTATTACATAAAAAGGAGTGTACAAGAATGACCTAAAAACAAGAATACAACTACTACAATATATAAAGACCAGTACATAAGAAAAAACCTAATGTCCACAAATGAGTGAGCTAGCAAGAAACAAATGTGCCATCACTCTCGGTAGATAATCTAATAAAGCTCAATGAATTTTCCCTGACATATATCGGCATGACCAGTATACATGTCAGAGAAATGAAAAAGTGATACATGTCATCATGGATCATCACATGTTGAGCTTGATATCTCAATATTACTCTTCAAACTGAATGCCATGTCCTCTAATCCAAGCATGTTTCAAAACTTCTTGAGCTTCTGTGCTCCAAGTGCTTTAGTGAAAATATCAGCAACCTGCTCATCTGTTCTCACATAAACAAGATCAATATCACGAGCTAATACCTTCTCTTTGATGAAGTGATAATGTACCTCAATATGCTTTGTTCTAGCATGAAAAACAGGGTTCCGTGCTAAGTGTATGCTGCTAAGATTATCACAATAGATGGTGATAGGCTTTTTCACTTCCACACCTAAATATGCAAGTAGCATCTCTAGCCATGATGCCTTACATGTTGCCATTGCAGCACCTCTATATTCAGCCTTTGTACTCGACAAAGCAACAGTGGATTGCTTCTTGCTACTCCATGTAATAGCTACACCTCCAAGTGAGAATAGAAAGCCACTAGTAGATTTTCTATCTAGAGTACTACCAGGCCAATCTACATCGGCGTATCCATGAACCTGCAAATCTACAATAGCTTTGTAAAACAATTTATAATCCAAAGGAGCACTCACATAATGTAGAGTGTGCCTTAGAGCATCCAAATGTGGCTTCTTGGGAACCTGCATAAATTGACTTTCAAGTCCAACAGTGTAGCTTAGATCAAGCCTCGTAATCGTGAGATATATCAAACTTCCCCACAATTTTCCTCTACATAGTAGCATTTTCCAATGCTTCACCTGATGTAGTATCTAACTTCAAATTTTGATCTAATGGCATAGAAATTGACTTACAATCAGTCATACCATACTTTGTAGCATATTCAAGGCATATTGCCTTGGCGACATCCATATACCTATTTTTGTATGTATAAACTCAATGCCCAAGAAATAGCATAGCACACCAAGATCTTTCATGTCATATTCTTGCATAAGAAGTTGCTTTACCTCTTTGATGCTTTCTTCATTATCACCACCTACAATCAAGTCATCAACATAGATAGCCACAATTGTGATGCCATCATCACCCTTCCTTGCATTTAGTGAATGATCTCAATCACACATAGAAAATCCAATGCTGGTCAAGTAATCAACAATCCTTGCATGCCATGCACGAGGTGTTTGCTTCAGCCCATACAAAGCCTTTTGCAACCTGCAAACATATTTTGGATGCTTTGAATCTTCATATCCTTGTGGCTGGTCCATGTATACTTCTTCCTCTAACTCACCATGTAGAAAAGCATTCTTCACATCCATCTGATGCAATGACCATCCTTTTGCTATAGCTAATGCAACAAGTGTTCTGATAATAGACATTTTAGCTACACGGCTGAATGTTTCCTCATAATCAATGCCATAAGTTTGTGAATATCCTTTTGCTACCAAACGTGCTTTATAACTACTTATGCTACCATTAGCATTGTGCTTTACCTTGAAAACTAACTTGCAGCTTATGGGTTTCTTTCCTTGTGGCAATGGAACCAGCTTCCATGTATCGTTTCCATAAAGTTCCACCATCTCCTCATCCATACCTTTTTTCCAATCTACATTTCCAATGCGAATTCAGATCTCTATATCAATAATGATTCCTGCACCTTTTGCAAACATGGTTGCATTCATTTCAAGAATTTTCACATTTAAGGTGAACATCCTACCCACTTTGTTTCCTTTGGCAATCAATCTTTCATGCCGTTTGTATTCTTCTACATATAACCCATCACCATTGAACCTGACTTGTAATCCCTGGTCAACCATTTGTCCAACAAAAACCAGATTCTTTGTTATATTTGGAACATGCAGCACATCAGCAAGATATTTTACCTTCCCATCCTCCATAGACAATGCTATGTTTCCTGTATGCTCGATAGGGTGTGATGTGTTATCACCTGTTTCAACATATCCAGGAACTAGTAATTTCTGCAAAGTACTAAACCATTCCGCATGATTGGTCATGTGATTTGAAGCACCTGAATCAACATACCAGACATTTTCATTCAATTTTGAAACACCAAAAGACATCCTATTCATCATGTGATGTTGAACCATGAATAGCTTCTCGTAATCATTTGCACTTGTGGATGCATAGTTGTTTTGCTACCTTTGGTTATTTTGATTCTTCAATATGCAATCATGTTCAAAATGTCCACGTTTACCACAATTCCAGCATCCTTTACTGTCATTGCATGAATCATTTCTTTGGAAATTTTTGTGACCTCTTTGGCTCCCCCTGCCTCAAAACTTTCCTCTTCCTCTTGCATGATTATGTTGTTGACCTTGGTCTTGGTTATTGTTTTGTCTTCCACTTTTGAAACCTCTAGCTCTGCCTCATCCTCTACCAGAGTAGAATACCTGCTCAAAACTAGGCTTTCCTTGGGAGTTTGAATCCTCTCCAAGATTATTTTCTTCAATAATCAGCATGGATACCAAATGAGAAAATTTGGAATATTTTCTTTGTTTGTACAAAAGTTATGAATTGCTTATATGAAGCTCCTAAACCATGAAGGCACACTTCCACCTTATCATCATCATCATCTACATTCACACCAATAGATGCAAGTGACTCACATATGCTTTTGATTTTCAGGGTGTAGTCGCTTATCGAGATGTCCTTCTTCTCCAATGTATGCAGCTTGTTCTTGAGTTGCAATTTCCGTGCCTTTGTATTGGTTTCATACAATGTGACCAAACTGTTCCAAGCCTCTTTCAGAGTCTTGGCATCCTATATGTGCCCAATCATTTTATCATATATGCTAACAGATAGCCAATACATTACCTTTCGTGCTCCTTGATTCCATTCCTCATATGCTCTTAACTGGTCCACAGTTCGATCCCTATCTGGTAACTGTGGAGCATTTTTGTTCTCTCCTTCGATGTACTTCTAGTAGCCTTTTCCCATCACGAAATTTGTCATTTTGAATCTCCAAGCATGAAAGTTGTTCTTGTCCAGCTTATCGCTCATAAGCTGACTCATTCCATTTGCGTTTGCCATTTCTGCAGCAGTTCACAACACTGCAAAACACTAGAAATAGCACTTTTGCTTGAACACAGTCGCACTATGACGTGACAACTCGATCTCAGAAAAACACACTTTTTGTGTATCAACAATACACGAAATCGCTTGAAATTCTAGAATTGGAACATATGAGTATTGTCGAACAGGACACAAGTTATAGTTTTGCAAATTGAGCTAGTTTTTTTGTGGGCCCCACCTTGTTCGCTCAAAATGAAGGTTGAGATGGCTCTGAAAAACTGATTTGAGGTCATCAAGTGACCCTAAAGGGCTAGTTCTCGAAAACATTTTGAGGTCTTCTACCTTTATGCCAATTTTTTTAACAATCTGAGGTCATTTTTGAATCGCGCTTTCTCCATGCCTTCTCACGTACTCTTCACCGTCGACCTTCTCCAGAAGCTCTCTACAGCCACACTAGCTCTGATACCGTGTCATGAGGAAGGAGATAAGGAAGAGAGCTCACACACACACTCTCACAATCAAAGAGAAGCACACACTCAGATTGAGACACGGAAGCATGATCTTCTTCTTCTTCTTCTATTACATAAAAAGGAATGTATAAGAATGACCTAAAAACAAGAATATAACTATTGCAATATATAAAGACCAGTACATAAGGAAAAACCTAACGTCTGCAAATGAGTAAGCTTGCAAGAAACAAATGTGCCATCACTCTCGATAGATAAATCTTATAAAGCTCAATGAAGTGTCCCTAACATATACCAGTGTGACCACTATACATGTCAGAGAAATGAAAAAGTGATATGTGTCATCATGGATCATCACATGCTGAGCTTGATATCTCAACAAGGAGGTGGGCATCCGATAAGGTAGCTACCATCACTACTTTGCTTGGTCTGCAGGTTGCACGAGAATATGTGATCATGGAGTGCTATGTTCCTTTGTTCATCAAATAAGCTAGATTATAAATCGTCCTCAGCCTTTTATTGTCCGGCTTCCTAAGTTGAGAGCGTTGGGTCTACATCATGATGTCCCTAGATAGTATCTTCATGTCACCAATTCTACATTTATTATACACCTCGAATTAAGTATGAGATTATCAGATATGAATGTACCAACTGCCACCATCGTTGATTACTTATACGATTGCATGTCAATTAGTTAATTCACCATTGTTTGCACATTGGGAGTTATCTTGAATTATTTATCCTCTTTTTACAAATTTTAGTTTTTCTTTATATATATATATATATATATATATATATATATATATATATATATATATATATATATATATATATATGTATGTGTGTGTGTGTGTGTGTGTGTGTGTGTATCCATCAATTATTTTTTGATTATCCATCGAAGGACTTATAGGGCCGCAACTTGGACCTGTTGATGACTGTCGGTAATAATGCTTTAGGCAATGTAGCAAGCTTGAAAGAACTTGGTCCACATAACGCATGGATCCGCAATGGACGGGACCACTGCAAGTTGCCCCACAATGATTGTAAACTGGCGACTCCAAAGGCCAAGCTTTTTCCACACTGCTAGCCACAAATGCAAAGTTGCTACTCCATTTGCCAAAAAATGGAGCATTTCTTCATACCATGTCAGCAAGGTCTGCAAAGCCTCTTCCACTTCTGCAACTTTAAAAACATCCACGTCTGAAAGATTGTTGTCGATTCCCACCGGTGGTTCACTGTGATCAATGTGTGACAAGAAGTCAGCAATGGCATGACTAGCATCAAGCCTGTGCACAATATCGTATTCAAATTCCTAAAGTAACAACACTCATCTGGCCAATCTGCCCACCAAATTCTACTGCTTGACCAAATAGAGGAGCACTATGGTCCATATGAAAAATGAAAGATTTACCCAATAAGTAGTGATGAAATTTCTTAATTGAGTAAATTAAACCTAGGCACTCTTGTTATGTAGCTAAATAATTTTGGTCCACGAAAGTGAGTAATCATCTGGCATAGTAGACAAGCCGGAACCAATTATGCCCCTCTAAAGATTGCTTGATCCACCTAGTGTTTCATGTGAGTAGATTAAAAAGAAAACTAGCTGAACAAGATAAGATCATGTCTCAGAATACAACAGTCCAATGCATTCCATTATACACCATCCCTCATGAACCACAGAAAATAGTACACACTTGAGATAAAAATACAAGAGAGAGAGATATAGAGAGAGATAGAGAGAGAGAGAGAGTTTCTAGTGAATGGATAGATGTGACAAAGGAAAGCTCCACATGGGAATGAGTAAGTTCCATCAATAAAAGATTTACCTCTTTTGAAACTTAAAGTTACAAAACAAGGCAGATATTTGAGAGTGAATCCATGATTGATGACATTGACTATAGTGCATGGGGGATTTGCCACATAGTATAAACTATACACATTTTGGACGAAAAAAGTATTTTAAGGGGGGAAGAATGTTGTATAATTATGGGCTAATTTTTATGGATTTTAAGGTTCAAGAAACCTTTGAGAACCCTTCCATTTCATTGAGAAACCCTTGGGAAATTCACTCCAATTGAGTGATTTGAACCTAACGTATTGATTCTAAGGTGTGGAGCCTTAGTCTTTAGACAAATAACCAATTCAAGACCACTTGAGGGTTGTGTACCTAAGCACAAGCTTAGGGACTTGTGACAAAAGAGACTATTCCTCTATCACCAACAAGTACATATAGTGGGGATCACACATTTTAATTATCAATCCGAAGTATCTTGGACCTAACCGAGTGTATGAACACAAGCACTTACACAATGGTCAATGAAGTGTAATAGCTTTTATGGAATGAAAATGACTATTTTCATACACATTCATCACTCTTACAGGTGGAAATGGTGTCGTGATACATGAAACAACAGTAAGCACAAAAATGGACCTTTCTCTCAACTCCGAACTCGGAATACGGTCAAATGAGTTCACTTCGAAGCTCTCGACAAGACGCATCCAATGGTGGTACTTTGTCCGATTTTGACAAGTCTACTTTAAGATATGGGCGAAAGCAGATCTATGCAACTCACATAGTTTCACCACACACCTCCTCATGCCTCACACACACATTACACACTTCAGAAAAGCAATGAATTCAATGGACAACACTTCCATGCACTCATTCCAAGCTACTAACACACATGCAAGCTCACAAGCAAGGAAATGCAAGAGGAAGAAGAAGAAAATTCGAAAATCAGAGCTCTCCTACTCACAATGGAAAAAAGTCTTTACAAAGTGTCCTCAAATTACTTATATATATGTGCCCTAAAGATGGTCCTTTCACACAAGCGACCAGCACCTTATTGTAGAAACCCTAATTTTTTGCTATTTACAAGGATTATGATACATTGCTTGGGATTTATGCATCTAGAGGACTCCTTTAGTGTATTTACATGGATTTCATGAGATTTCCATAAGCATTTTAAGAAGAAAAATCGTGCCCATAATTTTGAAAATTTTGGGGCTCCTCCTTAGTGCTCTATTCTCTCTGAAACACTCTCCCCCTCTTTGTATTTGTCGTCCCTTGATAGGCTTTGCTTCTTGTCTCTAGTTTTTTGCCTATAGTCGATGTGGTTCTTTATTAATTGATAGCCTCTTTATAGCTGACCACTGCTAGCTCTTGTGGAAGTTGTAATGATATAGTTTTAAGAGCCGTCAAGGAACTGATCATAATTCGGGACTTGTTGCATTGGTTTTGGCCTCTTTTTTTCTTTCCACTATGTGCACCTAGTGGCTAAGGTGACTTGGGTATTAGTCACCTTTCACTAGAGTTATTCGCCCTCACGAGAGTCCTTTAGCATCCAACTAGGCATAGCTTTTATTTCTCTTTGATGTGCTCGGGTCCTTCTTGTTTCTCGTTGAAACTTGATACGTGCCCCTACGGGGCTTTGGGCAGAGGTTATACTTCTTTATTGCACGGTCTTTCATTTTGATTTCCGTCTTCTTATTCTTTTGCTTGATTCTCATGTCTCTGCTGCCACACATCCCCCTTCTTGAACTCTATCATCCCCGATAGGCTTTAGATGTCGACGGGAGTACGTCTTATATACTTTTTGCTCTATTTCATTTAGCGGATTGGCTTCACGTATCATGAGTTGCTTCCACTATTCGGACTTGACACCATCGTGTGGTGGTTGTCGATGCTAAACAAAAAAACTGAGTTCATAAGCAACTAATCTTGCATTCAAATTCACGGACATCTTTAGGAAGATTTTTGAATCAATCTCAAAAAATCCAGTGAAAAGGTCTTCTTCAAAAGTTTGCATATATGTACTAGGAAAAAACATTAGTCGCAAATAATAGGCCATAATGGTTATTCTACTTGGCATAATAGAAAGATCGAATACTAAAATGTCTATGCCTTGGTTGATGCCAATAAAGCTCAAAAATGTGTGCATGCTTGAATACTTTGAGTACAATTAGAATCATGTTGAGTATTTTGTTAGTCATTTTGATAGTGAGGTCAATAACTTTTGCATACTGTGGGGTGGGCTTGGGAGTAATGGAAAGTTGAGCCGCTGCTTACTTAGTTTACCTTGACTTTGTAATTCCCAAAATTCTTGCCAGTATCGTCGATGTGGCACAGGACAAAATGTGGGATTAACTTGTAATAAATAGGGTGCCTCCTGCCAGTGCACCCGCAATGTTGGATTTCTTTCCAAAAATTTTCTCCTCCATATAGGATCGGCAGCTGCAAACTATTCTTGAGTGTATTGAAAGGTGTCTTCTTTAAAGTTTAGCTGCTCATTTGAATCCTTTCCCGTGGTCTTCTTAATATACTTTCGAGTTTGTTCTTTCATAATTCCGTACGGGAGGTTGAAGGGCTTCATGCTTGCCTCTAAATCTTTGCTCTTGATTTTAGCCTCCATCATGACCTTTATGACTTCATTTTCAAAATTTAGTAAGTCGAGACACCAATAGTGCTCGCTCTTTGTGACTCAACTCTGCAGTATATGGCATAGGGTGATCATCATACTCCTCCATTCTTGGTTCCATCATTGGTGAATGAACGATTGAGGGAGAAAGAGGGCATACCTTACTCTCGTCAGTAGCCATTGTGGGTTGCACTACTGGTGTCCCCAAGTTCTTAGTCTTGTCTATTTGGGCCCTGAGCTCTGCTATGATTTTATCCTTATCTTAATTTTCTTAGTTACTAACCTTGAGCTCCTCTTCCACTTTTTCCTTTGCTTCACAGATAGTTTTGACTTGATCAAAATTTTCGTTGCATTGCTCCATGTACTTGTGTAATGCCTCATTCCATTTGAGCTCCCAAGATTTAGCTTCCGCTTTATATTTGGTCTCTATCTCTACCTATTTTCTTTGTTCTTGGGTCAGTTGTTCTTCCAATACTAACAACTTGGCCTCTTGTATGCTGGTGTCATCAGTGCTTTCCGATGGTTGACATAATCAAACCAAATTCATTAGTTCTTTATTTCTCATATGCAGGTTATCGGCCTCTTCCATGTATACTTTTATTTGACTGTCTAGGAGTTTGTTGCGGTTAAACATCCCCATTTTTTCAGCTTCATATGTTATATGTTGCTGGTGCAATTTCTTCACTTCATCTTGGAGTACTGACACTGTTGTGGTTAATTCCTGTACGTTGCCTTTTAGCAATGCATTCTCTTCATGTGTACGGCAACACTCTTCTATTTTTCCTACCAACTATGTTGTCTTCTGAGCAAGTTCTTTTTGCATGGCTATGTTGTTGGCAAAAAGTTCTTCACTGAGTTTTTGAAATCAATTTCTCGCCTCGAATAGTTCTATTTTTTCCTTCTCCTCGTCCATGAAGATGCTTTGAGTTGTTTTACCACATCCAACGGTGAGGGTTCAGCCACAACCTGTATAGGTAATACAGGTTCTTCTTTATCTTGCATTTCGGTTGTGTGTGGTTCCATCTTTGGATGTATAATCATTCTGTGTTTGGGGGGTGAAGCTTCATTGAGGGACATTTTCGTTTGCTCATTTAATTGTATTATATGTTCTTCCACTATTGATTCTTCATGCAAAAGTTGAGGTTGCTCTCTTGTGTCTCCTTCTTTTTCAGCTTATCTTGCACCCCTCATAGTTGGTTTGGAGCTTGTACCAACTTCCTCCACTAGGGTTACACCCTTGCTCTTCTTTGGCATTGTAGCCGCTTTTACATACCTTGCCATTTCAACCGTCGAGATCATAGGCTATAAACACTCCTTCATGTTCAATGCTTGATAGATAAGTAGTGTCAGAGTTGAACTTCCATTTAAAAACTTTTTGTGGCCCCACTGCTTTTTGGCTTCAAAGATTTGCTCTTGAATGTAGGGTGTCATATTAACTTGATTCGCAAATTGCCTAACAGCATGAGAACTGCAATGGAACATAACACCTGGCCTTGGATTACTTTTTTTTTTTTAAACTGCAATGAAAACAGAAGCATTAAGGATATAGCTGAAGCAATTGGTGCTTATTATTTATGGAACATGGTGATCGTAGTACAATGATACTTTGGTGCCTCATGCATGGCCTTGTAATGTGGCCCTAGTATGCTTACTCTAGGTGCATAGAACTCATTATGAGTGCAAGCGAGATGTCCTACTCGAATCATTAGTGATGCTATCTCGGACTTTGGTATCCACATGTTCTTAGTTCTGATGCTTTGAATGTACTTCTGGAAACTTTTGATGTTTGCTGAAGATATTCGGTTTTGCTTCACTTTCACTCGCCATGAATATTGACTTGCAGTAGAAACTCCTTCTTGTTTCTGTCGCGGCATTTGTTTCATTCGATTCGTGTGTCTTTTGAAGAATCGTTTGTGCTGCTATTGGTTCCACTGTACCTTGGTTGTTTGCTCCCTGGTAATCTTGATAGCTATTTTGGGTATCAATATTTAATTTCTTGATGAGATTCAAATCGGTGCCTTCGATTTCTTGATGGTTGAGTTGCCTTCAATATTTTTGGTACACAGATTTTCACTATGATTGTGGACCTATCCATAATTGAAGATTCAAATCGGTGCCTTCTTTGAATGGATTCCTTTTGATTCTCCTTGTATTGAGACTGATAGATGTCTTACTAATCTTTACACATCCATATTTGTTGCATCCTTTTTCTCACAGTTGTCTGTATTGGTGTTGACTTTGTGTCTAGTTGTACGATTCCTTGTAGTCGATTTGTAGTAGGACCTTCACTTTTTCTCTCCGATTGGTTGGGTAGGGATGAACGGTTGAGTTGGGAGTCATGAGTAAGAAGAGAAGGGGTTTCGGGATTCAAGACAGATGTGGACATAGGGATATCATGGTTCAAAGCTGGTGGAGGTTCACATGCAGACACACATTCAACACTGTTATGTTTCACACCAATCATCTTTAGAGTTTTTTCGTCTAATAAACTAAAGACTTCTCTGTGTCCAATCTTCACCGATATGTAACATAGGGCTAACTGGATAGTCACTTCAAATTCATATATCCAATCTTGACCTGACACCAACTCTTGCATTAGATCATCATCTTGGCATACTAAAAACTTTTGATGCATTGAGTTGTTACCCAGGTGTAGAGATAGCCTGACCTCCCCTACACATTCAATGGGGTTTCCTCCTATGCCCAACATGTAGGCCTTAGTCGGATTGAGTGACACACTTAATTGTTTGGCAAAAGATAAGTCTATGCAACTTAATGCTGCTCCGGTATCAATCAAGGCATCTACCAAGCAGTATTCCTCTATTCCTACTCCCATATTGAGGTAGGGTTGTTTAATTGGTTGCCTTATGGTAATAGGTTCTCTTGTCCTATAATTGGCCATGGGGATAGGCTCCTCTCCTTGTCGGTATCTGTCATCCCTCTCTCTCATCCATTCTTTTTGCTTTTTTATGTGTTCCAATGCCTCGAGCCTTGCTTCTCCTCTTATTCTCTCTTCTTCTTCCTTTCAATGTCTCGCTTTTAGTAATCTACTCATCATCTCATCTGTTAAGGGTTCTAAGTATTTCTTCACACGACAACCGCTTATGTAGTTTGGTAAGACTTCTCCATTCAAAGTGGCTAGGTTCATAGCTCCACTTGTAGAGATACGATTAATTATCAGCGGTCCATATCCTCTCTTTTGCAATTTCTTAGCGTGTTGTTTCAAGGTGTACACCAAGACTAAGTCTCCCTCTTTAAGTCCGTTATCTTTGATGTGGGCGTCATAGTAGGCCTTTTGTCGCCTCTTGGCCGCATAAATACCTGCTACGGCTTGTAGTCTAGTTTCATGCAATCTTTCAATCTGATCCAATTGTTGGGAAAATTCGTGTCCAATCCACTCATATCTTTTAGCTACTTGAAGAGTAGGAATTAGGAAATCAATTGGTAAGATTGCATTTTGTCCATACACAAGATTGAAAGATGTTGTGCCTATAGTAGACTTTATTAGAACTTTAGGCTTGTCCATTGGCTTGCAGATGATAAGGGGCTGATTTCTTATGAATTACTAGGAATTCATTCATCAAAGTCCCTATCACGTCGTTAATGAAGTGTGTGCCCCGATCACTCACAATTTCAATGGGTAGTCCAAACCTTGTGAAGATATTCTCAAAGAGGAACTTAGCGGTGGTTCTTGCATCATTCTTCCTAGTGGCCTTTGCTTCCACCCATTTGGTTAAATAATCTGTGGCTACGATTATGTATTCAACATGAGACCCTTTAGTTGGGGGACTAATTGGTCCAATGAAATCTATTCCCCATTTAGTGAAAGCTCTAACACTGATCATAGGTCGTAATGGCATCTCATCTCTTCGTATCGGATATTTTGTTCTTTGACATACATCGCATCTTTGAACATAAGTAGTAGCATCCTGGTATAAAGTTGGCCACCATAATCCAGCAAAGAGAATCATTTTTGCAGTTTTATCTGTTGAAAAATGGCCTCCTGCTGCCCAGTATGGGCCATCTCTAACACATGGATATACTCATCTTCATGTATACACAGTCGTAATTGGTTGTCTTGACTATGTCTAAATAGTTGTCTTCTTATGAGGGTATAATCTTTACTCTACTCCTCAAGAACTCGTTTTCTTGCGAGGCTTGCTCCTTCCGGGTATTCACATGTCCTTAAGAATTTCACTAAAGGCAAACTCCATCTAGGTGCTATTGTGGAATAGCATAGTGTCGAGTTCTCCTCAGGTCTTTCTTCTTAACACTTGAGACAACTTGCTACATGCATTCTCACAATCTTCGGTCCAATTGAACTGATTTAGTAAATCGTATAGATGCCTAGCAATTATGGCATACATGTGGATAAATCTTCGATAGTATCCACAGTGTCCCATAAATGCTTGCACTTCCTTCGCATTTTTTGTTTGGGGTAGTTCTAGAATAACTTTGATCTTGTCTTCATCAGTAGATATTCCATTGTTAGGCACTATATGACCCAAAATTTTTCCTTGTCTTACCATGAAGATGCACTTCTCTGGATTTAAATAGACTCTATATTGTCTACACTTCCCAAAAATTTTCCTCAACTCGGGGATGTGATCCACTCGCTGTTCAGAATATGTGCACAAATCATCAACATACACTTCCGTACTCTTTCTGAGAAATTCTTTAAGTACATGACACATCAATCTCTGGAAGGTAGTTGGTGCATTGGTCAATCCAAACGGCATAACCCTAAAAGCATACACTCCCCATTCTGTGGCAAATGCAATTTTGTGTTGATCCTCTAGGGCAATTGTGACTTGGTTATAGCCCGAGAATCCATCAAGGAAGCTATAAACTTCCTTGCCTGCCACCCTCTCCAAGAGGTGATCCATAATGGGTAAGGGATAGCTATCTCGCATAGCGGCTGCATTAACCTTTTTGAGGTTGATGCACACCCTAAGCTTCCCATTTTTCTTTGGCACTACTACTAGAGGTGATACCCATTCGTGTGTTTGATTTCATAAATGAATTCTGCTGCCAATAATTTGTCTATTTCTTCCTTGATTTTGGCTGAGTACATGTCATTGTATGTGTATGGTCATTGTTTGGATGGTTTAGCATCAAGAGTCATGGGAATACAATGGGAACAAATGGAGGGATTCACTCCTTTTAAGTCCTTGTAGGTCCAAGCAAATACGTCCCTATAGTCTCGAATCAACTCTATGAGTTCTCATTCTTTGCTGACAAACACGTCTTTCCCTATGTAAGTACATGTTTCCTCTTCTCCTTCTATGGTCACCGTAATTTTTTTTGTCTGTTCTTTATTATTGTATGCTATTCGTTCTTGTGCTTGTCATTTAGGCATTTGAATAGCAATCTTCCTTTCCTCCACCTCTATCTATGCACTCGTTTAGGGTCAGGACTTCCTCATTGACACACACATCTAACGTGGCCAATATTTCCATCCATTTGTAGAGTTCAAACTCTTCGTCCGGGAATACTTGTGGCATATATGTTGGATCTTCTATAGGTCTAGAGACTCCACAGCCTTGTTGCCATGTTAGTCTCCTCACGTCCTCCCTCTTAGCTACCTTACACATCCATAGTTAGGTATCTTCATGCATCGACGATTGGTCTTCATATCCCGCACTATGGACTGATAGGTCATCTTCTTCTCTATGTATCGAGTTCCATTGTAAAGGCGGGACATCGTGATACGTGTATGTATGGAGGTTTATTCTTGTATTGTGCCCCTATGTTGCAAATATACCGCATCTCTACCCCAGTCTTGCACTACCCTTAGTTGTCTCATAAAGGGTCTTGCCAAGATCATTTCATAATTACTAGCTCTCTCAAATTGACAAATGGCTAATGTGTGTTCAAAATTTACTCTGCATGTTGTAAGCATCACATTTTCTAGCAATCCTAGGGGTTTTTCAGTGTGGCCATCGGCTAATTGTAATTTCATTCTTATGGGTCATAATGTTGGTTTTTCCCACTTCTCCCATATTTCTTTCGTAGCTATTCTTACTCCTGCCCTAGTGTCTAGGATAGCCTTTGTGGTGTAACCTCGGAAAGTGATGGGTAGACATGTATTACCTTCATCCCCTTCACTGAAGTCTCCCACTTTATCTATAGGAATTTGAATTGTATGTGTATCTTCACTGGCCTCCTTGCTACTTGCTTTTACTTCTCTCTACACGAAGTGCTTAGCTAATTTGCCCCATACTTGTGGTTTAATTTTTAGTGATTCCTCTAAGGTTATTGAACACTGCACCTTAGTCTCCTTCAATTTTTGTGCTAGGTCTGATGTCTTGCTAGAAAATCCTTTCTCTTTAGTTCTTATTGTTGGGGCATGATAAATTTCAGAGTTCCGTTCATATTCTCCCATATAGTTTGGTAGTGTGTCCATGCTTTCCATTCCCTCCTCACCTTCCTCGTAATTCATTTCATGATTTATCATTCCTAGGTTTTTGTCTGCATCCAATTCTTTGAAGGGTGGGTTAATGTTCTCGTTTTTCCTCCATCTCTCTTCTTGGACTTTAGCCCATAAATCCTCCGGCCAATTAGCTTCTACTTTGGGAATTATCAAACTTTGTTGAGGATTTTTGGTGGCTATGCTTTCTGGTTTCTCTACAATCTTCCTTCCTTCTAGAGGGTCATGGACTTTCAATCTTTCTTGAAATTCTCTCTCAGGTATCCTTGTTTCTGGAAGGTCTTGTATAGGTTTTTCCATGGTGTTTTGGGTAATTCTATAAATTTCTTACAAATTGCTAGCCTTTGTCTTTCTAAATCCCCTCTCAGGTAGCTCACGTCATGTTGTTCCACACTTGGTCTGGTTTTAATCCTAGATTGATAGGCATTTATCCACATGACCAGGTCTTCCGACATGGGATCAGCTAGAACTGATCTTGCTTGTTGTTTACCTTCCCCCTTTTCCCCAGCACTAAAATCCTTTTTAGGTGTGGGAATATTAATGTGCTTCGACCCCTCTTTGCTCTTCTTTTCCTCTCTTTGTTGAGTCCACTCATTTCTTAGCTTCTCCCATCGAGCTTTCCATCTTTGAGTCCGTTTTTCCTTTGAGTTTTCTTCGGATTCTTTTGAATCTGGCACTACTTGAGGTACTGGAGTTTCCTGTTTGTTGGTTTCATGTCTAGTGGAGTTTAACTTTTCTAGTCATTCTTTGGCTCTTGCTCTTGTAATTGCCTTCAAGGACACTATATATTCTTTGTCACTTCCTGAAGGCTCTACTACCTCTACTACGTTCACTTGGGTGGTGTGGTTCATTTTGTTAGTGTTTTTCAGACAATCCCTAAACAAATGTTCTTTTCTACAATCGTTACAATATCCTTCCCAAACCTTGTGAGGTGGTTGATAGGGCAAAGTGCATTCCCTAATGAAATGGTCTCCTCCCATCGGCAACACGGTCCTTGAGCGATTGGAGGTCTAATAACGGGTCTAGAAGGTGTATGGTCTCTGGGGTTGGTGTACATTAGAATCACATATTCAGCTCCATATCCATATGATTGATCGTAATTATTTTGCCCATATGAGTATTCATCGTAGGTCTGCTCATAATTCATACGGTGAGTTTTGTATGCATAGTAATCTCCCCAAGTCTCGTCATAGGATTGATTGTAGCTGTCTGTGCCAGTCAAAGGGTGGTTGGCACTAGTGCTCTCTCTGTGTTTTCTTGAGCTTGGGCCAACTTCACCGCGACTACATTCTGCGGGTGGGGTGGTTGTTGTCCCAAGACTCATTGTGTTGGGTTGTAGCCTGGGTATTCATAAGGACATTGATTTGGAGATTATTTTGTTACTAAGGGTGCCTAGGAAACTCCCTACCTGGGTCTCTAGTTGGGTATCCATATGGCCTGAATTATGGTGGTTGGGCTGGTCTAGGCTGTCTGTTGTAAGGACAGATATTAGTGTCGTGATTGCTATATTTTTGTTTAATACTATAGTAATGGGCTTGATTCTGTGCTGGTGGATGGTTATACATGTAAGGATTCGGTGGAACAATTCCCCTACTGCATACATGAGAGGGATGATCTCCTCCACAGTGTACACACCTTCTTAACATTGGCATTCATAGTGGGGGGCTAGGGTAGCATCTTTGTCCTTGCACTCCTAAATTTTTGGCCACTAAGTCGGCAATTTCTTCTATGTTATTGCTAGTACTAGTGATGCTGCTGGAACTATCCTCACTCTTACTCTTGGTTTGGGGAATCTTTAAGTCTTCAGACAAATTATCTTCCAAATCTATACATTCCTTCAAGCATTCACTTAATGATTGGAACCTCTTTACATAGACTAGTGCTCTCAGGGATCCATTGACTAACCCTTCTAAGAACAATGAAATCATTTTCTGTTGGGTGGGTCTCTCTTTGGTGGGGCATCTATCTACATATTGCTTAAATCTTCGAGCTACCAATCGTACTGACTCCATAGGAGATTGTTTGAAACTATGGATCAGTGATGAAGAATTATTCTTAATGCCCGTCTTAGTGAATTATTCAATCATTTCCTAAAATACTTGTTCCATATTTAGGAATTGATTGGGCTCAAGAGGTTCGAACCAAGCCAAGGCAGTGTCCGTAAGTGTCAACCCAAATGAATCATATTGGATCATAAAATCTTCCACTTGTTTGGCACGAATCACTTGCTTGTATTCAGCTATGTGGTTATAAGGTTCACCGGACCCATCATATTGGCTTCTCATACACTTGGCCACTTGAATTGGTCGTAATCTTTTTCCTGGTTTGGGTGGTCGGGGCATAACAAGAACTGCTGGATGTCTTACTTGAACTCCAAGTCCCCTACCTAAGGGTGGTCTTACAGGCAATGAATTTCTATTCCTAGGCTCTCCATTGGTTGGGGGTTCATAATTAGGGTTTTCCCTAGGGTTGAGAACTAAACATTGGTCCTTGTAGGGATATTTTGTTGTCGGTCCTGCCCAGAGTTCTGATGAGCATGAATTTGGTATGTTCCATGAGGATTTTGGGATGTAGTTCCTTGGTCTCTAGGGGGAAACATGGGAATACCTTGATACTTTAATCGAGCTCTTTCTAGATCTGAGATGGGCCAATAATTCCTCATATTTGTATCCAAATAAGTGATTCTAGAAAGATCCTCTAGGTCTTGTAGCTCATAGATGGTGAGTGGGTTACTACTTTCTCCCCATAAAGATGTAGGGGCTTGTAGCAGTTGCGCTATCTCGACTACCATGTACACATCAATCAGCACATCATCCTGAGGGATTTTGTCACCTCTCCAAGCTCTAGTTACTTTAGACTTGCCTCGGGGTGTAGAAACATGTCCTTCAGTTCCTTCCCCACTAATATGGTCCACATTCTCGCTTTCTCGTGGTTCATTTATGGTCTTCGAACAATCAGTCACTACGTAAATCATTCCTCTTTTGTCCATATAGAACCCTCCCTCATATTTCACTACAGGTCGAGTGACTATCTCTGATTCATTTGCTTTCTTCATTCGTGCTACAGTTCTATTTAATCCATCAATATAAATTGGTATGTCATGCGGATTAGTGTTCACATACTCCAACGAGGTTCTATATTCTCCTTCAATGATGGACATAAATCCTATCAAAGGAACTGAACTATGCATGTCTCCAAAGCCATCCTTGCTTCTTCGTTTGATTCACTAGAAGTGTCAAAATACTGTGAATTGGCACTAGATAAGTTTACACTCACAGTTGAAGATATGACACTACGGCAGCTTCCTAGTACACGTCCTGAACGAAGGTTCATTCACTAAATACCTCAGTCAATTTTGCAGGTCCCTCAGGCTTATCTTTATCCTAGGAATTGGCTTAGCCTAGCTTGAGTTCTCCTTTCCTGGAATGTCCACAATACACAATACTTGACCTCATGCAATACACGATATCTCTCGAGTCACGATACAAGATTGGGATGATGCATGATACTTGAAGTGCATATGATACACCATACATAGGCTGACAAACGATACACAATACTTCAGTATCGTGATACAAGGAATTCACGATACATGATGCTCGGGATATAGGCGATACGTATGTATCGCAATACATGATGATCACGATACACAATACCAGTATAATGACAATACACGATACACAAGATCACAATATAAGAGGGCACAATACACGATATGTATGTATCGCGATACATGACTAACACGATACATGATACCTAGTATTGTGATATGAGTCAGTCACGATACACGATACATTGGGATCGCTGACAACAGATACTCAAAGTTTTGTGATACAAGAGACCTCGTGATCCACGGCACACGATACCAAAGTATCGGTGATACACAATACACGAAGTCTCGCGATACACGATGCCTTGTGATTGGCGACACACGATACCAAAGTATCGATGATACACGATACCAAAGTGTCACGATACTCAACTCGGTGATACACGATACCAAAGTGTCACGATACTCAACCCGGCGATACACAATACCAAGTATTGCAATACTCGAGGAGTAAGAGGTATCGGCACATGAATTCAGTAGACAACACTTCCATGCACTCATTCCAAGCTAGAAACACATGCAAGCTCAGAAGCAACGAATGCAAGAGGAAGAAGAAGCAAATTCAAAAATCAGAGCTCTCCTACTCACAATGGCAAAAAGTCTTTACAAAGTGTCCTCAAATGACTTATATACATGTGCCCTAAAAATGGCCTTTTCACACAAGCGACTGGCAATTTATTGTAGAAACCCTAATTTCCTACTATTTACAAGGATTATGATACATTGCTTGGGGTTTATGCATCTAGAAGACTCCTCTAGTGCATTTACATGGCTTTCATGAGATTTCCATAAGCATTTTAAGAAGAAAAATTGTGCCCATAATTTTGAAAATTTTGGGGCTCCTCCTTACTACTCTATTTTCTCTGCAACAAGGGCATACATACAAGTCAATAGCTTTTCACTTAAAAAACCATGTGATGATCCCATCCCCGTGTGATCACTTGTGATTTATTGACTTAGAAGCCCATGTGAACAACCCTTCTTTGGTATCCATGTGACTTGGACACAGGGCTAGCTTAGACCCCTTGGTCTAGAGGCATATATATTGTTGGAGTTGGATGGGTACATACGTTCATTCTCACAATGTGGTAATAATCTTAAAAGACTCATTTTGGGAGGTATACAATGTTGTGGCATCGAGCTCAATATGTGATGATTGAGGATGACATGTACCACTTTTCATTTCTCTCACATGCATAATGGTTACATCTAACTAACTAACGAACGAACTAACTAACTATCTATCTATCTATCTATATATATATATATATATATATATATATATATATATATATATATATATATATATATATATATATATATATATATATATATATATATATATATATATATATATATATATATATATATATATATATATATATATATATATATATATATATATATATATATATATATATATATATATATATATATATATATATATATATATATATATATATATATATATATATATATATATATATATATATATATATATATATATAATGGATACTTTTAATGAGCCTTACCATATTTATCTATTGAGACTGATGGCTCATTTCTTTCGTGCCAACTCACCCATTTGCAAACATTAAGGTTTTCTTTATGTATTGCTCTTTATATATTGTATTGATTGAATTGTTGTATTAGGCCATTCTTGTAAATTCTCTTTATGTAATAGAATAAGTAGAAGAAGATCGTTCTTCCTTGCCTCAATCTGTGTGGGCTCCTCTCCTTGTGTGTGAGAGATCTCTTCCTTATCTCCTTTGTCTTGGCATGTTATCACAACCAGTGTAGCTGTAGAGAGATCTTGAAGAAGGTCAATGTTCAAGGGTTTTTGAGAAGGCATGGAGAATGCAGACTTCACAAATGATCTTAGTCTGCTGCAAAATTTGGTGTGCAGGTAGAAGGTGCCAAAATAAATTTTAGAGTTATCCTTGTAGTGGTGCTTGTTTTGGTCAGATTTCAGTTTTTGAGCCATTTTGACCTCCACTATGAGCTTGCAAGGTGGGGCCCATGAAGAAAACAAGTCATTTTAAAAAAAGAGTCTCCCAAATATTTCATATCGAGAATTTCAAGTGATTTTGTGTATTGTTGGTAGATGAAAACATTGTTTTTTTATATTGAACTCTCAAGTCATAGTGTGATAGTGTTCAAGTAGAGGTACTGCTTTTAGTGGTTTAGCAACATTGTAAATTGCTGCAAAAATAGCAAGTATTGATGGAATGAGTTAACTTATGAGTGATGAGTTAGACAAGAACAGCTTTCATCCTGATGGGAAAAGACCACTACAAGTACATTGAAGGAGACAGTGAAAATACTTTACACATTTGATCAGTCAATGAGTAAGATATGTGCAGCAGACTTTCTGAGTATCAACTAACTTCACAATTTGTTCAAGATCTTGATAATTGAGCATTGATTTGTTAAAGGTTTTAAGTTATTCTTGATATAGAGGTGCTCTAACTTCAAGGATAGCTTGTTCTTTTGGAGATTAACAGTCTCCATCATGTTCATGATGCCAAAACTTTGAAAGATGCTTGGAAGAGCTTGATCACATTGTATGGGACCAATATAAAGGCACAGAAATGGAAACTCAAGAATGAGCTCTATACACTCAAAAAAAAGAGCATGTCAATAAGTGACTATATGTTAAAAATAAAAAGCATATGTAGAGGTTGTCCCCAAGAAGTTGAACCTACAAGCCACTAGGCCTCCACTTAGGAAGTGCTTCTCGCATGTTATGTCATGGGCTGTATAAGCTCATAGACTATGAAAAAATCCGTGAATGATTTAGTATGTGCAGTACATGATTCTCAGGATTTGTCAGTTGCAAAACTTTGACATGCGTGCTTTGGTCATCTAAATTTTGCTAGTTTGGTATGCCTACAAAAATCTGAAATGGTGTCCTCTCTGCCCAAACTTGAGGCACCTGGTAAACATGTCCGTGAAGACTATATTTTGGGCAAAATGCAGTGTTCCTCATTCCCAAAAGATGGTTCACTTTGAGCTACTCAGAAATTTTAGCTTGTTCATAGTGATGTTTGTGGTCTTATGTAGACACCCTCTTTTGGAAACTCAATGTACCACTAAAGCAGTGGAGTCTATCACTCCATATGAGGCTTGGCATGGTCCCAAGCCATCTGTTGCTCACCTGCATGTTTTTGGTTGTTTGGCATATGCATTATTGCATGAACAACAACGCAGGAAATCAGATGATAAAGCAGTGAAATGTATTTTTGTTGGGTATATTTCTAAAAGCAAAGGCTATCGTTTGTATCATCCACAGACTAAATGCATTTTGGTTAGTCATGGCGTTATTTTGTGGAAGATGTTATTCAGCCATTACTTTCATATACTAAGGAGATATCTGTTACCGCCAAAGACATGTATGATACTTTGCTGCGTTTTTTTTACAGGTGGATAGTCTAGTGGTCGTCCTAATGAGGCAACTTCTCAGCCTTTATAGGTTTCATATGATGATGCAGATCATTCCATTTTTTATGCATATTTACATGATGCACTTGTTGATGAGAGCTGATATTGAGGAGGCAAAAACTATGCCAAAATGGCTGGTACAGACCTTACATGATAGCAAATTAGATGCACCTTTGTCATATCATACTCGTTTAGGCTCTCATAGTGCTTTTTTTGCATTAGATTGCTATGCTATGGCTGCCTCTAGTCTCTGTAATGAGAATGAGCCTGTTTCGTTTGATGAAGCACAAAATTTTGAAAATTGGATGGCTGATATGCAATTAGAATATGATGCTATCATGAAAAATGGTAACTGGTCTTTATGTGAATTGCCTCATGGCAAGAAGGCCATTGGCACTAAGTGGGTATACAAGCTGAAGCATAAGCATGATGGAACAGTTGACATGTATAAAGCTAGGTTTGTTGCAAAGGGGTATGCATAGGAAAGAGGCATTGATTTTGATAAGACCTTTGCACCTACATGTTGAATGACTACTGTTCATAGCATTTGGGCACTTACACTCATCATGGTTGGAATGTACATTAATTGGACATTAAAACTACATTTATGAATGGTGACTTGCATGAAGAAGTGCATGTTTTTCAGCCCCGTGGCTTTGTGCAGAAAGGGCATGAAAACCAAGTGTGTAGGTTGAAAATAGCATTATATGATTTGAAACAAGCACCACGTGATTGGTATGAAAAATACATGCCTACCTGATTGCACATGGTTTTGAGAAGAGTCAAACTCAGAGCACCTTATATGTTAAGCATGCTAATGATGTGTCTCTTATCATTGTTCTGTATGTTG
This sequence comes from Ceratopteris richardii, assembly GCA_020310875.1. Taxonomy (NCBI): domain Eukaryota; kingdom Viridiplantae; phylum Streptophyta; class Polypodiopsida; order Polypodiales; family Pteridaceae; genus Ceratopteris; species Ceratopteris richardii. The sequence continues at coordinate 115,187,048 of CM035426.1, read as the reverse complement.
ATGAAATGCTGCTCACAGGTCCTCATGAGAAGCATATTGTTGATTTTAAGGCTGATCTGCATGCCTCATTTGAGATGTCAGATTTGGGGCATTTGCATCATTATCTGGCCATTCAGTTTATGCAAGTTGATGGCGGAATAGCTTTGTGTCAAACAAAATATGCTGACACATTATTACAGTGTTTTGGCCTTGAAGACTTCAAACCTATCACCACTCCTATGGAGACGGGTTTACGATTGAGTCTTCATGATGCTAGAGATGCATTTGATGCTATTCTGTATCACCAGATTGTTAGATGCTTAATTTACTTATGCATTACTCAGTTTTTTGTCTCAAAGATGAGCAGGTTTATGCATTGCCCAAGTGTCAAGCATTGGGAGGTGTTAAGCGAATCTTTCACTACTTGAGTGGTACCCAACTACTTGGATTGTTTTATCCCAAGGGGGAACGGTACCGCCAGATTTACATGCTTTTTTTGACTTTGACTGGGTTGGTTGCTATGATACTCATGTGTCCACTATTGGTTTTTGCTTCATGCTTGGTAGCTCATGCATATCTTGGCTAAGTATAGGGTAGCTTTCACAACGATTGTTGAGTGTGTGTGTGGCTCAGATGCATTATGGTTGATTTGGGTGTTGGTCAATCTTCTACCACCACCATCTTTACTGACAGTGAGAGTGCATTGGCAGCTGCGAGGAAACGTGTGTTCCATGCTCGCACTAAGCACATTGAGGTGCAATACATTATGTTATGGAGAGGTTCTTTGCTGGAGAGACCAATTTGGCATATGTGCCCACACAAGAGAGCATTGTAGAACTTTTCACAAAGGCTCTATCTAGGGAGAAGTTTGAAGCTTTCCGCAAAGTTTTGGGCTTACTTCCTTTTGTGTATTGATTCCACATAGCTTGGCACTTCCTTATACTTGAGTGCCAACTCCTTGTTCACCGCATCACTCCTAGGGGGGATTCGTTGATATATTTAGGTAGTGATGTGTTTGAACACACTAGGACTATTGGGGCACTTTTTTCCCTCTTTAGGAGGCTTTTCCCACTTGGCTTGGATATACACCTATTGCCCTAACGGTTCATTTTATCTTTGTACATTTTAGTGGTAATACATTCACTATTGTGTGTTGTGCTCCAAGCTTATTCTTCTTCCTTGTGCTATTCACGTGCTTCTGTAGACCTCGAACTTCAACAAATGTATACATTAAAAACTTAGAAAAATGTCAAAATTTTGTTATAACCCCCTTCAAAAAATATTTTCATCATTCAAACCCAATATTTTCTACAAAAAATCCATTTATACAACATTGCATCTACAAAAGCCAAAAACCATTTATACAAGTGCATATCTAGAACCAAATAGTGCATTTATATGATAGTGCATGTCTAGAACCATTTATACAATAGTGCATTTATTCACATAACCAAATATGTATGGGTTCATTTATCTCTTTATATATATTACCTACTTAGATATTTCAGTGAAAAAACTTATGTCCCACTTTTTAATTTTCATTCAAAACAAGAAAAGTATATCCAAATACCTAATGTTATCACTTCTACCATGTATACTTGTCTTTGTGAAAGAGCCATGCTATATCATATAGACATATGATTTGTTGCAACACCAAAGAAAATTGGAAGGTAGTGTATGAAGAAAAATGGCAGGTTATGTATGGCAAGCGACTTGTACTTAATCATTTGTTCCAGTTCCATTAATCTCCCTATATTTGTTATAGAACAAGTAGGAATACATAATCAAAGAATGATCCTAAGTAAAGAGATAATGGTAGAACTCCTTGAAACGATATATACCACACTCAACGTATACTCAACAAAGGGTTTAGAACCTGCATTGGCATGACATTAGTCTTAAAAAAGTGGGGGATAAAGGGGTCCCCTAGGTGCATGAGTAGTTTTTTCAAGATAATGGAAGAATAGGTCAATAATCAAACTTCTAAGAAAAAAGGGGGATGAGATGAAGGGGTCCCCTAGGTGATTTAGTTTTTCTTTCAACATTTCAAGCCTACTCGAAAAGTGGGAAAACAATCAACCTTCAAAAAAAAAAAAGAAAAAGGTGGTGGGTAAAGGCCTTCAAGAAGATTTAAACTACTCATGTTCGGGTAGTCCTTTCCAAGTGTTGCCATTGGGCAATCTAACCCCTGCTTTGTGGAATATGGAAGGTCCCATGAGTACTATGCGCTTCACCTATATATTTGTTCTTTTGAAAATTCAAGCTATTAGGGAGATTAAGCTTCATCCAAACTTCCTCTTTAAAAACTATTAAAAAAAAATTCCTTAGTTGAATTTGTTAAGATTACTACACTTTCCAACAATCATACCATACATACAACAAAATGAGTTATCAAAATGATCTAAAAATTCAATACAAATCTTTAACAAAATATACATTGTTTGGTAAAACTCAAATATAATACAACGTATAACTTGGACTACTAGTTATCCAGATTTAGGTGTGAATGAAAGGATAGACTAGGAATAAGACGAAGTCAAAAAGAGAGATAGAAGAGAATAAGCAGCAAGATAAGTTAAGTTGTTACCTACCATCATTCATGGTAAAAGCTTAATAATTTTCTACCCCTTGTTAAAAATTTTCTACCCCTATCCTACAACGTACAACCGGTTTGATGTCCCAAATGTGCACAAAATGGTCCTTAAAATAAATAATTAAATAAATAAATAAAATTCTTATAAGGATGACTTTGGAAATTACTAGTGTGTTGCTACATATGTAAGCTTCATAATATCTGTTTATGAGAGCTTGAGCTCCAACTATCCTCAATTAAAAGATGTTTTTCATGTACGATTGAAACCACTTTTATCATTTTTGGATTTAATATGATCAAACATGCCAGTTTCCATTGATTATGGTCTATAAAAATATCCTCTACATATATGTGGAAGATTGATTGCTTGTTTGTATGTTTAAACATGTGATTCTATACATATGCTTGTATAAATATGTAAATATATGGCTGTAAAGATATTGACACTTGTGTGTATGTTCATGTGTTGTCATAAATGTATACACAAATGGAAGTATATACAGGTACAAAAGTGTGCATATTTTTTATGTTCAAAGATAGGTAAGTATAATTATATGTGTATATCTTAATGTGTTGCCCTCATAGTATTAGTGACATTAACACTTAAATATGGTGGCAACACTGATGAGATCAAATGGCATAGGGAAAAAACTCATAGTGTCCATACCTAGTCCTAAATGTGGTCTTAAGTACATCTTCCACTTTTATTTTAACTTCATGGCACTACTTCGTGAAGTAATGTGCCTTTTGTAGCTGATTGAATAGACCTTCAATCCAAGCAATGGAATTTTATTCCTGATAATTATCTTATTCAATGCTTTATAGTCTATGAACACTCTCATAGAACCATCTGCATTTCTAAAGATGAGTATTGATGATGCCCATGGTGAGTGACTACGTCTAATGAATCCCTTTTCTAAGTATTCCTATACTTACTCTCCAACTTCTTAGTGTTGTTCTACATTTAGTTATAATATGGTTTAAAAATAGGTTTGGTGCTAGTAACTAAGTCAATGGCATGGTCAAATGTCCAGTCTTCCACTGATAAGATACTCAACAAGTCAATAAGAAATACACCTCTATAATAAAATATAAATTGTTTAAAATTTCTAACTACACTTTCAATGCAAAAATGAAGAATACAAAGCAAATCCCTTATTTACATTTGTACCATGAAAGATATAGAATGTATGAGTTATGTACATAAAAAAATGTTATCACAATCTAAACAAAACAATGCATTCATCGAGACACATCTCTCTCACCTGAGTGAACTATTTACTTTAATTTTTCATAAATTCAAATGTATTATTTTTATAACTAGATTTAAGAGTGTATCGGAGTCCTCAAAGCCATTCTTTACACAAAACCATGATCAGGAAGTCTATTTGGTCTCTAAATCCTTACATTTCAGCTTATCCTCATCTTGTATTATGGACATTATGTATTTATGCACACTAAAACTATAGGGAAATCTCTAATTTCTTGACCAAGGCTTAGTTTCTGAAATCAAGAGTAGTATAATCATCAGTCATGACCTTGTTGGAGTTAGACGTCTGCGGAAGCACGCGAACAACACAAGGAAGAAGAAGAAGCTTGGAGCACAACACACAAGACTGAATGTATTACTAGAGAATGTACAAAGATAAGTAGCCCATTAGGGCAATAGGCGTATATACAAGCCGGGGGAAAAAAACCTCCTAAAGAGGGAAAAAAGTGCCCCGGCGGTCCTAGAGTGTTCACACACATCACTACCTAAATATATCAACAAATCCCCCCTGGGAGTGATGCGGTGAACAAGGAGCTGGCACTCATGTATAAGGAAGTGCCGAGCTAAGTGGAAATCACTCCACAAAAGGAAGTAAGCCCAAAGCTTTGCGGAAAGCTTCAAACTTCTCCCTAGGCAGAGCCTTCGTGAAAAGGTCTGCAATGTTCTCCTGCGTGGGCACATATGCCAAGCTGATCTCCCCAGCAGAGAACCTCTCCCTGACATAGTGATAATGCACCTCAATGTGCTTAGTGCGAGCATGGAACACAGGGTTCCTCGCAACTGCCAATGCGCTCTGACTGTTAGTGAAGATGGTGGTGGCAGAAGACTGGCCAACACCCAAATCAGCCATAAGGTGTCTGAGCCACACACACTCAACAGTCGCTATGAAAGCTGCCCTATACTCAGCCTCACAACTGGAAGTGGCCACAGTAGGCTGCTTCTTGCTCAACCAAGATATACATGAGCTACCAAGCATGAAGCAAAAACCACTGGTGGACACACGAGTGTCATAGCAACCAGCCCAATCTGAGTCAGAAAAGCATGCAAATCTGGCGGTAGTGATCCCCCCTTGGGATAAAACAACCCAAGTAGCCGAGTACCACTCAAGTAGCGAAAGATGCGCTTAACCGCTTTCCAATGCGTGACTCCTGGGCAATGCATAAACCTGCTCATCTGTGAGACAGCAAACTGAATATCTGGCTGAGTAATGCATAAGTAAATCAAGCATCCAACAGCCTGCTGATAGAGAACAGCATCAAATGCATCTCCAGCATCATGAAGACTCAATCGTAAACCTGTCTCCATAGGAGTGGCAATAGGCTTATAGTCTTCAAGGCCAAAACGCTGCAATAATGTGTCAATATATTTTGTTTGACACAAAGCCATTCCACCATCAACTTGCATAAACTGAATGCCCAAATAGTGATGCAAATGCCCCAAATCAGACATCTCAAATGAGGCATGCAAATCAGCCTTGAAATCAGCAATATGCTTCTCAAGAGGACCAGTGAGCAGCATGTCGTCTACATAGACAACAATGATCAAAAGCACATCATTAGCACGCTTAACATATAAGGTGCTTTCAGTTGGACTGTTCTCAAAACCATGTGCAATCAGATAGGCATGTATTTTCTCATACCAAGCACGTGGTGCTTGCTTTAAACCATATAACGCCTTCTTTAACCTGCACACCTGGTTTTCATGCCCTTTCTGCACAAAGCCACGGGGCTGAAAAACATACACTTCTTCATGCAAGTCACCATTCAGAAATGCTGTTTTAATGTCCAACTGATGTACATTCCAACCATGATGGGCTGCAAGTGCACAAATGCTCCGAACAGTAGTCATACGGCATGTACGTGCAAAGGTCTCATCAAAATCAATGCCTCTTTCCTGCGCATAACCCTTTGCAAAAAGCCTAGCCTTATACTTGTCAACTGTACCATCAGGTTTACGCTTCAGCTTGTATACCCACTTAGTGCCAATGGCCTTCTTGCCAGGAGGCAAGTCACATAAAGACCATGTACCATTCTTCATTATAGCATCATATTCAGATTGCATAGCAGCCATCCAGTTTTCTGAATTTTGTGCTTCATCAAAAGAAACAGGCTCATTCTCATCACAGAGACTAGATGCAGCCATAGCATAGCAATCTGATGCAAAGGAGGTACTATGAGAGCCTAAACGAGTACGATATGACAAAGGTGCATCTAATTTGCTGTCACGCAAAGTCTGCACCAGCCATTTTGGCATAGTTTTTGCCTGTTCAATATCAGCTCTCTCATCAACAAGTGCATCATGTAAATCTGCATGAGAAATGGAATGATCTGCATCATCATATGAAACCTGCAAAGGCTGAGAAGTTGCCTCATTAGGACCAGTGCTAGCCTGTCCACCTGTAAAAAGAGGCATCAAAGTATCATACATGTCTTTGGAGCTAACAGATGTCTCCTTTGTACATGAAAGCAATAGCTGAATAGCATCTTCCACAAAGACAACATCACAGCTAACCAGAATGCGTTTAGTCTGTGGATGATACAGACGATAGCCTTTACTTTCAGAACTGTACCCAACAAAAATACATTTTACTGCCTTATCATCCAATTTTCTGCGATGTTGTTTAGGCACTAATGCATATGCCAAACAACCAAAAACACGCAGATGAGCAACAGATGGCTTGCGGTCATGCCAAGCCTCATATGGAGTGATAGACTGCAACGCTTTGGTGGGACACCTGTTCAGTACATATGCTGCACACATGACAGCCTCAAGCCAGAAACTATGTGGTAAAGCCTGACTTTTGACCATGCACCTCGCCATCTCCATGAGTGACCTGTTCTTTCGTTCAGCAACTCCATTCTGTTGAGGTGTATACGACACTGTACACTGATGTTTTATCCCATGTTCAGCCAGAAATGCATTAAAATCTGAAGACATATATTCCCCCCCTCGATCAAAACGGAGGGTGCCCATTTTACATGCTGACAGATTTTCAGCCAAAACCAAAAACTGTTTGAAGCACATGAACACTTCGGACTTTGCTTTGAGTGGATATACCCATGCATGCCTAGAAAAATCATCAATGAAAGTCACGAAGTAAAAGTAATTTCCAAAAGAGGGTGTCTGCATAGGACCACAGACATCACTATGTACAAGCTTCAATTTTTGCATAGCCCGAACTGAACCATCTTTTGGAAAGGAAGAACGCTGCATTTTGCCCAAAATACAGCCTTCACAAACATGTTTTCCAGGTGCCTCAAGTTTGGGCAAAGAGGACACCATTTCAGATTTCTGCAGGCGTAACAAACTAGCAAAATTCAGATGACCAAAGCGTGCATGCCAAAGCTTTGCATCTGACATAGCCTGAGAATCATGAACTGCACATGCTGAATCATTCACAGATCTTTCATAGTCTATGAGCTTATACAGCCCACGACATAAAATGCCAGAAGCAATAATCACATCGCCATTGAGAGATCATGGACTGTACACCTGTCATCAACGAATTTCACAACCAAGCCAATCTTGGCTAATGCAAAAACTGATAACAGGTTCTTTTTGATCCCTGGCACAAATAAAGCATCTGACAAAGTGAAAGAACTACCATCAACATTAGTCAGAATGATCTTACCAACTCCCATAACAGGATAAGAGGAGTTATTGGCGCATGTGACAGTATTCCCTGTAGGGGCAGGCTCGAGTGAAGAGAAGAAACTGCGCTGCAAGGTAATATGTTTGGTCGCCCCACTGTCAAAGTACCAAACATCTGAGTCTACTACAGACATGCACTGATCATGAGAAGATGGGTCAAAACTGCAGACAGTAGTAAACGCCCATTCTTCTTCCTGCACAAGATTTGCAGACTCTGTTTTTGGTGTAGAGGCCTCTGCAACAACCATTCCAGCCTCTTTCTTCTTTGCCTCTTTAGCAGCCAGTTTTGGACAGTTCTTTATAATATGATCATTTCCTTTACAGTACTTGCAGAACAATTTTTGCTTTTCTGATTTCGTCTCATCTTTATCCTGGTTCTTCGATTGTGCAGCATTTGCAGATTTCTGCTTACTAGTAGAAGAGCTCCATTTTCCTTTGCCCTTCTTACTAGCCAGGAAAGCTTGATCTGCAACACACATAATGGACCTGTTCTGCCTGGACTGATCTTCCTGCAACAGAACAGACACTAATTCCTCAAATGACAAGGCATTCGGATTGACTTTCATCATCAATCGAAGAGTAGAGGCAAAACTCTGATATGAATCAGGAAGGCCATTCAGAACGGTCTGCACAAGTGAGCTATCTGGTATAACCTCATCAGCAGAAATCAATTGTTCCTTCAGGTCTTTGATCTTTGTAAGAAAACTGTCCATCGAATCACCTTCATTCATGTGCTCACTCTCCAACTGTTTTCGGAGGTAAGCAACACGAGCCTCATTCCTAGCCTGGTACAAAGTGGTAAGTGTATCCCAAGCATCCTTTGCTGTTCTGCAAGAGCGAATGTGAGGAATAATGGCACGTTTGACAGACAAAGCTATCAATGCATGTGCCTGGGCATCTCTGCCATCCCAACGAATCTGCTCTGCAGTAGGTGCAACAGAAACAACAGCACGAACAGGAATCTGCGGAATATCATCTTCGACACCATCTTCATCAGCTCCAACACCTATATTTGCAGTACCTGTCATTACAGGTGTAACAGGACGTCTTTCAACACCCTACACAATGTTCCACAATCCTTTTGCAACCAGTACATGTCACATCATATAAGCCCATAATGGGTAGTTGGTACCATCCAACTTATCCTCAACAACCAACATACGGAATACATCACTGCTTTCAGCCATGGTCGGTGACTAAAATAGCTTGATGCAGAAAATTGACTGTATCTCAAAAAGTTGAACAGAACTGCCCAGACGAGTTCTGCTAGACCTGTAGCAGACTTCGAGACGCTTAAACTGGCGAACAGAAACTGGTATATACCTTTGGCACAAAAGGACAAAATAGCCTGCACAAGCACTGCGATAGTGCGTTCAGAGGCCGAAACGAGCTCAGATCGCGATTTCGACACCAGAAAGCGAAGCCGTTTTGATCTCGGAAACACCCTGAGTATGCTCACCAAATTTTGTGCGAATCTGAGACTGCAAACGGAGGAGTGTCGACGGCGCCCTAGAAGAAGCAACGACCTGCTCTGATACCAATTGTTGGAGTTAGACGTCTGCGGAAGCACGCGAACAGCACAAGGAAGAAGAAGAAGCTTGGAGCACAACACACAAGACTGAATGTATTACTAGAGAATGTACAAAATTAAGTAGCCCATTAGGGCAATAGGCGTATATACAAGCCGGGGGAAAAAAACCTCCTAAAGAGGGAAAAAAGTGCCCCGGCGGTCCTAGAGTGTTCACACATATCACTACCTAAATATATCAACAGACCTAAACTTTGGGCTTGTGAACTCGTCCATGCAACTTGAATGAAGCATGTGGACCAAAGTATGAGGACCAGAATGACTATGTCAAAAAACAAGAGTAGCTATTGTGGATGGGAAGTATCTACAATATCTAGAATGATCTTTTGCATCTTTCGAAGGCTATAGTGATCCTTGGTCCTCCTCTCTATATCATTTGGAAGTTGCATTGAATTTTGGGTTATCTTATGCAGATGGAGTTGACGTAGGATGTGGATACAACAATGTATATGAACCATAAGTCATTTTGTTGTAAACATTGATAGTGGTGTAGTAATTTGAAACTACAAAATTCAAGTAGTAGTATCATATTGTATAGAGAGATAGCTATGGCTTCATGTGAGGAATCTTGGCATGGAATACTAAGAAATTCACATTGCTTTATGATAATATGAGTAACATCAAATTAGCAAAGTATATATATGTATGTATGTATATATATATATATATATATATATATATATATATATATATATATATATATATATATATATATATATATATATATATATATATATATATATATATATATCAGTGGAAGAATCAAATTCAATAAGGTCCATTACCATTACATTTGGAGAAGAACATTGTGGTATGGAGAAGCTACAAAGGCTCAAATGACATGTGGAGAGTACAAGATACAAACTTTAGTAATTTGAGTGGGAGTGTTGGAATATCAAGATCAAATATTTTTCACTTGGATGATAGAATCAAAGAAGATGAATATGTATAATTTTCCTCTAAATCTTTGAGGGGGTTTGTTTTTACAACTTTTTGGATGACCGTTATTGTCCTATGATTGAGATCATCAATACATTATGCCCATTTCTTCAAAAACCTTTGTGAAGTAGAGGGTCATTTGCATTGTGATAAACACTTTGGATATTAGACAGAAAGCTATAGGGTTCAAAGCCTATAGATTGGCCTAATGCCAATCCCTAAAAAATGGGGGAATAAGGGGGTCTTCAAGGTGTGTGAGTTGTTATTTCAAAATGTCAAGCTTAAAATGGAAGAATAGGTATTATCACTTATGGAATGTTGAATTATCGTGTTTTGTGTTTTGGTATAGCAGTTGAAGGTTCATGAGGACGTGGATGGCTGTGGACATATTTGGATGTGTCTGGACCCGAATAAGAGAAATTATGTTTTCTATAAATTTTGTAAATAAAGACCCACATAGAGGGTTCTTTCTAGAAACTCATAAAAATAGTGATTGAGATAAGGAATCTTTGTAGAAAGCGACTTTTGTAAATAAAAGATAAGGCTCACCATAAAAGTGAGAAACTTTCTACTTTCACACATGCTTTTTGAAGAGCCACCCTCATTGTAATCTCTATTTTGGATGTAATAAATTAAAAAAGCGTATGAATACATGAACTCTCTAGAATCATCCAACAATGTGTGTGGGGGGATTGCACCCAATAATGTGTACTATCTTGTCTACTATGCATATTTGTTTCTGTGTGATTTTAGATTTTGTATTCTCTATGTATGCATGTCCATAAGATATTGCAATAGTGGTATCAGAGCCTGCACACATTATTGCAAAGGCATTTCAATGCCGTTCTGATTCCGATGCTGTCTATTTTTGTGTTTGGATGTTGTCCGATTTAGATCCCCATCCTTGACCCTATTCTGATTTTCTTTTTGTTTTCCAGTTCGAATTTTGGTTTCTATTTCCATTTCTTGTTCCTATTTCGGCTTTTGTTTTAGTTCCAGTTCCTGAACCTAAACCTACAGTTTATGCCTACGTTTACTCCTATGTTTACACCTATGCTTACTCCAAGGCATAAAACTATGGCATAACTTTGGCATCTTTGGTTTCCCTAGCACCCATGGCTCCCTTGGTTCCCATTGGCAACCATTCACTATGTGTGAATGCTCTTTAGTTAAGGATTGGCAATAAGGACTCTCTCATTCGGAAAAGAAGAGATTTGAACCCACAACCTCCCATTTACAAGTCAAGTATTTTACCACTACACTATTCACATGTGTTGTCACTCTACTCCTTTTTCCTTATATTTAACATAAATTTTATCTCTCATACTCAATTCCCAAGAACCACTCTTTCCTCGATGGAGCAGGGTCCATCTCGTAAAGGTACATTCCCTTAGGGTACAACAAATAAGGGTACATTCAATCAAGGTAAAATGTCATAAGGTACATCTCGTGAGGGTACAACGAATCAAGGTACATGCTATCAACATACAACATTACAGGGTCCATCGCAATACATTATGGTAGAGTGTGTTAAGATCTTTCCTCATCCTTGATGCAACCTTCAAATTTTAAGATCTTTCCTCATCCTTGATGCAACCTTCAAATTTTACAAAAGGGCCTCCTAATACCAAATTATTCATAAGACTTCATTAACCCCTCATTATAATCACTTAATTTTTGCATATCACCCACAATCACAATAAGTTAACTCCTCCAAGACACATTTTCATGCATATGTTTTTACATGGAACATACCTATTTTTGTTGAGTGATGGGATATGTGACTGGCCATCCATGTCCACTTTATCTATATCAATTGAAGTCAGTTGCTTTTTCAACTAGGGGGTATGTTATCACTTATGGAACCTTGAATGATTGGAGTTTTTTTTTACTGAGATATTAATGTGTTTTGTGTTTTGATATAGCAGCTGAAGGTTCATGAGGCCATGCATGGGCGTGGATGTATTCGAATGTGTTTAGAAATAAATAAGAAAAATTGTGTATGTTATATATTCTGTAATAAAGATCCACATAGAGGGTTGTTTCTAAGAACTCATAAAATTAGTGGTTGAGATAAGGATCACTATAGAACGTGACTTTTGTAAATAAAAAATAGGGCTCACGATAAAAGTGGGCAGTTTTCTACTTTCATGTCTGCTTTTCAAAGTGCTTCACTCATTGTAATCTCTATTTTGCACGTAATAAAAAACCTATAAATATATGCAATCTATAAATTCGTCTCCAAGAGAGCGTGTGGGGGAAAATTGCATCTGTGTACTGTCTTATCTACTATGTAAATATGTTTCTATGTGTTTTTAGATTTTGTATTCTCTCTCTACATGTGTCTATAAGATCTTGCAACAATAGGTTGATGATCAAACTTCCAAAAAAACATGTGTGCAAGCAAACAAGCTTACTAATGCACTTGCTACTTTTATGATATTAATGAATGAAGTATTACATCCTTTCATTGGCAATTTTGTTGTAGATTTTGTGGATGTTTTGCTACTATATAGTAAGTTTGTGCATGAACACGAAATTCATTTCATATTCACAATAAATATATTAAAAGAAAATAAGTTATTTGTAAATTATTATAAATATAAGTTATTTCTACCAGAGATAGAGTACATAGTACATAATTTTCAACCTATGGGATCAAGATCGATCCCTAGAAGGTCTCAATTATTTTCAAATGGATAATTCCTGAAGAGGACAAGAAGTTTTTATCATCTTTATGACTTTCCAATCTCTATAAAAAAATTATCTCATCTTATTCATCAATAGCGACACCTATGAAACATTTGCTTCAAGGAAACGTTCCATTTTCATGGAAGCAATAACAACAAGAGCGATTTGATACTCTAAAACAAGCCATTTCACAAGCTCTAATATTCAAAGTCATAGATCTAGGGAAGTCATTTGAGTTGGAGACAGATGCTACTGCCATAGCCATAAGGGCTATTTTGAGTGAAGATGATAGACCTATAGCTTTTGAAAGTAAAAAATTAAGTAGTGCATGACACAATTGGCCATTGCACGAGAAGGAGCTATATGTAATGGTGCATACTCTTAAATTCTGGCGACTATATCTTTATGGTGTAGAATTTAAAGTATACACATATTACCATACACTCAAATATTTATGTAGTCAGCTAGATCTTTGAGGCTTAGAGGCTCATTGGGTTGGGCTCATGCAGGAGTTTCATATGGAGATCCTATATATAAGAGGCAAAGAGAATATAAAAGGTGTAATGTATCAAATGAGCTTCACAATTCTAGAAATCTCATTGCTTTAATAGATAAAGGAAGCATATGTGAAAGATCCACATTTGGTACTAGTTATTAGATCCATCAATGATGGCAATTCTATCCGCTTCCTCCCCTACAACTTTTCCTTATTCTCATATAGTCATCCTCTTCATAGATGTCCCCCCTAAGGCCGCCCCATGACATTTTTGCAAATCTTAGGACCCAAGGGGCCATATTGTATCAAACATATGTTTTTGGTTTGATCGAAGATCACCAAATCAAAGCTTTAAATAAACATTTTGCTAAATGCATGAATATATTATGGACGATTTTTCCATAGCAGATGGGTAATCAAGAGTGAGATGGAATATTTTTTGCTTTCAGAAGATAGTAGTTATTCCTCGAGTAGCTAAATAGAATTCCCAATAAACTCACGAAAAATGAATGAATATCTAACTATGATATAATATTATGAGCTCTTCTTTACGAGGTTTTGTAATTGGGCATGCCAAGCATTGCACAATCTATTGTTATCTATAATGTTGGGAAAAACTATTTAAGATGTAATATCTGTGGAAGCACTCGAACAACACAAGGAAGAAGAAGCAGCTTGGAGCACAACACAAGTGAATGTACAAAGACAAGTAACCCATTAGGGTTATAGACATATATACATGCCAGGGGAAAAATCCTCCTAAAAAGTACCCCAATGGTTCTAAGTGTGTTCACACACATCACTACCAAAATATGTCAACAATATCACGAGTTCTCCTTAATATGTCAACAATATCATGAGTTCTCCTTTATAACTTCTTCACATTAGGACATGCAAGAAGCACACACTCTATTGTTCTCACTAATGAAGGTGAAAGTGTGCGTTGCTCACAAATGGAGAGAACTATATGGATTTCTATCTTTTAGAACAAAGATTTGAATGTTCTCTCTCTAACAAATTTTCCCAATTTTTTGTTATTGAGATCATTAAAACCAATCTATGTTTTTTTTTTGAAAGTACAAAGAATTTGAAATGTCCCGCCAGGTGAGAATTGAACGCAGACACTCTGTCTCACGGCGTTCAACGCAAACGGCTACACCACACCCTTTTGGATAAACCAATCCTGTTGAGACACTCTCCTCATGTGTTTGTCAATCTAGAGGGTAGGTTAAAAGCTGTTTGAAAAAATCACTCGGAGTCAAAAGAATCACTCACAACCTATTTTTTACGTCGCCTTAGTGCTTGGAATATTTATGGAGATACAACGGGCCTGAATTATCAAACGTTGGGAGAGGCTGGCATTTCACTATTTTCCTGCGTACGTATTTGCTTTTTCTATGCGTTGCGCGTCTCATGCGCATCCTTCCCGTCAGTGAATGTCGTGATTACAGCAATCACAGGAGGCGATGCACGGTTGCTTGTACTCAGCTGCCTGAACCACCTGCAAAGTGTAAATTCTATTCGGAAAGTATCGATGCCTTGAGACGCACACCTCCTAGACTTCGCCATGCTGGCTCTATTCTCAGCCAGCGCTCCGCATCTTAAGAACTTTTATTTGACGGGTTTGAGGACGGCTAGTATCCATGTTTCTTCTATCT